>WEIU01000063.1:628892-644027 GCA_013389925.1 Aegithalos caudatus | reverse complement strand
CCGGGCTCCGCTCCCCGGCCCCGCTCCCCCGCCGAAGTCCCCACCGCTGCGGACCTCGGTGGGCTGCGAGGCGGCTGCGCCTCCCCGGAGCACTCGGCTCTTAGCTCTTCCTTTATGTNTTTATGTGCCGACTTAAAATTAATCCCGAAAAGCGGAGCTCGGGGGCTAGATTTCCGCTCCCGCTTTGAGGCAAGGTTATTAGTTATTAGTAACGAGAACGTTTGCATGGGAATAGGAGTGGGTCTTGCCGCGTGTCTGCTCCGGCTGCGGCCGCCTCTTGGGCTGCCGCAAGCTTCTGGCTTCGGTGTCGCAACTGGATGGATGGATGGATGGATGGATGGATGGATGGATGGATGGATGGATGGAAGAGGGAAATGCTCCGGCCACACAGAGGGTGATGGTGGCTGTGAGCTGAAAGAAGCCTGGGCACACCATCAGCCACAGGATGTGTAAATAATAATAATGATAATTATGATAATACTAGGTGAAGCTGAGGCAAAAAAAATCGGCAGGGGTGTTATTTATAGCAAACTTTCCCAGCGAAATGCTTTGTGCTGCTCAGCCAGGCGGACTCCATCCAGCAGCGGGGCTGCTGCAGGGTTTGTTCGTAATCTTAAAGTCTCCCGACACGAAGCAAAGCGTTGGGGACGCCTGGAAGTGCCCGGCACGGAGCCGGCTCACAGCGATCTCTGCAGGGCAGCCTCAGCAGGGGAAGATGTGCCTGCGAGGATCGGTGCGATGCGGTCCCTCGGAGCCGGGCATCCCCTTCCCGCAGCGGTGGGGGACAGGCAGGACCCGCGGCCCCTCCTCCGTCAGCCCCGCACCGAGCGGGGTCACTGCCACCGAGTGTCCAGGGAAACCCTGGGAAGCACCGTCTGGTGCCTCTCTGACTGTAAACGGGGGATGAAATGTGGCCCCCGTGTCAAAGAGTGAGGCCAAAATGTAGTGGCAGTCATGCTGTCGTTGAGACCCGAGTTACTGCCTGTGCAGAGTAAGTTATGCAGGAAATTGTTAATTTTCTAGCCAAAAAAAAATCTAACTGAAGTGCCCTGTTCTCTTGTCATTACTGCTGTTGGAGAAAGTTTCTCTAAATTTCTGGTGCTTTTTAAAAACAGAAGTCAGAACTAGATTTTAGTGCTCCAGCACTGAAATATTCTATCAGGTTAGGTTTTTTAAATCCAAGTTTTAGGTTACATTTTAACCCAAATCAGGTTACATTTTAATCCAAATGCCTTATGTAAATGTAAAGGAATTCATGCCGATGGGTCATTGTTAAAATGGGTCAAATTTATAACAGACAAGGAGGAAACGAGATCTTGAATTTTCATTTGAACACCCTGACAGATAAATCTGCTACATTTTGAGATGGCTGCATTACTCACAAGTTATGGAGCCCCAGTGAATTATGCAGTTCTTCCCAAACAAGTAACAATAAAACGTTTATAGCACCCAAAAGCATCATATGTTGTGCTCAAACCATTCATTCTGTTTGATATTTTCCTCTTAAAAGTCTGCTTCTGATTCTCCTCTTCTCATGTAGGTTAGTTACTCCAGAAACAATGATGTCATTCTTATGCACAGAGTTCAGCTACACTGAGAAGCATAGCACAAAGCCAGTGCATAGGTTTGAAATTTATATTATGATTTGGGAAATACAGGCATATAAATGATGTTTACATACATGGCTGCACTATACATTGCAGCATTAAAAACAGAGCAGATTTTTTGATTGCAATGTGTTTGCCTACAGTTCATAACATATAAGTACTTAGAAATGCCAAAACTGTGGAGAAATCAGCCATTAAATTATTGAGCAATTGTTAATTGTTTTAAACTCTTAACATATAACATATTTTGCCCTTTTCATTAGTTATGCAGATGGAGATATTTCATTACAGATTTAGATTTGTGGAATATATAGGGCCTGTTAGTTTATGATATAACATACTAAGATTCAATCCATGTAAGATAAACAGACACAAAGGAAAATACAGAGTTGTGGCTGAAAGGGTGATCTTTTCTTTACTGCAGCATCTTCATCTAAAAGTGGGAGGTTGGGGAACATAGGGAAGGCCTATTCCCTTCTGATTTACACAATTACCTGCCATCCTGCCTTGGAGACACTGCAAAACCAAAGCTCTGGGGTCAATGATTTTATTTTCATGAAGTGCTTTGGAATCCTTCCCTAATAATTCTATATGCTGCTCTGAAATGCTGGCATTTTAAAAATCCTTACAGGTGTGACTCACCTAAAATGACCACATTAGCAAACTCTTAAATCAATCTCTACTTATACTCAAAATTCCACTGAAAACAATGATAGAATAATTTGTCACTGCACGGGGAGTTCAACATCAGGTACCACATCAGTGCTAGTTTAGATCAGTGCTAATTTAGATTAGCACATTTCTTGGACAAGGGAAGATCCAAGTAGAGTTAGAGTAATAAGATCAACACTTTCCCTGGCTTCTGCATTGAAAACAACAACGTAAAGAGATGAGAAATCTGACAAATGCAAGTTGTTCCTGCTAACTCCTCTTAGGTACTGTAACTGTTTATTCTGAGTTTACATCCACCATGAATTTAGCCATTATCCATCTTTCCAAGCTGAATCTTCCACTCTCAGGCCAGACCTCCCTAGGCTTTCCTACACCTTATCTGGGATTCACTGCCCTAGGTATGACTAGCTCCAAAGCAAAGCTGTGTTTCATGTGAAGCAGTGAAACTGACAATCTGCAATCACCCAGACACCTAAAATGTAAATATTTACCTAAAAAGCATTTTGGGGGCAGGGAAGTTGTATTTTTTATCTCTGACCTGTGGACTAGAGGAGCTGCCTTTCAGATTTTCTCTCCACGTTCTCCTAGGCAAATGCAAACAGAAGACCCCCCCAACACAGCCCACTGAAAAAGTTCTCTGACATTTTAGTGTCCATCCAATCCTTTGCATCCTTCCACTCCAGACCTGTGTAAGACTGAACAGAACCCTCTTATTCAAGTAAACTGAAATATTATGTTTGACACTTATGTAGGAATCCAGTTAATCTTGTAGGATAGGCTGCACTGATTTTCAGTGATTTTCACATGACTAAGGTACCTTTCAGGTACTTTTGAAAGTTGGGGTGTTTTTTGTTGTTGTTGTTGTTTTTTTTGTATACTCCCCAACACTAACTGTGTTTGTGAAGGAATTAACTTTTAATTCTCACTACAAAATAATTCAGACTGAGGTCAGGCTTATACTAGCTAAGTTACCTAAGCCTGGTCTACACTCAGCCCCTTTCCTGGCTTTCCTAGCTAGGTAAGCCAGCACTCATGATTTATTCATGGTAAAACCTTGCTAGGAGTTGGGTACAAGGATTAGAGATCTCCTTAGAGATAACAATAAACAGACACAAATTTTGAGCAGGCAGTTGAAAAGTATTTTATCATTGCTTGCTGCTGGCTGTAGGATGCCTAAATATTTGTTAAATCTACTAAAATATTCTAATCCAATAAAATATTCTAATCTTAACACTGAGGGGGAGGACAAACTCGGGTATCATCAGAGTAGGGCTTATTACAGGAAACATCCCATGAGAAAACAACAGGAAGAAACGTGTAAACCACACACCACCTCTGCCACCAAAACCTCAACGAAATACTCATCTCAGAGCTTCATAAATAAATACTGGATTTACTAGGCAAGGGAAGTCTAAAGGCTCCTTAATTCAGAAGATACAATAGTTTGCTATGAACTAGTATAACTTAGTTAACCAAAACATTACAAAAATCCTCTTGAAACACTTGCAAAACCTAAGAAGTATCCCAAGAAATAAAGTTCTACTCACTGTTAAGAAAAAATTCATGTGTTTACTTTGTTTCTGGAGGATGAACTCCCTATTAACCCAAAGAGGTTGAAACAAGCCACTTGTTACCCCAGTTTAGCTGTCTGAGTTTATAACCCAGCTCCTTTAGGAAGAGTGGGCATGTGATGCCCATTTGCTTTGCTGATGTGTAAACACAATATACTGAGTGAATTGTGAGGGGCCACACAGCCCTTCACCTGTAATATCAACATTCAGACCTACAGCAAAGTGTAGAACTCTTGTTTTTCTGATCTAAACTGGTTTTGCTTGGCCACTGCTGCTGCAGCATCAGTGGCAGTTACCAGCCCTGCACATTTTCACGGAGTGGCAGCACTCACACATCATTTTCCTGTGATATTTGCACTCCTAGTTGGAAACCTGTAGCAGTTTGTAAACTCTAATGTAAATACTCTGTGGCTCCACTACTAATGCTATAGGTTGGTCCCAGCCCCACAGAGTGCTCACAGCCAATGAGGTGATCACTGATGCTTGAGCACAGCATGGTTCCACTTAATTAAGGGAATCAGGTATTGAGTGATGCAAAAGCTGTTACACTCAGCAAGCCCGGTTCTGATTTCAGGCTCTTGCACTGCTTTTGGGGACCACTGGAAAGTTCTGCTGTTTGAAAGGTGCCAAAGACAGTCTCAGAAACCCTGGGAGAAAACAAAACAGTGAAGGCACTAACAGCTGTCCTAAGTGAAGGAAAGTGTAACTTCAGCAGCTACAGAGATGAAATCTGTGTTTTCAGACTACCTTCACAGCCCGTGTATTTATTGCATGATCCTGCTCCCTCCCCTCACATGGATACCGTGGATCTACACACGTGACTTAGCAGGATGTCAGCTCATGACTGCTAAGACAGAGCCAGTTACTTAAAAATTGTATTTTCTCTCTTGCAAAGGGAAGATGATTGAAGCAGACCCACTGCAAAAGCCTTCATGTGCAGATCATTTCTCCGAGACCTCACGTGATGAGAGGAACTTCTCAAAGCCACAAGTACGTGTTGCATGTAGTGACTGCAGTTGCCAGACGTGAATGTGTGACTTTGGAAAGACCTCAGCTGATCTCTCAAATGTACAAATGCCCAAGAGTTTAAGCAGAAAGCTTCAGCTGAAGCATATATAGTTTCTAAGGTATTAATCCTTGTAAGGAAGGAGTTTGTGGGTCCACAGAGAAGGCACCAAGTGCCAGCTGTTCTCCATTCAGACTTTTTTTTTTCCTTCTTGTACTACAACAGCTGCAGGATGATGCTGTCTGGGCTTGATGGAAAGGACAGGCCTATTTGGCAATGGCATATTATTAGCATTATTCCCCATTCGTTCATGGGTATTAAATAAACGTGAAGGGAGCTTGGCTTCTACAAGATTTCACTTCCCCCGGCTCTCTCTCATGCAGCAGCTGTCCTCTGGGACATGCCTGTTAGCAGGGAACAAGTGTAGCCCTTTCAGCCTGCCTCTGTAAAACCCCTCAGAACACAAATCCTTGGCTCCTGGCAGGGACAGCAGTGTTTAGAAAAACCAAGATACCCTGGGTGTGGAAGGCAGAGATTTTGGCTCTCCCCACACGTGTAACATGCATCTCTACAGTCAGAAAATGGGGCTGGAAGAGTTTCTGTGCAACAGTTGAGTAACTTTCTGCAGTGACTTAAAGCTTAAGTCTGGCTTGTGCCCAAGCTGGCTGTCATGGGTTTTTTATATCATACATATTAATCTAAATATTTTTGGAAATGCAATTGTTTTATCTTTACGCTCTTCACTAAATGCTGCAATGCACGAGGAAGATCCTTGTCTCTTTGCCATTGGGACTTACATAAGCATATGGATGTTCTGTTAGCACATGCACTGTGTTTTAATGTTTTATACCATCATTTCCTTGATCTTTGTAAAAAAAAACCCTTTTGTAAAATACCTCAGTTTTGGAAATTGCATTCCAAAGCATGTGTGCTTATGGAATTTTGACTTTCCATATCTGTGATTCTCTGGGAAAAAAAAAAAAAAAAAATTAGAACCTGCATTCATCCTTCCTTGCTGGTAATTAGTGAACAGAAAAAGCAGGGATGCTAAAGTTCATGAGAATGGAGTTACATGCAAAAAAGTGACTAATCACTTTCCTATTTAATCCTCAAATTAAGAAGTTACGTAACAAAGTGAATAATCTGAAAGCTATAAAATAAACTGGCTATATAGAAATTCTGCTTAGAGATATGCAATTAAACTGGTAGTGTGCACAATTCAGTTCTTAGGAGGCTTTTAGACAGAAGTCAACTACCTGAAAAGTGCAAGGAATTTGAAGTGCACTGTTTAATGCATTTTTTTAAAAAAGAAATTGACTGGCAAAACCAAACTGTGAATAATCACAGCCTCTGCCTTTTGTTCACAGCACCAGCTCTTTCAATTATGTTGCTTCTACAAGCAATGGAGCAGAGGAGCTGTAGAGTTGACCAGTGAAAGTTTGAATACTTTCTCACCAAATAAAAGCCCCATGTTTAAAAATCCCTCAGAGTGAAAAAAAAAAAAATTGTGGAAATACTGCCCTCTTCTCTATTCCCCCCTTAATTTTTGCAATATTTGAAGCACTGTAAAATTATTTCAGAGGCAAAGCAAGAGGAAGAAGTTCACATTCCAGCTGCCTCTGTGTAGCAGGAGCTGCAGAACCAAGAGATGGAGAATTTTCCTGTACTGCTGCCCACCCACCAGCCCAGGGATCTGGGCACTCACAAACCTGCTGATGATGTGAAGAGAAGGGATTTTCCACTGTTGGTTTTATCACAGGGATTGTCATTATCAGCATCTTATCAAAACAGCCCTTATAAGTGATCTCAAATCAACACTTGAGAGCACAAGGAAAAGGAATCTCATGGAGATTGCAAGACTAAAATGAAATCCACAACATTTATAACTAAGGGAGAACTTCTGTAAAAAAAGGAGCTCTTGGAGGCTGAACATTTTTAGGCCACAGAAACAAGAAAATTGTGAGAAAAGGCTGAAATGGCATGAGGCAAAGATGTTCAGTGAAAGCAGAGGGGCCTGTGCTGAGCATTGAGGCTGCAGTGCCAGGCTGCTTGCCCAGACTGAATTTCACCTCCTTTCCTGGGCTCTTCTGTCAGAGGTGGCACTTCAATCCCTTTTTGACCCTTGCCACAGGGTGACTTGGCAGAGATAAGACCCAAACAATACCTTGTGGTGACTTAAAATTGCACCAGATGAAAGAGTGACCAGCTCCAGAGGGGATCATCAGCTAAGCCTGATATGGGTGCACAGGGAAAATAAATGTAGACCCAGCAGTTTCTGCTCTGAGAGCTTATGTATTTTAAGCTTGATCTACTTAAGGCATTATCCATAGTATGTGAATCTCTTAATTCTTTTTCTTGATTTCTGCCCTGACCATCAGTGATAGCTGCTGGCACAGACTTGCCTGCCTCTTCAATTTTGATATAAAATCCTAGAAATTGGCTTAATATGCACAGATGAAGTACACTGGTATTACAGTCAGTTGGGATTAAGGACTCCTAAGAACAATAAGAGGAAAAAACAAATAAATTTGAGCCTACTTTCCATAGCAGAAATAGAGGATTAAACTAAAAAAAGAAAAAATTAAAATATATTATTTGATTTTTAATTTTAGTGTAAACATAGAAATCCTAACTACCCTGTCAACAAGTCTCACAAGGCAGGAAAGCATAAAGCTCTCTATATGGTTAAAAAACAACAGGGCTTACACTGAACTTGTGCTATTTTTTTCCTAGATTTCATTCCTAAGCACCAACAATCTCAGTTAACTGATCCCTTCTTTCTGTCCCTACACTTCATCCAGCTTGTACTTCCATTCATGTCTGCTGCAATAAAAAATACCCCTGCCCTGTTCTCCTCTGCCAGGAGGAGGAGAGGTTATTCTTTACAATTCTTCACAGCCAGAACTCCAAGAGAGAATTCCACATCATTCCCTGGGAGGGTACCATGTTACCTTCTTTATTGTACCACATTCTAACCACTGGATGATGCTGAGTGGAAACAGGAGGAATTCCAAGAATGCTTTATCTCTGATAATAAATCAGGACCTAAGCAAGAGCAGCCAGCCCTGATTTTGCTCGATCTAAAGAAAAACACAGAGCACATACACACTGCTGTAGGAAGCCCAGCAACCTATTTCCCTTAAAATATGTATCACAGGAAAGGAAAGAAACTGAATGTATAGACAGCAATTTCCCCTTAATTTCACAAGTTTTAATTTCTCCCTCTGATATATTTATTACACAGTTAAAACACTTGTAGTTTAATATCACTGGGGCCTTTTCTTTTAATTAGCCACTTTATCTATCTTCTTTTTTCCTCCAAGTTGGCAAAGTTTTGTTTATCAGCAATTATCTGGCTTACTTACACTGCAGAGAGGATTGAAATATAACAGAGGGCACCTCACTGAGGCTTTGTCACAGACAGAAATGGGTCTGTACTGATGAGACAGAATTCCAGATGCTGCTGGAATACAGAATTCTCGTCTCTGCCCTCCCCTCAGGTGGAGCTGATGTGCCCATGCTGCAATGAAACCTGGCTCTAGTGTTGCTGTCCCTAACTGAAAAATATAACTTTGTAATTCCATACTGCCTGGAAAACCGTTAGAGGAATATGCATGGTTAAAAATGGAAAAGGCTGAATTTGCAGGCTCGTGGGACATTATTTATAAGAATAATGATTATCTCAGACTTAGTTTCCTAGATTTGATGAGAAGTTTCATGATAAGGCTGCTTACTGAAGCCAGAGGTGAGAGATCATTTTCCCTGGCTCAGGCACAAGTGTTTGTTTCACAGAACAAACTCAAGGGAAAGCTGTACTGTCTAAGAAAAGGAGGAAGAAAAATTTCTCTCTCCAGCCAGAATATTAAACAAACCCACACATCTGTCACGTTGGTAACCTTTTGAAAAACAGTTTTTGAGAGCACTAAGATAAGAATCTCTGAACAGAAACAGACTGTTTAATACTATTTTACAATGGAAATAGCCTGAAAAAAAATGAGTTCACACAGGCTGGGTATTGTTTAAAATAAAGCTGTTATTCTTTCTAGTTTGTGCTTTGCAATATTGTGAAATGTATTATAATAGTTCCCAGGGTGGACACTATTCTATAATAAAAATTATTTATTTTAGAATAATAAGTTTGCTTCAAATGTAATGTAGGTTCTTTTAGTATAACACACCCACAGAGGGGATTTTCTAGAGCGAAGTCCATACAGAGAATATTCTGGAATTCTTACTGAGGTAATTTACTACCTGACAGAGACATGCTGTAAACTGGTGGAAGGGATTATGGAAGTGCTCTCTTTTGAGGGAGAATCTCACAGTATGAGTGAACACAGCTTCTGTTGTAAGAAATACAGCCCAGAACTTGGGCCTTTATATCAATGGTAAACTATTGCATCATTTCAGGACAGATGTGTCAGCTAGGCAGATACTTCCATTATTAAATCACAGGAGAATTACTGCTGAAAAACAAAAGCCAGGTTGAGTAATTGTAATGCATTGGAGAATTTTAATTCAGAGTTTCCTCTGCTCCTGCTGCTAGGTTAAGGAGGGGGCATTTTCTTCAGAGAGGAGGGTGTAGGAAAGAAGGTGTTTAGACTTTGTCCATGATGGAGAAAGGGAAATTGGAAAAATGTATGTTATGTTGAAACAAAAGCTAGAACAAGGCAGTACAAGTCCATGGCAGCCCTTGTAGGAATACACAAATCTTGCTGGTAATGACAGTATCCCTTGCTTCCACCTGTGAAAAGGATCTGAATGTCCCAAGCAAAGCAGAAACCAAAAGAAGTTATGAGCATTATTGTTCTTCAGACAATCCAGCCAAATATACTAGAAAAAAATTCCACACCATTCCTGGAGATAAATCCTGGGGAAGGTTTTGTGCTGATTTTGCAGAACCTCAAGTGAAATGGGGTTAGCACTTTACTCTTCATGGCTTCAAGGAGCAAACAACTGCCTGCTGGTAAGGTCAAGCCTCTCTCTAGCATTTGTTGCCACTGGACTGGCAAGAATTCCTTTAAATAACTTTGAGAGAGTCAACAATTCCACATGCAGAACTGTAGAAACAAAACAGCAAATGAATATGTATCAGCAGACTGTGTTTGTTTGGATATTCTGATCTGCAGAGAAGGAGAATTTTTGTTCCCGCAGCTTTTTCTGGTTGTTGTTAACACGGCAGCTGTAAGCCCTGGACTGCCAGTGCCTGATGCCATTGCCAATAGAACTTCTGACAAAGATGCTCAACTCTAGGAAAAGTAGCTAGAAGTGCACCTATTCCCAGAGCAGAGCAGCACCAGCAAGTGGAAACCAGCAAAATGGGGGTGGTTTCTTTGCCAAGAATATTGGTTTTAGCACAAAAATGCCACCTCAGCTAGCACTGATGCAGGCAGGGTGGGAGCCTGACAATTGGGGTGCCTCTGGCTAGAGCTCAGAGCAGGTTTTATGGCAATTGCAGTGGCAGCAGCTGTGCAGGGCAGCTCTGAGCAGCAGCCAGAGGGCAGCTGGTGTCACCCTGAGCTGCAGAGCTCTCTGGCAGCAGCCACAGAAGGAAGATGGGCTGTTTGGGGGTGCCCTTGCACTGCTGAACTGCACAATGCTATGGAGGGGAAGGTCAGAATGGGAAAAGCAAAGCACTCTTTCATTATCTCCCTGCTGCCTCGAGAATTCCTCAGGAACCTGAACTGGTTCCTCAAGATTGCTTTCTACAAATGCCTGTCACTTTGGGAAAGGGTCTGGTTCCCTAAACACACCCACACCCCTGAGGGGGAGGAATAGCACTTCTGGTTTCCATGCACAGCTGGCTCACTGCTCCCTGAGGTTTTAAAGGGTATGAGCTGAACTGTAAGAACCTACAGAATGGTAAACTGGCATTGATTTTAGCTTTCCCCATTATGTCAGCTATAATTTACAGTGATTTGGGGGATCTTCAGATAACTGAGCCTTCCTGCACTGGAATGCAGCAGGAACCTCAGTAGAAAATATAAGAGTAGAAATTATCAGAGCTCCCTGTGTAGGCCACTCCTAAGAATTATAGCCCCAAAACAAGCCTAAAATGTGCAGTGATTTGTCTCTGGGAGAAAGAGTTCAGAGACAACTTTTGTGGCATGCAGGAGAAAAGAAATGGAAAAACAAATGAGCACTATCCTCCCACTTCAGGTAATCTGGACAGAAGAAACAAGGTCTTGGTTCTGGACATGAACCTCAGTGAGAAGAACAACTTGTGCCTGTTCTGTGCCACTTTATCTTTCCCCAGACCAATGTGGGGGTTTTGATGCTCTGCAGCACATTTCCCTTTGTCCAGCACTGCTGAGGGAGATAGCTACACATTAAAATATAAAAAGTTATCTTGCTTGTGAGTCTTTCAGATTCACATTGCAGACAATTCTCATCAGCAAACGACATGTGCTTTTTGAAAATCTACAGCTCGAGTCATGTGGAACAGGAACATTTTGAAGCTGTTGATAGGAGAGTGTGCAACCACTCTAAGATCTTTTGATCTCCCAGATCAGAAATCTGTGTTCCTGAGAACAGAGATCTATTTATCAGTGCCTTATGACTTTAGATAAAGAATGATAATCATAGTGCCAGGGAAGATTGAGAAAGTTTTTGAGAAAAACATTTGTACTGAAGCCATATCACATTGTACTCCCACCTCCTGCATGACTTATTTGCACTGTGGTAGGTTTGATGATCACTGGACCTTGTGCTCTTCAGTTTGCTAACTTGGTAAATTCTATGAACCTCAGGCCACGAGCCGTGAACTTTACCTACAATATTTAGTCCAAAAAACTGCCTAAGTCCCAGAATTTGTGCCATCTTGCCCTAGTTCTGCACAAAGCACACTCTGGTGCTCCCTGCACTGTGTGGGTGGAAAATGCAGACACATCTACACGGATGTGGCTTAGCTTTAGACACTTGAATATCCAATCTTGATCATATTCTATTCAAATTTACTTTTGTCTTCTTACAGAGACTATAACGGGAGAGAAAAAGGGAAAGGTTATTTAGTGTTTATTGCTTCCCTGCAAACAGCTACCTCTAAATCTGTTACTGTAGTAAAAGTATGTAAGACAATCCAGTGCATTCAAATTTGAGTTCATCCCATCTTTTGAATTGACAACAAAGTAATTCACTGAGGAGGGGAACAGTGGAGGAGTCTCAGGCATCTTTGGAAGAGAATTAACTCTGGTCAAAATAGATTCATAACTATGCCAGAGCCTAAACTGAACACACATGAAATTTAGGCTATAACAAGACAGAGCAGTGTTCTATAAATTGCCCTGATCTTTACAGTATGCTAAGCTAAACTATTAGAGGCAAATGCTCTTTGAGCTGGTGTTCTTGAAGACAAACTTATTTTTCCTGTGTCTAATTCAAGATGAAGAAAGCTTGTGTCCCCTTTCAGTTCTTAAGATTATCATACCAACCAATTTTTTTCCTAAATAATGAAAATGAAGCTATCCCACATTAACAGGCCAGTGTGAGTACAGCCACACAAAACCCTACCAACCAACCAACCAACCAACCCAAAAAAAACCCAAAGAACCCAAGCAAAACAAAACAAAACAAAACAAAACAAAACAAAACAAAACAAACAAAAAACTAAATCAAAACAACAACAACAACAAATTAGCTGCTTGGCAATCATATAGTTTCAGAAAATTTATTGACTAAATTTTTATTATTCTTTCTTTATAAGTAATTATGTTTCACTCCTTAAAGCCTCATCATCCTTTGTTCTTGTTCTAAATTCTTTTCAATTCTATCTCTTAAAACTGCAGAGTTTTCTTTTGTTATCTGGAATTTTGTATCACAACTAATTTTTAACAGTGCATCCTGCTGATAATTAAGCTATCTCATGAATCAGTTAATATCTGAATATTCTCAATATTTCCTCAGAGGCTCATGGGTTTTTGGACACTGGTCTGAGTCACTGAGACAAGTTTTTATATGCTGCTTACTTTTAATGTTCTGCCTTATGTTTCATTAAAGCTATAAGTCCTCCTGTCACAGACCTCAGGTAAAGGTGTAATGCTGATTACTAGAAGTGTCAACTTAATTGTTTCAAAACACTATGTACTGTTGAGAAAGCTGAGCTCTTAACAAGCTGTTTTTGGGACTCATCACCGTGGATTTTCGGGCCCTTAAGCTTTCTTCAGTTGTGCCACTTGGCTCTTCCACAAACCCTGCTGAGCATCCTGGGCAGCTCTCATTTTCTTACCCTCATCCTGCTGCCAAGGGCCTGCTCTGAAGTAGCTTCAAAACTTCATTTCCTGAGGCTGTGAGCACTTATGGTTTTCTGCCAACCTCTTCAGGATCATGTGGCCACCAAAGCAAAAGGGCAGTCAAGATTTGAGAGGGCTCCAAAATACTACCACATTCACTTATTTAAATCTGTGCATCTACTTGTCACTCATTGCTTGCTTTGATTTACACACAACTACTTCCTTCCTGCTCTTCAGTACTCCCAGCTTTGAACAGTCAGAGTCCTGCTGGAAAAGTGCTTTGCATCTTTATTTTTCAACAATGGAAGCTCCTCCTTTTCTCTACGCCACCATACTTGTTTTTTTGCTGATCATATATCATCTCATCATATCATATCATATCATATCATATCATATCATATCATATCATATCTCATCATATCATATCATATCATATCATCTCATCTCATCTCATCTCATCATATCATATCATATCATATCATATCATATCATATCATATCATTTCTTTACCAGAAACATGTGACCCTTACATCCCTCCACATGGGTTTGCTGTGTCTGTACCTGACCCTTTCACTTCCAGTTCTCTATGGTTACAGTGCCCAGACAACATTTCAGCCTTGCTTTGGCACTGCTGATTTACCAAAATCCCTCCACTCTCACATCTGAGTGCTGCAGCTCAGCCTCAGCCATCCCTTGCTCACTTGGAAGGGCAATCAGTTCCAGGCTGGCCTTTTAGCAGTGCTTTGATGGATGGAATATGACTTGTATCTCACACTTAATGCAATTTGGGAGGCAGCAGTTTGAGACACTAGAAAACTTGGCAATAAAATGCCAATTAGGTGTGACTTAACAGAGACTATTAACACAGTGTTTGAAATACCCAATGTTCTCCTATGATTCCTTATTATTGAATTGTATCCATTTAGTCCCATTATGCCCTCCTGATAAAGAGATTATTCAGTCCTTGGCTTGCTTGCTCACTCCATGGATCCCAGGTGTTTTTTACAGGCTCTTCTTGGCTCCACACTGCTGTGACCAGCTGCTCTGACACCAAACCCAGCTCATTTAAACCAGGCTCTGATAGATCTGTACTGTAACACAACAGCTGGGAATAAAACTGAGGTGTAGCTTTTGATGATAAAGTTTCCAACTGGATATTGTGTAGAAATTGAAACAAGCATGGGGGAATGCTGGAGCAGGCTGGAGATTGTGGACTCTCCATCCTTGGAGGTGCAGAAAACTTGGCTGGACTGACATTGAACAAAAAGCTCTACCTGTGAGGCTGGCCCTGCTTTGGGCATGAGGCTGAACTGGATGGATGCCCAGAATAAATTATATTATTCTATTGTTAAAAAACTCAACCCCCTCAGGGTTTTTTTGTGCATATATAATAATGATATTATTGATTGTTTGATTTGCTTATCTTTTAAAAATGTTTTCAAATGAAATAGTCTAGAGTAGGAGAGATTTAGTCTCTCTGACTAGATATCCAGTAGACATGCTGCTCTGGAATTTCTATTTTGAGTATATCATAAACTTAAGTGTCTGAACAGAAATGCTGCCAACTGCTGCTGAGATACATCAACAATATAAAACAGGTAGAGAAATTATTCTACCTTTCCCACACATTAAGCAGTTGTATTTCAGACTGCATCCTAACTCCAGCAGTTTAAAATTGTACCTGATGCTTCAACTGCCTGAAGTACACCTGTAACCAAGCCCCTTTTGCATTATGGAAGATAAAAGAGGCTGAAGGCCATGTCCATGATGTTTCGAAGAAGCAAGCAAAATAAACTCCTTGTTCTGCATTTTTAGCTGCAGTGCAGTGTACACAGAGGTACCTGGGGCAGGTACTGGCACCATGGCCTTATGGACTTTACAGAAAAAAAGCACAAAGCAGTGGTAGTTGTACTCTCTGACTGAGGAACCAAGGCACAGAGGTGTGGCTCCTGCTGCTATCAGCCAGTTTTGGATTTGCTCCTATTTTCTCCAATACTTTTTTCCCATTTCCTTTTCCCCTTTTCCCATGTCCCAAAAGGTACCTTTTTTTTTTT
>WEIU01000063.1:610004-628873 GCA_013389925.1 Aegithalos caudatus | reverse complement strand
TTTTTTTTTTTTTTAGGAACAAACCTCTCCTTCACACCTGGCACAGCCTCTGATATTAACTATTGCTGCCACAGAGGAGGTGGTAACAGTTTTATTCATGGGAATTGTGTTGATTTAATGGCAGTTTTAAAAGCATATAATTTCCTTATCCATAATCCATGGTTTCTTCCTCACCCCAAGCCCTGCCTCACAAGCTTGTTTTTGGTTTCAATCAAAGGTTTTTTGGTCCATATAAGCCAGAGTTCTGGAAGTGTTTTACATGGACAGAGGTACTTTATTGTGCTCCTGTCCCAAGCTAAGTGTGAGCAGCCAGCTCACAGCACCGTGGTTTGTTACACTGCATTCTAGTGCTTGGGATTGGGAGTTACCCTAATGACTAATGGCAGGCAATTCAAAAAACACTTTTTATGCTGAAGGTTTGGTGGAAGACAAGAAAGAAGGCTAGTACAGCATTGTTAATAGTTTGCTATGATGCAGGGAAAAATACAGTTTTCACTGTGATCATTTAATGAATCTTGAATAGGAGTTTTGGGGAGTGTCTTTCCTAGTGCGTGGAAAAGCCTTCATTTAAAAGGTAATACTTTTAACTTATAACTGTATTTTTGCAGCAAGCAGGCAGCTAGGTTATCTTTATATTTACCAGAGTTCACTAAAGAGAATTACAAAACCACTAGACTGTGGTTTTGTAAATCTCTTTAGAAAAGAGTCTCTGCTCTTGTGCTAACTGCAGCTGTTCAAAGGCACTGCAATCTATCAAAGCTCATTTCTTAGTTGTGATAATTACATCCTTGTGCCTACTAGTTTATGAAGAGTAAGATACTTGCCTGTCCTCTAAAATTACCACATTCGTGCTGGAGAAGGAAGGAAAACACAGAAATGTGTGAAGGTCACAACACCCAGGGGTCAGTGGAGGGCAGGTAAGGGTCTTGATTCCTCCCTGATGGTGCACAAACCACTCTCAGCTCTCTGTAGTGATCTTCCTCCAGGGCCACCCCTGCAGAAAAAGACTGAGACTGAGGAGGAGCAAAGTAGCAGAACAGCACAAGCTGGAGCCTGGAGACAAAAGTGTCTGAGAGGCTGGAACCTGGACAGCAACAGGCCTGAGGAGTGAAGGAGAAGCTGCTGCAGCTTATGAGGTTCTGCTCAATAAAGCAGAGCAGCACTTCCACAGCCTGCAAAAAGTTCCTTTCCCTTTCCCTTTCCCTTTCCCTTTCCCTTTCCCTTTCCCTTTCCCTTTCCCTTCCCCTTCCCCTTCCCATACTCCCATGGAGCTGTGGCTGGAGTGATAAATGCTCTTCTGGTGCCCAGTTTATGTCCATACAAAGATGATGAAATTTGAGGAAGGGAGAGGACTGGGCCTTATTTGTAAAAAAAAAAAAATTGAAACTTAAAAATACCAGAAACAAAGGTGCTTGTCTAATCTCAATTTGCCTCCTTTTTTTGCTGTGAAGGATACAATATTGAATCACATCATTACACATGTATCTTTTACTTCAAAAAAAACCCACCAATTCTAGCCCCAAGGGCCTGAGCAGAAAAATGAAATTAAATCACACAGTGGCTGAGGTTCATGCAGTTGTTTACAACTGTTAGCCTCCTGTCCCAAATATCTTCCATTTGTTTCTGGACTTCATGGCCATGGTATTTCTTGTAAATATGCACCAGGTAAGTTTTACTTCCCCTTGGTGTAGGTTTGCAAGTTTAGCAACTACAAATATTACATTACTGATCAAAAATGCCTGAAATAATACAGATTCTGGGCCCAAAGATATAACACATAAATTTGTTAAATCAAAAATGTAATTGAAGAATACACATTTTTTGCACCTGGAGCTCATCAATTCTGGGACTTTAGACAGACTTATACTAGGAAAACTTTGGAGAACTCGCATATTTTAATACATCAAGAATCTTAAAGAATTAAAAGTCATATAACATATATATACACATATATCAATACTGTGACTGTCAGTATTTTGGCTTAAAATATATTAATAAAGATAATAATAAATATGATTAAAAACAAAATATTAACAAAGATTCCTAAGACTTTTTCTTCAGATGAGCACATTCATGGAAAAGTAAACTGTCTGGAAAATATTCACATTGTCCCTGAAACAATCAATAAATAAATGTAATAAAAGAAAGAAGAGCATAGGGTAATTCTGAGTACAGCAAAGGCATTGGAATTCTGCAACTTGGTTACATTTTTTCCATGAGCAACTAATTTAACCTCTCTCTCTCACTCACTTCTGATTTTCCTATTAGTAAAATAGGATTTGCTTACTTAAAAAAAAAATTCAAGCATTATGAAGAAGAAATGTTATCCAAATCATTGAGGTAGGCAAGGTCCTGTCAGTTTATAGTAAACCATCCTCACATGAGGGGTGCTGTGATAACGTGGCAATTGTGAAATTGAAGATTCAGCATTGTTAATACAGTGAGATTAGAAAGGTGGTAACACTGCAAGCTGGCATTATTTTCATATTTGGCATCAGGGAAGATTACCCCCATAGCTGAATATTGATTTGGCTTCTCTGATTACAAATGGAAGGTAAGCTGATTAGAAAGCAATTAGGAGTAAATCTATATGAACAAGGCTTTTTCCTCTTCTTTCTTCTTGGCCAGGTAGCTCGATGTGATGTGCATGAATTTGGCTGTTCCTTTGCCAGTGACTGGCTGAAGCAACAAGACAATGAGCTACCATTGCTGATTCAACTATGAACTGTGAAAATAAAAGGCTTTATTCATTCTGTTCTCAAGGATGAGAACCTCTGCCATGTTTAGTGGCTTTACAAAGTAATAAGAAAACCCCAGGTGTGGCTTCTTAAGGAAATACTCCCTCATTACCTCTGACCTTTGCATGGTTCCTGTTGAAGCTGCACTGATAATAAAGTCTCCTGTTGGTCCCTTTAGTTGCTCACTTAAATACTAATGTAACAGTCTAAAGGAGAAGTTGCCATGGATTCACAGTGACTGCCTGACCTGAAAAAAATGATGAAGGCTAAAAGAAGATTTGCTTTCAAATTTGTCACCAGGAACTAATGGTTAGTGCTATTCCCCTCACAGTTTGCATGTACTCCTATGCCACACGAAAATTTCCCGCGAGAAATAACAACTTTTTTTTTGTACTGTGAGTAGCAAAACTCCCTTAAGTCTGGGTCTGCACAGATTTGTACACTGTGTTCCTGAATTCACCCCCTGCTCTGCAGAACTCCCATGTTTTTACCACGCTCCCAATGCTCCCTGCCTCCCCCACATCCTGGATCTGGAGTTATACAACACTCGAACTATTCCAGAGGTGACTCATCATCTCTAGCTACTAAATATATCAGAATAGATGAGAATATGTGTGCATATATCTATATATAACTGTATATATCAGAATATTTAATACCCAGTTTAAGAACCTTCATATATTGGGAGAGTAAGATTCAGCCCACCCAGCTTTCTCACAGAATTTGGTAGCTTGATTTTTTTCCTATATACACATGAGGATTTTTCAAAAAAAGGCATGGGAATTTTATGCCTTTGGAAATATTCCTCATTTCTAAAAGTTAACAGGACAGCAACAAGAAGCAAAAAGAAACAGCCCAGTGTTAACCCCCTGCTTGAGGTACTTCTGTAACCTGGGTGGTTTATTCTCAGGGGTCTCAAAAGTGACACAAATCTGCACAAACTTGCCTGGTACAAGAGGTTGTTGCACCTGCTCCTTAGCCATAAATGCTCTGTGCCATTACCTGGATATTTGGCACTGATATTTCCTTTACTTGAAGAACTCCTAAGTTACAGAGCTGCAACTTGGATGAGGAGAAGTAACTGAAATCTTTAGGTTTCTACATGAAGGAGCTAAAGCAGCCAGCTCACCATCCTTTCCCTTCCTTTGCTATAATTTCCATGTTATTTCATTAGAGGTATCTTGCAAGGAGAGCTGGATGGTCCTCATAATGTCAAGGACCAAAGGACAACTTCAGAGGGCCAATAAGATGGGTAATTCTAACTTTCTTGTTCAGAAGAATTGAAAAAAAATTCAAAAATTTTGGCACACTAGGTGAGGTCTTCTTCACAGGAATCTAAAGGTTTTAATGAGTCCACTGCTTTGTCCTTTGATTATGGGAAAAAAACCACCACCTTATATCTTATGGATTTAGAGCCCAAATACCTGTTACATCAACCCTCTGCTTGTTGTGAATCAGCTTTTTAACCTGGATGTTCTCCATAAGTTAAGAACAGCATTCAGGTGTCATGGAGAACTGTCATGAGGGCTCTCAACCTCCACATTTGACAGTGGAAGTAGTTGATGATTTAAAGTACTTTAAAAATTACTTTTTTTGTTATGCACCACTAATATTTATGCTGTCATGAAAGACATTTCTTCCTGTTTGACTGGAGAAGCATTTGTTGAGTGTGAAGCTTAGATTTGTGGTATCTTTGGTTGTTTCTTTATTTTCTTGTTCCTAAGCTTTGTGAGGGATATAAATACAAAATTGCCACTAAGTAAACTTGAACAGTTCTTAAGACAGAGCATTTTATTGTGGTACAGACAAGGGTCCTTATTCCCTTTGCCACTTTTGACTAACATCTATTCATTCTGCCTCCATGTAATGTATTCCCAGAGCTACCAGCTCAGGCTTTCCCTGTGTATGCCACTGCTTTATTTTCCTTTAATTTTTATTTTCTAAAACAAACACCTCCAAACCACACTTCTTGATCACTACTGGGAGTCACTTGCACAATAAAGTTTGCTCATGCTACAATTTCCTAAACCACTGCTTTTCTTGTGTTGCAGAAATGTGAGAGAGCATTGAACTCAAATTATACTAAACAGTATGTGGACAAGAAAGGCCAAGATTTGTGGAAGTTACAGTTCTCCAAGCCACTATTGGGCAAACATTTTTTTGATTAATGCTGCTGTAATTCTCCCAGGAAAGAACATGGCCAAGAGAAAGCAGCATTCCTGGCTGTAGCAAATAACTTAGGATGGAAGCTCACAGAAAATGAGGGGAAAAGAGGCACAGTGGGGAAAGGAAGAGACAGGAAACATTACCATTTTTGCAATTTAGGTGGATTACACCATTACTTTGAAGATTTAAATTTTCCACCGATCACAGAGAAAAATGGAAGCTGTTTCAACTGAAAGGAAACACAGTCACATAATGAATTTCTGCTTAAGTATAATGGTAGTACTGCAATGCATTCCATAAATAAAGTATTCTCCAATTAAACAGAGACAGTTCATTCTTCCTTCTACCAAACACCGAATAGAAAGAAAAGATCACTTGTCCTCTTCTAACCTAGGCTTAGATTTAAAATGTGTATATAACCTAAAACCCTAAATCAATATAATGCAATCAGAAAGTGCTGGGACAACACTGGCATAAAAAATACCCCTTCTCTTGGCCTTTTGGATTGCCCAAATTTAAAGGCAGCAGATGACACATCCTTCCTTTATAACAAAAATGTATTTGTTTAACTGATTTTAAACCTGCATGGAAGTATTCTTCCTGGGTCATGCAGTTTGTTCCTCCATTGCAAGTGCATTGGTGTGGTGGCTGTGAATTTTTAGACATAAAAGCATAGGGGCAAAACAGAAAAATCTCACTATCTTAACTGTTATTTCTACAAGGCCACTCAGGCAGGCAGACACCTTTTTCCAAATAATTTAATTATGGTGCAGGTCCTGCTCAATTGCAGTGTGGTTCTTCCAGAATTTACTTTTTGCCAGAAAAGTCATTGCAGTGGCAAAAGGCAAATAGAATAAAGACATTTATGGGATACTTTTTCATTGCTGGTTAGAAATGAAAAATCCAGCTTTCATTATTTCTGGAGTGAAGCAATTTTTCCTTTTGGGTCAGTTCTCAGAATGGTGCCACGTGTATTTGTGATGTATCCATTGGTCATACTGCAATCTGCTCATCCTGCTTTCCAGAACTGAAGATGTGGTGTTTGTTGAGAGGATTTTAACCAGAGCTGAACATGCAGCCTGAAGTGAGCACAGTGAATATTTCAGCTTGCTGGGTTTGCTGCTCTACACCTTCAGCCAGTTCTGGAGAAGCTTGTGAGTAACTACCACCTCTGCAGGAAAGACTTCTTGGAGCATATGGAACCTGTGATGCTCTGATGGGTTGGCATAAAAGCACATTATCACCCTTAAACATTTGCTGGTAGATTTCCATGTTCATACTTTATATTTATTGGAGATGTAGCAGCAGCAGCAGAATACAGAAGTGGTAATATTTTTATATGTGTGTAAAGGAACAAGGGGAGACAGAAGTTTCAAAACCTGATGTCTCTCCTTTCAAATGGTTGGGTATGTAAAATGTGTCCTGTAATTTTTCATAGTTTACCTTGTTTCCTAAGTTTTATTTATCCTCAAATGTGAGGCATTTATAAGGAACTTCTCAATATTTAAGAAACTCAGACTTGCTTTGGTATACCTACATCTCCTGTCACTTTGTGAACATTCATTTTTCACAAGTCACACTGCTGATCTTTACTATATGGTCAAGTTTCATGTGTGTAGCAATGAAATATTCAACCCCTTATGGTAAACAAAACAAACAATGATAGCCAAATAGAAAACATATCAATTAGTGCAAACAGAACCAAAAGTCATGATCCCAGATCCTCCCAGCAAACTGCAGGACTACAGGTGTCAAGGAATTCCTGGATGATGCTTACAACTCTGCCTACATTATTCTTGAGTAAATGCCTTTGATTTGTCAAAAGGTTCAGCTCTATGAGATACAGTATGAGCCCTACTACAAAGGGCTGCTGTAAGATATCAGATTGGAAAAATTAGATTGACAAAAAAAATAACCTTGGCCTAGTTCAGCAGCCTTGAACCCCCAGTGACAGCCACTATGGAACAGTACTTGCTTTCTTATGGAGGTGATTTGGATTTTCAAGCTCTTTGGGGTGTTCTCATCCATGAGATTGCCTCACTGATGAATTTTGAAGCTTTCTTGGGCAGACACAGCACTGAACTGCAGACTCCGTTTGCAGATCTACTTCTGCCCTAATGCTGGGATTACTCCCACAGCTAAAAGCAGAGCAGCAACATTAAACATTTGGTCCATTTCTCTCTCCTTCCAAAGCACTCAGCTTCTTTGATGGCAGTTCTGTATATCTGCTTGATCCCTGCAGACACATGGAAGAACTGTTTGTGAATCCCAGGATGGGACTTAGCAATAAGAGACAAATAGCTTTTTGTGTGCAGAGCAGTGAAAATTGGCAGCAGGCAATGTGTGAGGAGCCAAGAAAATAAATGCTTCATGGCTACCTATTCTTCCTCTCCTCTTTATCTTAAAGACTTTCAAGGACTTTGGATGCTCTGCAGTTTAAATGATTAGCTAGAAGTCCCAAATTCATCATCTGAGATGGAAAATATTCAAATTGCTTCCATGCTTTTGCTTCACTCAAATAGCTCTTGTATTTGCTTGAGAGGTGCTCACCAAATCCTATCACCCCATTAGCTAACCACACATGACACAGTATGTGTGAAATGCCCTGCTAAACGTCAGGATGTGTGGCTTACATTGTCTCTTTAAATTCACTCCTGCAATCCTCAGTGTCTAAGTAGAGGTGGAAGTTCATGAGCTGTTCTAGCCTTTCAAAGATGTAGCATAAATTCATACAGTTCCTGGGGAGCAGCTGCTCTGGGCAGCCTGAAAATCTTGAGGGCAAACAGACAGGCAAAAAGACACTATAGTATCATAAGCAAATTCTATCTCAGGACAGTGCACTTGGCACTCTCCCGTTTTTCTTCCCACAGCTGAAGGTATCCGTGTTCCTTGACCTGTTCCAGGAGATGCTGAGGTGAGGTACAGGTGACTGCCTCATCCCCACACAGCTTTGGAGGGGCTGCACAATGTTTATCATCTGTCCCCTGAGCCAAAGATCAAAGTTACCACGTATTCCCTTTGTGCTGCACAGGAATAATTCAGCAAACTTTAAAAGATGCAAGCTAGGAAGAATTGCTGGGCTGATTTAACAGAGCCACAGAGACACCCATTGTTACTGCCAGTTACTGTCTTGAGAGGGAAGAGTCCACATCTATCACACTCTTCAAACCTTATTTTGCTTCTTAAACTTTCAGTCTCAGAAACTCTTCACTGCCCTCAGCTGAGAAGACAATTGAGCCACGTTGAGACATTTTGGAGAAGGTCTCTCCATTCTGGATCCCTTCTCTGCAGTGCTCTTGCCCACTGTACCAGGAGCAGTTTGCCTGCCAGGTGGGCAGGAGCATTGCCTGAGGCAGCTTGAGGCCTTAAGTTTGAACTTTCATGTTTTCAGATTCTGCCCAGGGGTGCAGCTCTGAGCTCACAGTCAGGGTCACTCAGCTCTACACAGAGCAGGGACACAAAACAAATCCTTCTCCTGATGGAGACCAAGGACAACCATTACAAGTTTCCGGGCCCAAAAGCACAAACTGTGGGCTGAAGGGAGAAAACAAGAAGGATGAGACCTCACAACCTGCAGCTGTAAATTGGACAATTAAACCCCAATAAGCAAATGGACCAAAACTTTAAAAAGTGTGAAACCTTGTGACTTTGTCCATTTTGTGACCATTCTGGTCCCACCTTGGGTGTAGCCCTGTCCAGGCTCTTGTCCTGCCCAAGGTGTATCCTTTAAGGCCTTTTAATAAATACTTACTTTATTCTCTAGTTCTGTCCAGTCTGTTCCAGGTCAGCCTTCCCAAGGCATCAGTCTGATCAGGCTGGAGGCCTGGTCACTCATTGGCCTCTTGACTGGAGACAGAATTTTGCTTTCGGATGGCTTTGCCATGTCTCTGATATTTCCATACCTCTTGGAGCAGGTTGGTTCCTGGCTGTTCCATAACACCTAATCCAATGCAATGTGCAATTTAAACAGATCCTCGAGCTGAAAGCAGTATCTTCCCCTGATGTACCAAGGGAACTTCTCTTTATCCTGCACACGCAGACCCTCCCCTACCCCGGCACATTTCTCAGGCATCCCGGCTTCCACTGCCTCTGGAATTAGCCTGGAGGAGGGCACCGGGGCATTTGAGGAGCCCATTCTCCCAGCTCCTCCCGGTGGTGAAAGGGGAGAAGAGCACAGAGCAGCTTCAATGTCCGCACTCTGAGCGAGGAGAACACACTCAAATCTGCTCTCCACGACCTTTTCTGGACAGTATCTCCAAGGCCTGAGCTGCCCCTTTCCCAGACCCTTCTGCCTGAAGCCTCAGAGTAGCAAAGCTCAAGACAGAGGCTTGTGGAGCCTCCAACACCTGTGCATCCCAGCAGAGCCTGTGCAGCCTCACCTGGCACTGACCACTGTGGTCCCTGAGGCTGCACCTGGGTAAGGCCCACCCAGCCTCCTCTGTCACCCTCTGTGTGCTCCTTGCAAGACCTTGCAGGAGAAGGAAAATGAAAATCCCTCAGCAGTGCTGGATGGTGTGCTGCCCAAGGAATATCAAATTGGAAGCAGCTGTGCTGGAAGGTACCATCTGCACTTGCAATATAGCTCTTTCATTTTCAGATGGCTAGGTGCACAGGCAAGGTCCCTCCACCAAAGCAATGAATATTTATTTGAGAAGTTTGCTGACAGAAAAATCCTTCCACTGCAAGCAGAATCTTTGCAGCCAGCAATTTTTGCAGCAATGAAGTGACCACACTGTGCCCCACACATTTTTCCCATATAAAATCATCCTTTCCATCTCTGCAAAGCACAGTGTTTCTGCCAACCATTCAGCCTCATGCTGCTGCAATACAAAAGTGAAACCACGACCATGTGGAAGAGGTAGGTGATTTCTGAGAGGCTTTTTGATGAATAAACAATAATCCAATTAAAAAGACCAGTGATGGATGTGTGGTTAAAGATATTCCCAAACTTAGTGTCCTTTGACTTCTCTTGGCTACCACATTTGGCAGGTACACAACAAAAACAAACCCTTCATCCAGGCTAATGGTTTTAGCAGCCAAAACCTGAAAAGCATCTCTGTGGGACTCCCAGTACAGACCACGAGAATTCTCAGCCCAGCCCCACTCAGAGGCTTGCAATACCAGTCTCAGAAGCTGAAAGGGACCTTGCACAGGGGAATCTTGCAATCAGCATTAAAATCCCTCTTAGAGATGATGGTTCTTAGCATATTTCTCAAGTTCTGATTTGGATTTACTGGCAGTACAGATGACACCAGAGTACCATCTACTTTTGCCTTGACCAGTCTGTAACCCAGCATCTGAACTTGTTAGGAATTGATGCCATCAAGTTCTCATGCAGGATACCTTAGAGTGGGGCTATAAAGTTTATGAGAGGAAAGGAGGTTTTCTTTACAGGAATTTGGAAAGATTCCTGTTAACCCATCGTGTTGTGTGTGCAAATGTCTTATCCCACTACTGAGGAGAAGCAAGAAGGGCATTAGCAGTAAATCCCTATGACAGTATGGATAGTGGGAGCCAGCCTTGTCTTCATGTCTGGTGCAGTAATGTCTGTGCAGTCAGGGGAAACTGAACTGCTTTTTCCTTCCTCCTTGAATTCTAGGGCATAGATGAATTATTTCCTAGAGTGTGAGGGTAGCTTTGCTGGAACTGTTGGTTGCAGCACTTCAAAGAAGCAATCCCTTTAGTTAGACATGCTTATTTCAACACCCCACTAAGGATCCTGGGGCCTGCACCCACCTTTCTTCTTGCTTGCTTAAGACCAGAGGGAGAAAGAAAATGAAGGAAAAGGAGTGAGGTGAGGCAAGCAAGCAAGAGACAGAAGGACATTTTTACTGTGATTCTGTATTCATGATAAATGGATTCTCCATTACAAGCTTGACTTGCAGATTTGTGTTATTTCTTCCTCCACCTGCACGGTTCTGCACCACAGACATGAATCTAAACTTGCCAGCTGACCAAAGCTAGGGACTGTTATTCCAACCAAATGCCTTCAAAAAGGAAAAGGGAGGTGGTAGCAGTGGCCACAGGGGTTGCAGAGAGCACAGGGTGGTGTGAAGGCTCTGTCCTTGTTCACTGAGAGCACATCTCAGCTCCTGCTGATCCTGACACGTTGCCATGCATTCTGCTGGTGCTGTGCACTTCAGCACTCTGCTCAGCAGAGAATAAGCAGGGGATGATGGATTGTCATAAGGATGTGGGGAAAGCATATTCCAAACCAAGTTTTTAAGAGTTTGGAAAAGACTGGAGTCTGCAAAATGCTCAGAGGAACATCCTGTTCCTTCCACCTCAGAAGAGAGGATTTCCCTGTAGGAGTGGAGGGCTCTTCTGAGCACACTCCTGTGTCTGCTGTGAGGCAGGGGACACTGGGAACCTTGGGGGAGCAATGAAAAACAAGCACCACCTTCACAACAACTTTTCAGAATATCAGAGACGCTGAATGGTGGATGTAGAGAGGTGAGAACATCACAGTGGCACCAGTAAGGTGGGGAAAAGGTTTTTTTCCCTCAGATCTGTCATTACCTCCTCCTTACTGTTTTCCTGCATAGGTTCATAATCGTGCTTGGCCTTTCTATACAGAGCCCTAGCCTCAGTAAGGGAATAGTTTCCTGCATCTTATTTTTTGAGAGAAGGGAAGCTGCAACTCACCATCATCTTTGCTGAAATCACAGTAATGGTGCAATGCCCTTGGAAAAACTTGTATATTCTCCCAGTAAAAAGTGGCTGAACATATGCTGGAGTAAGCTTTTTTTTTTTTCAAGAAAATGTAAATATCCTTCTAACTGTGCCCATTTTATACTTTACATCAGAGTATTTCCTGAGGCTCTTGCCAGCTTTTCTTTTATTTCACTACTTCTTCAGTCAATAAATCATCACGAATCTCATTTCCATTTGTAAGTCCATTACTGCAGCCATAAAGGGTACCTACTACTGCATTTCTAATAATACTGTGTCTTTCTTGTGGAAGCAAGTTTCCACTTAATTTTGAAAACATCTGCCCAGACCTTGAAAGGTTGTCTGACTTAGAGGATGCCAATGATTGCTGTCCTGGCAGAGGGGTCTGGTTGCCTTGGCATCCCTTCATTAAGTCACTGGAGGCATTTAATATGCCAACAAGAAAGCAAAGGCAATTAAAAGAGATAGGCAGGATAGACAAAGTGACAAAAAAAGAGAGAAAATTACACTAGACAAGGGTAAAATTGTTGCCTTTTCCATATACAGACCATGTGTTGCTAAAAACACAAGTTTAAGTTCCAAGTCAATATCCCAGAGACTAAAGAAGAAGTGAGAAGAGAGAAAAGGCAAGCTGAAGAACTTGATCATCAATCATGATCACCATCAAACATAATTGTACTAATCACATCTCCATTTCAGGTTCTCTGATGTGGTGCAGCACACTTGGAATGCACCTCCTGTGGATGAGATCTCCTCACAGGGTTGATTCATAATAATCTAGTGACCACCAAACCACGAAGTTCAGTGCTTGAATAAATTAGATTATCCAATCTATCTTCAGGACTAAAACCTCCCAGCAGCAATGATCCAAAAGCACAAACAAAATGTAATTTCTTAAAAATTACAGGATTACCTTCCAGTTAGCACTGTAAGCTTTACCAAAAAAAGTGTTATAACATGGTTGGAAGATTTTTTCTGGTACAACATTTTCTAATGACAAGTCCACATCACATGCCTACAGAGCTTAGCTTTAAACTTACTTCATGGTTCTCATGCTGCTGCACTTTCCTCATTCCTTGCTGATTACCTCTTTCTCATGGCAGTCCTTTGCTGTTGCTTTTTAGTTTTTCACTTACCTTCAGCTGCTTAACTCTGCTTTGCTGAGTAGTTTATTGGTAAAAGAGTTTTCCTCCTAAAGCTAGAACACAGCATTTTTTTCCTGAATACAACCAATTTGGTCAGTGTAAACAATAGAGAGTCTAGAAACCCTACACTGTGGGGGGAAGAAAGCAGGGGAAGATTCTGGCCTTTTTCCCAAAAACATAGGAAACACAATATCCTCCTTCAGTAACCACAGCCATGCTGCAAGCCTCTGCTGCTGGTTCTGCATGCAAGTGTACATAAACACAATTTACAGAGTTACAGTATGGATATTATTGAGTAATCTGGGTAAATAGGATAACAAAATATTTATATTGTGTATTTATGTAACCCTGCAATATCCTTGGAAAAGTCCTTGGTCTGTTTGTATATATATATATATATATTTTTTTTTTTAATTTTTTCAAAATTTTTTTTTTATGTTCCAGTGGTGGCACATGCCTGGCAGTGCCACATTTTCCATGAGTGCTCCAGGCAGGGTTTGCTGCCAGCACTCATCTGCACCACTCATCCCAGGGCACCAGGAACCAGGTCCCACTCCAGGCTGTGGAAATGCAGCAGCTTCTCCCCTGTCTGCCACCACATCATTATTGGTGTTAGGGTGGACACAAAATACAGAGGGTCACGAAAGAATCTTTTCACAAGGCTTTTTATTATGGCTGCATGCTTTTGTACACTTTTTACAAACCTCCAGGGCAACTTCTAATTGGTTAATAGCTTTCTTGTTAATTGTTCTATTTGTAAGTAAAAGGTATTTTACTAGTCCATCAAATCTATCTATTCTCAGATTGTTTACATGTTTTCTTTACTGATTCTTGTGGGACAAATCCCTTCTTATTACAGGTGCAGTTATTTTTCACACTTAGAATAGATTGTTGTGTTAAAGGAACTTCTCATTCCTTAAACAGCATCATATGGGAGCTTACAGACTACTTGTTAGCTGCACCAAGAAGAAATGACAGGCCAGCTTTTTACCCTGCTCCTACACATCACCTCCCTGTGCTCTTACACACAGCTGTAAATACAGCTGGAAATCACTCTTCCAATGGGGTAACTTGAGAGAGTACTGGAAAAATAATTAAAATTCCCCTTCTGGCTCAGTGACATTAATGTGCCTGTGTTGGTCACATTCCCAAGGGAGGCTATTGGTGACTGGGCATGGCTGCTGGATTCCCCTGGGGCTCTCCAGGCTCCTGGGGATGGGTGGATGGGTGGATGGATGGGTGGATGGATGGATGGGTGGATGGATGGATGGATGGATGGATGGATGATGGGTGGATGGGTGGGTGGATGGGTGGATGGATGGATGGATGGATGGACCTATACAGCAATATTTATCCTTTTACCATCTACTTTATCAGCATAAGCAACTTGTAGTCAGCTACCTTTGGTTAGGTGTTTGTGCGTCCTGCCAAAGCACAGCTGAGCTGTGAGAGACTTCATTGTACCCAGCAAGAGCACACTTAGGAGTTTCACTGCACTTGAATACACACTTTGCTTCCTTTGTGAAGGCCATTAATTTGTGACACTGGGGCTCTGGACATGAGCACGATGTGGTAAATTTAACTGAAAATCTTTGGAAAGTGTTCCATGTCATCATAGTACTCCAAAATCAGAGCACTGCAACAACAGTTCCACCTCAGTCACTGGCTTGTAAAGACACCAGCACCGCCCCTGGAAGGATCCCAAGGCTCTTCTCTCTCCCGAGTTTTTTTTTTTGTGTTTTTTTTTTTTTTTTCCATCAGGAAAGAGAGGAACTGTAGGAGTGACAGGAGGGGCTGCTTCAGCAAGTGAAAAGTCCTGGCACATGCCAGAACTGTGCAGGGAACTGGACAAAAAGAAGCTCCTAGAACATGGCAAGAGGCACCCTGCAGGTCTGTGACCCCACTGTCAGCTCTGCAGGGGTGTGAGAAATGGATTTGTAGGGAATTCCCAAAGCCTGACTGAAAGCTGACATGGTCTTGTGCACGTGTGTGCAAACTCTGAGATGAGGTGTGCTGAGTTAGGGAGGCCATGGGATAGGACAGGCATTGCTGAGACAGAAATGGAACTGGAAACAAGTTTCAAACAATGGCCTTGCAAACAGACCAGATATTTTGGAGAATGAGAACTGTGAAAGATGCATTGTAGCAAGACCACGTGGGGTAGAACAACAGGTAATTGGTGAAAGAAGTACCAGCAGCGTTGTGTGGCAAAAGCTGATAGGCTGAAAAGCATTTATAAGGTATTGTAAACAAGAAATAGCTCGGCTTCTGATAGAATGGTGTTGAGGTTTACATCTCTTGGGTCTCACCCTTCTGCGAGATTGATCATGGAATAAAATCTTTAAAAACAGCTCTCAGTTCCTCCATCTCTGCAGAGCTGTTTCTTTCCCAACATTAGCAGCTCCAGGGCATGCCCTGAGCACTGAGGCAGTTTCCACATTTCCCTGGTTTAGCTCCTTAATGGTATTTTTGCTTATGAAAACACCATATTGTCCTGCTCTGGTAAGGAAGTCAGATGACTCCATCCTCATTGTAGCTGCCCAGCAGCTGATAAAGCCTGAAACACCAAATCCTGTGCTTTGGGGAGTTCCTCTCTCTGGGATACATCCACTGCTATAGGGAGCACATGGGAGACTGTAGGTGCAGTTCTCTCTCACATCTCACCTCACAAAGGGCTTGTGGCCATGTATTTGTAGCTAGAAGCCTAGGAAAGGTCACTTGTCCAGCCTTCCACCTGTTTTGGGGTTGAGAACATGCTCAGAGAACTTGAAAAAATGATCCTTTCCTTCCCAAAGCACAAAAATGAAGATGTAACCGTGGAAGAATTACAGGGCACCTGTGGCATGACCATTTGGCTCCAAATTCCTGAATAATCATGTTTATGGGAAATTTGCTTTCCTTACATCAGCTCTGGGAGCAGCTGATACAATGGAATGATATCCCAAAGGATATGTTATTATATATTAGGAACTGGAAGGTTGCTGCAGTTAAATGAGTGCTTGTACTTCCTCACATGGTGTTGTAGGCCTGTGCTGTGCATTAATAACATGAGATTTCTGTCATCAGTGTGAGCTCCTACAGCTCTGAGAGCTGGACTTGCAGCTGTGCTAATGAATGCTTTCATATGGGATTTAATGTAACAGGTAAAAAAAAAAGCTTTTCAGTCCTGGTCTGGAGTGCCAGCCCTGCTCTGTGTTTCTGTACAAAAACACTGCACCAGCTCACACAAAAGGTTCCCAGGGTTGTTTACTGCTGCTGTTGGCTTCTAATGAGGGAGATTTTTCAGCAGGAATTTGAAGAATTGCAAGGGTTTACTGCATTTATCAGTCAGTTAGATTGGCCATTCTCCATGGATACAATAGAGGGCAAAGAATTGGGACCAACCTAGCAAGAGACCAAATTTATTTCAGAGTGGCTGGAAAGCTCTGAGTGCTAAAGGACCTACTGGAGCCTTGAGAACTTTTAGCTTTGCCTAAGGTCAGACAAGATGAACACTAATCTGAAAAGCTCTGTAGAACTCTAAGTCCCACCCTCTGAATCTCTGCTCATTTACTCCAGACTTGTCAGAACTTTGATATTGCAGGCTGCTTCTTCTCTGGAAGAAATAAAACATTTCCAGCTGTGTTAGTCTTCAGCCCTGACTTGGGTAAGGTGAGGGGAACATCACTATTTATCCCTGCATGATGTAGGTATATATTTTTGTAGGTATATATTTTCTCTACAGAGTTGAACTTCTATAGGACAATGGAAAACAAAAATTGGGATTTTATTTCCAGGCCACTTAACTGATTTTTTTCATTTTGATTCCATTCCATGAGCCCTCACACACATGCACAGACCCCATCTCTCTCTTTTTATCCAACTGCTACTGTCCAGTGTTGCAAGACAGTGACCTTTGATTGCAGCTGAGCTCTGCTCTTCCAGGTTCACTGTCTTTATAGATATGGTGTCACTGTCAACATGAATTGTCTCTTCTTTTGAGAAGGTCCAGCATCAGAGGGTTAATTCTGTCAAGCATCATTCCTGTGAATTGGTAAGAGTGCAGCTTGTGCATGACAGGCTCCAGAGGTTTCTGTAAGATGCAGATGAGGTGAATATTCCAGTTAAGACAGTGCCTCATAAATTCTTTTCTAACAAGTCTCCCCTTGGGAACTTCAACCCTATTTAGGCTTGTACAGTCTTGTCATCAGGTATGAGGTTCTGAAATCCAGTAAAAAAATTAGCATGAAACTAATACCTCAAAGTCATATATGCAAAGTAATATAAAGTGAAGAGATGCAAACCTCATAGAAATCAACCTATCATAATGCCAGGATAATTATCAATCTTTTCTGCAAGTCTTTCAGCAAACACAGCTGNTTTTTTTTTTTTTTTAAATTACTATATTCAGTGATACTTTAATATTCTTGACTTGTCATTAAGTATCACAAAAGTCACTGTTTGATTTATGAGGTTTTAAAAAGTCTTTATTAATGGTATTGTAGAAGTTTCCCAATAAATATAACAGCATAGTTCCTGGAATAAAAAAACCCAAACCTCATTCACACTCCCAGGTGAGAGTTACCAATACCTTTAACCATCAGATTGGGCAAAAGTGATGAATTCCTTTATTGAACAGGTGAATTGGGGGTCAAACCAGTTAGCAGATAAGCTTTTATTTAAAGGGAGGTTTAAGGGTTCTTGTGAAAGAGAAGATAAAGCTTTTCCTGTCAGTTCCTGCAGTCTGTTGGAGAGCAGCCCCATCATTAGGAAGGTGCTGCACTGAGTGCAGTGTGTGCTTCCAGCCCTGCTCCTCTTAGCACAAAAAAGGATTTGTTTCTTCACATGGCTCTGCCAGGACAGTCACCAGAGCCCTAAGAGGGGCTGAGTGTCACTGCAGCATCAGGATCCTGGGAACTGCGCACAGCAGGAATGAAAAAATGAGACACAGAAATGGTTGGAAACTTGGAGATAACCAGGGTATGGACAGAAACACAAAATTCTTTTTATAAAACCCCCACAAACCTCATCTTGCAGGGAAGCATCCACTGAGGGGTGTTTGTACATGTACAATCCAATGAATGCTTCCTACCCAGGAAAGCATTACTGGGAAAGGTACAAGGAGCAGAGATCTTCTGGAGAAGCAGCTCACAACTTCCCACAGCATGTTGTGGTGTGCTTTAGTTCATCTGATCTAGCTTGTTACTTCTTCATAGATGTGCTTTGTTTGCTTTAATTACTTCCACAAATTGTTAACAAGTTAAATATAATTTTTTAGCCTGGTTTCTACAAGTTACTTTGTCCAAAGTAGGACTTTGCTTGCTGTCTTTCCTCCTAGAAACCTCTTCTTGATTTATTCTGAAAAGCATTGATGGGAAAGCTAAAAATGCCTGCAAGATAGTTAGCAAGAGAGTTTTAATTGTAATGAGGGCAACAACATATTTAGAATTGAAAATTATCTCACACATTCAGGAGCCATGAAATCAAAATTTGGACAATCTACCTAAAACCCACAGTTACCAGCCTAGAACACAAGTTCTAGTTTGCATGTTCTAATCCTCTTGAAAAGAGGGATTTAATAGCCTAATAAGCTGTCTTCCAGCTCAGTGATTTCAGAGTGACTTTCAAAGGGATTACACAGAAGAGATGAACTATATTTAAGTACTCTTAGGACCAGGTCACAAACTTCATTTTACTTCATGTCTTTCTTCAGAGAGCTTGGTCAGTGTTACAAAGGCTGAGGAAAGGGTGATGCTCCCCTGGCAGCAGGGACCCCCAGGTCTCTTCCCTGGCATGGTGGGATAGTTTGACAAGTTTAAGCAACCAGATACTTCTCTCAAGATCATGTGAGGGGAAATGACACAAGAATTAAAAAAACAACCCAGGAAATGGTTTCCCAGAGTGTGTCAGTGTTGGAAGGTGAATTTATCTCCACCTGTTGTCTTGTTTAAAGCTGATGTTCTCTCCTTTGCTAAGGAAATGATTCTTGCAGCCTTTCACCCTTGCACCCTTTCACCCTTGCACCCTTTCACCCAGTTATTTCATCCAAACACTACAGCATCCAAGCTGGAGCTCTGGCTCTAAAGCATGATGAACAGGAAAGCAAACACAGAGAAAAATCCTGGTGATGAGCTATAGGTGTGCTCTACAGTTTAATAAATACTTATAT
>WEIU01000063.1:438583-609882 GCA_013389925.1 Aegithalos caudatus | reverse complement strand
AATATAAACTTTATCTATATATAAAATAATTAATATAAACTCAACGTTTCATATGGATGTATTTTCAGGTTGTCCTGTTAGATGCTCCATCTCAAATTTTGCAGTCCAGAGCAGGTGCTCCTTTGAAAGATAATAGAATATCAGAGCAAAGCTGTTTGTAAAACAGTGCTGTTACAAATAATTTAGGTTATTAAAAGTTTGCTTATGTATGCAGTTCATTACAAGCAGCACTACTTACAAAGAAAACAGAATATTTAATTATGAATTAGTACCTCAGACCAGCTTAAGTCTACATACATCAATGCTCTAGTGAGAAAACAGCTTGTGCATTGAACAGGATTGTTGGTTTTCACCATTTTACACTTGAATTGTGTAGAAATTAGGATGAATACTAGATCATTTCAAAATGGGAAGGGCCAGAAAAAGTACCAGAGACAGTGCAGCTATAGAGACAGAAACAATGTGTGTGAATCAGCACCACTAATATCAGCAGGAGAAATGACCATAACATCTGAAGTGACTCGTGAGATTTCACAGCAGATATTCACAGTGATCTCTGGAGAAAATCCAAGATGTACCTACTTTGATCTCCTTCAAAAAGGTTTTCTTCTAAGTTATTGAAAGGTTAATGATACTTTACAGCAGAAACTGAGTTCTCTGTGCAGTGGGACTTGTCATTAGCATGCTCTTTGGCAGCTTAAGTTGCAGTAAAGTGTGAAACAACATATTACATCCGTGCAAAAATTTCTTTCCTGTGTTTCTATCCCAGTTAAGATTATTGAATATTGTTATAGATTTGTGGAGAAAAAAAGGCAAATTGCAAGCAAGTACCACTCAGCTTTTATAATGAAATACTTAATCTACTAATTCTAAAAGGCTGTATAAAAGGAATGAGTCTTCTCACAACCATTACACCTCAATCTATTTTGGAAAAGGAGAGAGAAGTGTCCAAAAGTGTGGAATACTTTTCAGCCCATTGTGCTCCTATGTGCTGTAACTCCCATTGACCACAGAGAGGATGGCAAATTACTGTGCTGCCTTAAATGTGCTACCTGCTGGCTGCCTTCAAATCCACATTTAAAAATCAGCCTCACTAGACTTTTATAGAATTTGTTGCAAGTTTGCAATACTAGTAGTAACATCCTAGCTCGGCAGGATGCTTTTTGTTCCTTATACTTAGAATCTACAGAATATTTTTGCTATCAGAATATAGAAAGGAAATAACAAAGAGGACTACATTCATAATTATGTTTTGGCTGACTCTGTATTCCTGTTATTTCTTGCTATGCTGATTTTTTTTAACACCTCCATCCCACATTATAAGTAATAAAAGGCTAGAATCTAAATATTTCCTGAGTTTCTTTTGTCATTTAGTTCCATTTTAGTTATGCTTAAATACTTCTAACTCCCAATCAGAAACTAATTTTTAACAGAAAGACATGCTAATGTCAATGAGCTTTACATCAGACATATCATATTAAGAAAGCAATTAGAGAACTAATGGTTTTGCTCTATTTTTAAAATTAAATGTCAAGTAACTTTAGCTGATTTTAAAGTTCTGTTGTTGCACCAGTGCCATGGGTTCCTGTTTGCTTCAGGCAGCTATAAACCTATGCTTTTAAGGAAAAACACCCCAATGAGTTCCCAACACCAAATCCACAGACCTCACACTGGAACAGACTTTGGACAAAGGCCTTATCCTTTGAGAAGTTCTGTTATAAATTATTTTATCTGCTGACATAATTCAGATGTTGAAGAGATTGCAGCATGAGCAGGCTGACCTTGTTTGTTGACAAAGCCTGGGAAGAATTGCCTTAAAGAACAAAATTAGGAGTGTTTCATGGCTCTGCCTCACTTCTTGCAGAAGACTGGAAAGTGGACATTGGTGATAGGAAACAGGCTGGCCAACATCCAACTCCTTCCTTCTGCTTTTCGTGTGTTTGATGTACAATTTAAACACAACTTCCTCCCCTTTTGGAAACGCTCAGCTGAACAATGTGTATATGCACATATTCCAAAACACTCCTCAAAACTATTTCCTAACAACATCTGACACAGACGTGTGCCAACCAGCAAGAAAATATCAGTGAACAAGCTCCTAACCCTGATTTAAAAGGTCAGGGTTCAGCTCACACCTACCCAGAGCTGCCACAAAGCTCAGACACAGTTGGTGTGCACACTGTGACTGCCATCCCTGCCTCACTCTGCAGGGCCCTAAAGGAAATCCTACTTCAGGCTAGTACAACTGGGTAGTGAGAGCAGAAACAGCTCAGTCACCTTGCAGATGAGCTGGAAATAGTTTCCAGTTCATTTAGGTCTCTTTTTTTGTCCAGCATCTTAAGGAAATGGGTTGTTTCCTTTTAAAAGCAAACTGGTGCTTTCTTTTTATCTCCCCCCATAGCCCTCAATCTGGTCAGTGCCTCAGACTGATTTTGACACAAATTTTGTTGCAGAAATTAACTGATGGCCATGGATGTTGTGCTGTATATTACAGTACAGATGTTTTGGGTGCTTCAGTGACTGGTAGGAGCTCTAATGACTAAACCATAGGTTTTGTTGCCTCTTGGGATATTAAAGCTTAAGCACTGGTTTCCAAAATTACTTGCAGCTAGAATTCCTGGTGGCAGTTACACCCCTGGAGGCAATTCCATGCACCAGGAATGTGACATGCACCAGGATATGTGACAAGCAAATCGCTTCCTTGCTCTGCAAATCCAGTTTAGGCCAGTTACTTTAATACAATAGTATGTAGGTGGCATTTGGCTTGCAAGGGTCTCATCACTTAGGGAATAATTTTCTGTGTAGGTGCACAGCCTCCTATAAATACTGGAAACAACACAAAGTATTTGTGCTATCAATGCCTTCTGTTGGGCATACTGTTGGGTATGCAAAAACAATTCTTTCCAGTTCAAATACATTATTCAGCCTTCACCTTTCAGAGCCAAGAAAGGCTCTTTCAGCCTTTTGCAGCATTAAACTACTTCAGTAGTTTAAAATGGTCACAGAGTTAAATCTGTGGATCTTTTCAAGCAGTTTTGTCGCATAAAAACCAAAATGAACCATTGGGAGCCCAAAGAATCCTTTTATTCTGTCTGCAACATATCTGACACAATAGGCTTGTCCACAGTGATGATTCTAGATATTGCAGTAAAATACATGTTAGAGTCAATGCAATTTCAGGAACAGTAGAGTTCCTTTAGCATAAGAGCAGCTGGAAAGTGAGATTCTAATTCTGCCAAAAGTGCAGTGAAGACATCACATACTGGGATCAAGAGTCTTCTGAAAACAGAGCTATTACTCTGGGTTTTGGAGCAATTCTCTGACTGATGGGAGCCTTAGGATAAGTTACCTGCCTTACAAAAGACACCAGTAGCTTCCACAAAATATTGTGAGGGAAAAACTCACTCAAGAGTCTAAATTCATCACACATTGCTTAGCAACATAAACTGAATTCCTCTTGCCAGTTTTCTCACAGTTATATATTTCAACAACAGCATCAAAGCAATCTCAGAGAAGAGTATTCACCTTGGGATTGTAGCAATCATGAGATCAGAGCTTTCCCAGTTTGCCAGCACTCACCCTGCCTTGTTGAGCCTTGCTATGCAATTAGAAGATGCCATTGCAAACACTGAAGAGAAAAGCCTGATGGTAGCAGTGGTGTGATTATGGCTGAGAACTCAAACTGTTAGAATGTGACAGACCAGGCTTCATAATTGTTAAAGTAATTAACAAAGGCTGCCTTTGGTCAGCTGGCAGCAGCAGAGCTGCTAGGGTGGGTGAAGAAGACAGAGGTCTTGAAACAAGAGATGCTGCTGCATGTTTCAGACTCCAGCCTGGTTTTGAGGCCAAAGACTCATTTACAGCAGGAGCTGGGTATGGCTGAATTCCAAACAGGCAGGCACTGTTGGATACACCCTTCTCCCTCTTCCTCTACAACAAAAGCATCATGTGATAATATTGGACCTGGTGTGTATCTTCTCATCCTAATGAGGACATTGGCATAAAGGGAAAGGAATGCCTGTGGCATCCACCTTTCCCTGATCCACTGGAGAACATATGGCCTTATTCCTAAACCCCTCTTTTCATTTTCCTTTGTGTCAGAACCTTTAGAAAGAATGCTAAACAAAAACCACAGGTAAGTTCTCAAATTTGATCACATGTACTCTGTCCTTATATACAGCTATATATATATATTTAACTACTTTTGTGTCTACTGAGAATACTTTTCAAAGCATGGTCCATCTCTTAGGATGAAAGCAGCTGTCAGAAACCTGCCCTGCAGCTGCAGTGAAGCCTTTTGGGCACACTTAGGTGGAGGTTGTGATGCTGCTGGGGTGGTGAAAGGCAGGAGACCATCAGGATCCCCCTGAGGTAGCCTGGTGTGATGGAACAAAGAATGCTTTGTCGTGTTTTAGTGCTCAGGTGAACTACACAATTGTCAAATTAACGCTTCACTCACTTTGTTTTATTGAACCTAAGTCACACCATATTTTACAGTTCCACAGGACTTGAGCTACTGTGGCTTAAGAGTAAATTAAGGAACAGCAGTTTAATGAAATTCCATGTTAGCAAAGAAAATATAACCTGGTTTTGCCAGTTATAAGATTTGCAGGTTAAACAGAATTTCATTAGTTCAGTGTACAAAGTCAGCATGGTTGTTGAGATAATTTAAAGGATTCAGTGTGTAGAGAACTAAAAAAAAATAGTTTCTAGGGCAGTGAGGTGGCACCCTTATGCTTTTCTTTCCCTTTCTACATTAAACCATTGGATCCCTTACAGCAAACCTTAAAATTAATTAAAACCTAAAAATTGATTAAAAATACAGTGCATAGCAGAATCAAAAGCAAAATTCTAAACAACCCCTCATTTAAATTAGGATTGATAATAATTATTATGAAACCTAAGATTGCAAAATACATTAACAAAACTGCATTTGGTACTCCTGTTTTTTTACTAAGATATTTAGCTGGAATGCCTTAATTAACAACTTAAAACCAGCAACAGCTGTAAAATTCTCTGTAGTTAAAATCAACTGGTTTTAGTAGCATTTCTTAGTTCTACTTAGAAATTCATGGCCTTGTAGTGAAGGCAAACTCAAAGAAGGCATCCTTTTTGTCCCTATCATACCAAATCACTTTTAGCTGCTGCTGGGGGCCTTGCTTAGCTGGAAATACAATACATATATATTTATATGGATACAGTGAAAAATATAGTATTTAAATATATATTTTTATATATATACAGAGAGTGTAAAATATAATATTATATATATACATAGTGTAATATACTGCAAGGTTTACCCCAAGATTTTAATTTACATTTAGACACCTCACCTTATTTGAGTCACAAGTTTTGTTGTCAAGGCACAAAGGTATAACTTTACAGACATTCCAATATATGGTTTGTATTCTTTGGGTAGTGAGAATATAGAAAATCCATTTTCTAAAATATTTTGTTAATGCACAGGTATTTTTGTTTTTTTTTTGCCTGGGTAATCTTACTAAGCAGAATGAAAAGTGTTTCTAGAAAACAAGGTCCCCTGACATGTGGCAAACCACTGTGCACACTTTACACACTCTTTACAAAATTTGGATTACTAGCTATTTCCCTAATGCTGCTGAAGAAGTGATTGTCAGTGTCCAAAGGCCAGGAGCTCTGTTCTCCCCATTTGTGCTGCTTAGATCCCTTTTCCAAGTGTGATTTCTCCAAGGATTGGTTTTCTACTTGCAATTGTATAGCAGAAATCACTTAGACTTCCCAACAAATGCTAACTATCATGATTCTGAGGCAAACTGGAACTAAAGAGAGTAAATTCTCAGCTGATATGAACCCTTGGAGCTATGTTGTCATCAACTGGAGTTCTGGTCTTGAATGAAGAGAGGGACAGACATGGAAAAACAAGAAGTGGCTTTATACAGATGTGTTCTACTCTTCCAATATTTACAAATCAGAAAATATTTCCTTGGTGTGTATCAACCCCCTGAATAGTAATAACTTAAATATTTTAAATCTGCAAACCCCAGCAATGGAACAGTGCAGTGCCAGTCCTTGTGCCTATAACCCCTGTGTCCCTTCACTTTCCTTCCCCTCATGGCTGGGTCAGTGGCACACAAGAGAAGCTTTACCCTTCTCTTCCCACTGTGCAGCCCAGAAAGATTTTTAGCTACAAATTTTTTTAAGTTATCAAAAAAGTTGACTTAGCAAAGATTTTATCAGCTTTGCCTTAATTGCTGGAAGGGAATAACCAGTGATAAAAATCATGTGCCTTATTAATATATAAATAAATTATGATAGCAGTCTTTCTGTCTCCAGGAGGTTGGCTGAAAAATGGCTTGTCATGGTTGGGTGGCATTTACTTTTCTATCTGTCAATATTTGGAGGATTTTATTACTTTGCAGTGCCAGGTTTAAAATGGCTAATGGAAATACTAAAATGGAATTAATCTAACTAAATAAAACTTGTTCTCCATGTGTTATTCCCTTGACAGTAACTTAATGTGCTTTCTGAAACAAAGCTATGGTGGAAAAATGGGTTATATTTAAATTTATATGTTGTTCATTTTCTTACTCTCAGAAACTTTTTTTTTTTCCCAGCAGTGGCCAGCCATGGTGCTTTATGATCACTTTACCTCAAATATTTATACAGGATAGAGGGTTAGAAGCGGCCAGAGGGCTTCCAGATCCACTGGTTTACCAAATATTCTACTTTTGGAAATGACAATAACACAGTGGCAGCTAATTACCCTCGACAGGAGCTGCCACAGGTCACTGCTGCAGGGTGTTTAACAAAACCACAGGTGTCAGGAGAAGACCTGTGCCAAAAAAGAACCCTCTTGCCAAGTGAGCTTTGCTGCCTGCAGTGACAGCAGCATTTTGTCATCTGTGGGCTGGATGCAGCCTGCGGTTTCTGAGGGGCACTCCATCACACCTAAAGTAGTTGCTGCTCAGAGACATCAATAACAAGAATATTTCTAATTTATTCATGCAAGGATCGTAGAATAAGTTAATTAATCTCCCTTTGTGCGTCTCATTGCACCATTTCTAAACTTCATACACTGACTCCTATCTTTTTCAGAAGAGATTAATGAGTTACTTTCAGTAAAGAAATGCACACTTCCACTTTGGAGAGCAGGAAACAGAAGACCCAGGACATGGAACACAACTCTAGAAACAGCACAAGCAGTAACTGCTGAAAGAGAGCTGAACTGAAGAACCAGCAAGGCACCAGAAACTGAGAAACACAAAAGATGATCTCATTGTCAAAGCAGCAAGCACTCCAGCCAAGACTGAGGAGCTGTGGGAGGTAGGCAGAGATGCCTCAGGTGATGACACAGAGCTCCTGTTCCATGCACACACAGGGAGCAGCTCCAGTGGATCAGAGCTGTTGCCAGCAAAGCTCTCTTGCACTTGTGAGCACAGATTTTTAAGTAGTGTCCAAGGCAGAAACAAGATACACTAATAATGCACACAAAACTTGGAGATGACAACAACCTTTCAATTTAAGGCACTGCAGGTGTTTCATAATTGCACTGAGAGGAAAGGGAATGGCAAGGAACTATGGCACAAATGTAGTTTTGAGTTCACCCACCTTGCCCTTGGATTGCATTGGCCACACATTTAATTACAATTCCTTGACATTTATTTTCTACCTACAGATTCCATGTTGGACAAGTGGCAACTTTGTCATTAAGCTGAGCTGAGCTCAGGCTCAGTCCTAGTACAAACACACCACAAGTATGGAAGTTTTTTGCAACTTGGAAAGATTAATGATAATTCCTCCTTCCCTTCCAACAGCCTATATGAAATCTCATTCAGTTGTTCATTTTCATCTTTTAAGCTGTCATTGTCAACATGTCTGGGTCTTACCTATCACTGCAGGGAGCCTCTGGCAGCTATGCAGGCACTTCATTAGTCCACAAGAGATAGATGTAATCCACTTATTTCTAATTTACTACAGGGTATCACCCATGGCATCCAAGTCACTGGGAAGGAATGCAGTAGAGACTGAAAGGCAGAGTTTCTGTGAAGCCCCACCTTCTTGGCTTCTTATCAGTTTCTTTTTTCAATTGCCTCAACTTGTCCAAGCTCTTTATCACTCACTGGTAAAACTGCCATTTAGACAAATCGTCAATTTTTCTCTTATTTTATGTTTACAGAGCCATGCTGTCTTCTGCCGTCATCATCTTCAACAGAACTTTTCCACTCTTCCCTTAAAACTTTCCCTGAGCACCAGAGCCCAGCTGGCAGACACACTGGAGGGATTCAAGCACCATGTCTCATTCCAAAAGAGATGGAACAAGAAGGCTGGAGCTGACTCACTGTGGGATAGCACAACATTCTGTCTCTTGGGACAGTCGTGCTGCCCACCCATTACCTCACATCAGAATAAGGCAAAGTCAGTCAGCTCAGTCTTTTCTCCAGAGCATGAAACAGTCCCAAACCATGTGGATTTCAAATTGTAGCAAATACCAGTGAGGTGACTTTGAGGACTACTGCCCAAGACATCAATTTAACTATGGTAAAAAGAGCATGGATGCAAGAAGTCAAGATTCCTACCCACAACCAGAAGCCTTGAAACTTTTAATGCCAATTCACTTGGTAAGGGTAATAAGATAACAGATTCCTTAACCTTATTCTACTTTATAATTAAAAAAAAAACCCATGCAATTCATGGACCAAGTTATCTTTTTAGCAATAAATTTTCTTTTGACCAAGTCTCATTGGCAGCAGCATAGCATTAGCTGGGTAATCTGCCAGAAGGGGATTCAGTAATGCTACATCAGCCTTGATCTTCATCCCAACTTCTTTTAGACCTGGAATGGATATGTAAAGGATCCCATCTGCTCTGTCCCATGTAAAACTCAACATTCAAGAGCACAAAACACAAATGCTCAGAAGTTATACAGATTCACTTGACCTCTGAATTAAATGCAAGTCAGTGTTGGGTTTTGTCCCTCTTCCTTGAGCATTTCCTGGCAGCATCAGCTCCTCTTGTCACTCATCTTTCAGGGATATTTGATTGTTGGTCTACATGCAGAAACACTTTCTCATAAGATACATCTATAACTGAAGGTTATCTCTAGAATTATGGATGTAGCTTTAAAGACAAGGTCATGAATCCTGGCACTTACATCTAGGACCTTGGACAGACACATTGCCAAAACTGTCACAGCATATAATGTTATAAACTCACAATTAAATGGTATAAAGATATTGTCATGGCAAGAAATATAAAGATCTCTAACAAGTTAACATTGAGCCATGCCTCTTCCAGTCTGCAGTTACAAAATAAAGATGTCATAGGAGTCTTGAGCCTACAGAAAAATTCATACACAGGGTGCGGCCTTGCATTCCAAAATGATTTTTCCACAAACTGATGAAAAACATGTTGACAGCAACTATTTGTAATCCATCAGTAAATCAATTTTTCCCTATAGATTCCTGAGTTGTAATGAACTTGTTCATTCTGAGAGCTCTGATCTTCCAGATTGAAACATGAATCTTGTTGTTGTTGTGGTGTGGTTTATGTAGGGGGAAGTAGAGTTTTGTGGGAACTAGCTTTATCCATATTAAAAAAATACAATTAAAAAAAAAAAAAGAAAAAAAGAAGAAAAAAAATTTTTAAAAATCGAGTCCTTGCTCAGGACTGGAATTTGCTGTCTATTATGTTGTGGTTGAAGCAGCTCTTAAACTTGGGGGTTTTATATAGGCTCTTCAAATCATAAACATACTACCATGATTTCTTTTAAAAATATTCTCTGGAGGAGGCTTTCATTTTGATGGGACAGAATCACCACTGCTGAATTTGTTTTGCTGAATGTATTGCACTGAACTGTAGACCTTTAAATTGATTTCTCTTCACTTTAATAAAATTCTCTGATGTTAAAACAAGTTTATTACATTTATGTATTTGTTGGCCAGATAAGATCAATATTAAAGGTAGGACCTGTAAAAGTTGGTGAGTTTGCTCCTGGAATTTAAAAGATTAGCAGCACAGGAAAGGCCATGTTGCTGCTTATGGGGTGGTCTGTGGCTTATGCATTCCTCCTTCTTGCAGACTCTGTTCCAAATACTTTTTGGATACTCGGGTACCATGAAGGTGATTTAATGGTGTTTGTATTTCCAGGGGATTTGACTCTCTGCAGCTTAAAGCCTGGAACATTTCCTAACCTGTCATTATAAAACTCCAAGCCTCACTCCCTCCCATCACCATGAAAGAGAGGTGCTGACAGCAGCTCATTGTCATTCCCAGGTGCTTTTCCTATCCCCACAAGTGCTGCTTATGTGGTCCCATTATCAACTCATCCTTATTCTTCTTGTTGCTTTGCTGTCAAAATCAGAATCTCATCACTGGCACTGATGAGTGATCTCCTTGTTTGCCCAGCCATTCCTTGGCAGGTCTGATGCTGCTGCACTTGCTCCAGACAGACTGAGGCAGGGAAACTGGCCTATGCCCTTGGGAATTCCTCAGCTTTTTCTTCTGCTTATGGACTTGCAAGCAATTCCATTGTGTTCTCTTCTCTTTTGTTCTCTGCTGTGCCACAGATTTTATTTATTTTTAAACTTCTGGAGAGTTATCATCCCAGCCAAGGAAATGGCAGGTGAACTTCACATCCCAACTATCCAAACATTCTGTTGGGTTGGAAGGGAGATGAGGGAGCAGTGAGCAGAGGGCCAAGAGAAGGACAAGGGGGCAGTAAGTGGGATTCTGTGGCAATCTCTTCCAGGTTGGTGCAGTGCCTGAATCAGAGAGTATCTGAATCAGGAAGAGATTTCTGTTCCAGGCACCTGAAACAGGACCCACTGTGGTAAAAATCTCTACAAACTCTTAAGAAAGTGAGCAATTGTTGAAGATAAGCAGTGGCCAAGGGATGTTTGCCTAACAAAACAAATTTGGGAAGTAGTTGAAAATGTTCTTGATGCTATTCCATACTGGTATTCCATTTTTATACTCCAGAGCAGATAAAGACTGTGATGAAAACCAGCTCCTGGATTAGGGTACCTCAAGAAAGGCTTAGTCTAACAAACTGCCCTAAAATGCAGCTCTGCAGTAACTGAGGCTGGGACAAGACTACAGCTTTTTTTTTTTTTTTCTTTTAAAGTTTCTCTTTTGCATCAGTTCCTTAACCTATCACTTTTGCCTCAAACCAATGATTTCCTAAGAGTAAAAATTATGCAGTTTCACACATGGGCATGATTAAAACCAGAAAGGCTGCCAGTGGCTCTGAGAGAAGCACAAACAGTGAAGAAGGGCAGAGGGGAACACATTTCCCTGTGGTTCTTCCAGGCCTACACAGTTGCAAAGATGCAACACCTAATTTGCACCAACAAATATTGCAGTGCTTAAACTAGCAGGAGCCATTAGATTTTCCTGATTTAAATATGCAGGAGTTCATAAAGGACTAGGAAGTAAGTCTGCCTCATCATAAGGTTCATCTGTTTTTTCCAATATTCTCATTCGCACTCAGTTCATAAAGTGACATTGCAGACATTATATCACTACATTTGCATGTCTAACAAATACCACTTTGATGTGCATTATCAAAATCTGTCACTTTTGATTAAGGTACTATAAACCTTCTATGTGCTTAGTCCATTCTTCACCACTAAGTGGGGTACTAAGAGATCTGGAATGTTCCACAGTTAAAATAAATTCTGAGACATAAACTATGTGAAATTAAACACAGAAAGCGAAAAAAGCAATTTTAACATGAGAATGAGATGTCCTACATACCCAAAGTTTATTGCCAGGAGCTTTTCCTGAAAGGCAGCCCAAATACCTGGAGGATCATATATACTTTTGAATTATACTTAGCCATCTTGTTTTGTTTACACACTTCAGATGTTGCTGTTGAACTCTCCCCTAGGCATGAAAGATGTTGAAATTTTACCAAAGGCAGAAACAATATGTGTGCAGTTTGCAAAATGATTTAATTACTGTGCAGTTGCTTGGCAAGAGGGATGCTGAAAGCCACACAACTAAGTTGCAATCAGTTGTGTGCATGTGCAAGATTACATTTTAAGGAAAAGGAAATAAAAAATGGTTCCTGTAAATACAAGACATGAAAAATGACCTGAGCACTAAAAGCTGAGGCCAGGATTTCTGAAGATATTTAGGTAATAAATTGGTCATAGATGGCCAAGATCAACTTTCTATCAAGTCCTAAATCACTATATTTTGTTTCATTACTTTTTTAATGTCCTGAGTCTTGTAGTAGAATAACTTATTAGTTTTGTTTGCTTTTCCCTCTTCCTTTAGATTGAGAAACAAATTTCAGATTTTCTGATTTACAGTAAATAGTGGGGAGGAGGATGATTGTGAAGATTTTGTTGCTGCAAAACTGGCACATCAGTTACTTGGGAAGGTATTTGGTCATCAGCTATCTTGTGTACTAATTAAACTGATGGATTATTAGCCAGGGAGAAATCTTCAAAGCTGTTTTTGGAATGCTGGAGGCTCTTTGCAGAATGAAAAATGCAAACAGCTTGATGGTTTACAGGAAATAATTAAATGCACAAGTGGTGTTACAGCACTGCCAGTGGGTGATTACAAAATCTCTTGCCCCTCCCACCTCAAACCAGGTCTGTTAATGGCACTGCTCTGAGTAACCCTTGAACACTTACCTTTAATATGCTGCTGGCTTGTTCTTTGGAGAAGCTTATCCTTTATTGACATTCATATTTTCTTTGCATGTTTTATTTTTATTTACCTTGCATGCAGCGTGGACACAGCAGCCCAGCTGAGCGTTGCTCACGGAGTCACCTGCCAAGTCATTCATGCAATGTGCACATAAACTACAATCATACTCTACAATATTGCATTAAAAAAAACCCTTGATTAAACCTGAAAAGAGAAATCCTACCCAGCATGTTATGTCTATCCAAGCAAGTGTACAAACAGTCTGATCCCGTGACGATAAAGCCTGTGAAAGTAATATCAGAACTTAATTGAAGTGTCTGAGACAATAAGTACCTGCATATTCTGGCAAGATGTAATTAATTAAATAATTTAATCTTTATCAGCTTATCAAATATGTACTGAGGGGTGACCCATTCAGTACAAGTGCAATAAAATCATCTTCATGTTTTCAACTTTCCACTGGAAAACCAGGAAAATTTGCAAAACTGAGAAACCAGGAACATTTGCTAAACTGTAGTTCTGCTGTAACTCCTCAGAGCAAAATGAAATGGTAACTAAACAACTCCTCAGGCTTATCTGTTAGTAGGTGTGGGTAGACCAGAAGCTGTAATAGTGTGAGAAATTATGTGCAAGGAGGCTGACTGCTAGTTCAGATGGATCAGCTTCATGTTTTCAGCTAAGAACAAAGCAGAAGCTTAATGCTGGCAGTTCAGTTGGAGCTGTTTATTCTCCAAAATGAATTTGAGCCAAGTATTTTATGGTATTCAGCAGTTTACTCTGATTTTTCCTGCCTTGTTTATGAATAATGGCAGGACTCCAGTTTTTATGAATTAAAAAAAAAATACATAAAAGTGGCTAAATTGGATTCTATCTACCATTTGGTAGAAATACAAAGATGATGTGAATGCTATTAATGGATTTTAAGTTTGACATGTTGGGCCTTGTTAGCAAATCCCACCCATCTAAAATATTCTTCTTAATCACATCACTAGCATGCAGAACCTCCATGTAAATGATCACTCTTTCAGGAACTTACCATATTTCAGAGGAAATTTTGGCAGAAGAATAAGTACTGCAGGGTGGATTTTTTCACTACTGTGGTCCTTGTAAAGAATAAAGCTTACTGAACACTGTTCCTTCTGTTAAGATGTTAGGTCACAGTTAGCTCTTTCTAATGTCAAAACAAGAGTAAAACATAAGAAATCCTCTACCCAAAACCTAAAACCATAATTTAGCACATTTCTGAAGGTGTGTTGTGTGATTTGAGTTTCTTTAACCTACCCAGTTTGACTGATATCCCATAGGAGTCTCAGCATCCCCAGGGTCAGGGTTCTTCTTCCCAGCAGAGTGACTGTGGAAATGAAGAATTGTGTTACTTGCATTGTGCAGCATCACTTCTCCAAGTTGGGACTTCCCTATCTGCGGACAAATTTTTTATTGTTCCTCACCTCTGATTCACTCAGCTACATACATGCCCCAAAACATGTTTTGTACTACTGAAGTGGCTTCCAGGATGAGAAACACGTAGCTCCAAGAACATTCAAAGCAGAACTTCTCACAGAAGTCACCATGAGGGAGACATTTGCTGCTGCTCTGTCTGTAAAGAACCAGACCTTTCAGCCCTATCCCATCCAGCAATCACAGGAGCCTGCATGCTCCTCCCTAATCCCACAGTGCTCCATGGTAATTCCAGATGTGATGAAGCTCTTGGATCCCTTGACTCACTAATACTGATCTTACTCATGAGGAAATGCCAGCACCCAGCCAAACAAGACTTCAGTACTACATGAAATTCCCTTTCCATTGTGCAGGGGCAGTAAGTACTGAGGAGGGAAGGAAACCTCTAAAAATTGCTGCTTACTGATGTCTGAGCAGCTTTACCTACTGTGCAGGCCTTGCTGCCAAAAAGTTGGATGTCTGCCTGGGTGCTTCACCTGAGAAAAAGCAAACTGCACATCTCAGAGCAAAAACCAGTTGTGATTACACTGGCAATGCCCCCAGAGGAGACAGAATGTGTCTGGCAGAATTGATGCCTTGGGAAGGCCTCAAACAGAGACTGGACAGAGCTAGAGAATAAAGTAGATATTTATTAAAAGGCCTTAAAGGATACACCTTGGGCAGGACAAGAGCCTGGACAGGCCTACACCCAAGGTGGACCCAAAATGGACTCAAAATGGACCCAAAATGGACACAAAATGGATGGCCAGTCATGAGGTCTCACACTTTTATAAGTTTTGGTCCATTTGCACATTGGGGTTTAATTGTCCAATTCCAGCTTCAGGTTGTGAGGTCTCATCCTTCTTGTTCCTCCCTCCAGCCTCCCTTGTTTGTGTTTTGGGCCTGAAAGTTGTCCTTGGTGTGCAGCAGGAGAAGGATTTGTTTTGTGTCCCTGCTCTGTGCAGAGCTGAGTGGCACTGAGTGTGAGCTCAGGGTTCACTCCTGGGCAGCACAGAATCTGAAATACATGAAAGATAAAACTTAAGGCATCAGAATCAGTACTTTCACTGTGGAGTTAAATTATGATTTAGGGGCCATTCTTACTGTGAAAATTTACCACTGGATGGGGAAAGGTAGACCAGTGCTCTAATGCTGTGGTGCTCTGTGCTGTTAAATTCGCCTCATTTGAGTGGCAGTGCACTGTCTGATGAGACTCTGCTAGATAAAATCTTATTTCCAGCAAAGAAAATATCTTTGGCTGGCTGCAGAATGGTGCTGACATGTTTTCTCCAAAGGAAGTATGTCTATAACATGCTGAAGAATGGTGCTGAAAAAGGGATTCAGAAAAAACCTGCATTGCCATCATTACGTTTCTTATTAGGAAATGAAAGTTACACATAAAATGAAGAGTCAGCATGGGACAGCCCTGATGTGGGTACTGATTGTGGAAACAGGCTCAAGTAGATATCTTCCCTCATCCTCAGGCTTCAAAAGCCATTTCACTGTTCACAATTCTCTGCTGGTGTTTGGCACTTCCACCGATCAGACACAGAATAAAGGACAAGCCAAAGAAGAGCAGGAAAAAAGATCCGTACTCTTTATGGTAAGAAAAGTTTTCAATGTTAGTCAGCAACATTGTTTTCCCTTCCCCCATTTGTAAGAAACAAAACTCTCTATGGAATGCCTTGTTTATTTAGGCCACTAACATTAGAAAAAACCCTGGACTTTTAATTAAAAGCCTTCCTCACGTTCTCTGACAGTAACCAAGTAAACAAGTTCAGGCCATTTTCTCAAGCACCTAGGCTATAGAAGCTGCTGGGAAAGATGCTTTCAGCAAAAAGCAATATGCAGCATCCTTCAGACTTTTGCAGCCAAACAAATGCTTTTTCAAACCCTGTTATTTGAGAAGTTTCTACATTAGATACACATAAAGGCAATGACGCCTGTAACAGAATACTTCTGCTTGAACCACATATTAAATTAAAACAAAAGCAACTATTTGTAATCAGTATTAACATAATAGATTGCAAAAGACAGAGAACAATTATTTAACACAGCAGAGAGGACTAAATAAAAGACTCTGTCCATTATGTGGTATTACTATGAAAAATACTGTTCTCCTGAGATGTTTTTCTACCTTGATGAGAAGAGTGGTACGTTTAACAAGTGGTTTGCCCTACAAGGGAAAGTACAAGCAATGTGGATCTAAGCAACCTTATCAATACTCAAGAAAATGCCTTAATTATATTTAGGTTCTAGATCAGGAAAAAGAAAACCCATAAACCCACAGCAGTGCCTCATTACTCTTATGTGCCTACTGTCTTAACATTTTTATAGGAGATTACTTTGCACTGCCTGCAAGATGAGAACATGGAGTCAAGCAGGTAGTGGCAAATGATGGCACAAAACACCCAAACTTTAATTAGTTATGATAATTTCTTATTACCTGAGGCTTTGGGAAGAAGATTTCAAGTACCTAACTCCTATGTAAATCATTCTCTTCACTGTTCTTCTTCAGCAAAGGTTCCTGAAAAACATTTTCCCCCTTTTTTTTTAACAAGGTCTAGTACCAAGAAAGTTAGTACTCTACTGGAAATTTGAATTAAAGTTTAATTTATTTCTTTCTGATAGGTTTTACTTACCAGTAATCTTGCTTCAGCAGCTTGTACAGTTTATGGCAGCATATACATTTCTGTATTGTAATAGGCCACTGTTCATGGTTTATAAGAGAATTTGGAGTTAAGGATTAGCTGGTAAATATTACTGCTGGTCCCAGACATCTCTGTATGCCTCATGACAGTTTGGTATAATCTTTTCTTTCCCATCTGCCTGATTTTCATGGGGATTCTTGATTTTAATTCACATGGGAGTCACTTTTTATTATATTCTGGGATTTATAGATAAGAAAATTGGGCATTTTTCATAGTGTTGTTGTTGTTGTTGGTGGTGTGTAGCATTCAGCATGCTTTGACCCGTTTTGGACACTTGCTGACCTGAATTCCTTGTGTGCTTGGCCAAACTGATGTGTCATTATTCACACAGAAACAAACAGTGATCAGTGCCACAGTTCTGCTTTCTCATCAAGCTCAGCCCTACACAAGTGTGTGTATTCACTGACATGAAGAGGACACAAGGAAATGTCTGTAGAATCGTAAAATATCCCAGGTTGGAAGGACCCACAAGGATCATCGAATCTAATTCCTACCCTGGCATGGGACAACCCCTAGGGGAACCACACAACGTGCCTGAGAACATTGTCCAAATGCTCCTTGGACTCTGGAAATTGTTTGCAAATTGTTTTAACATTGTCTTGGTTTAGGAAGACAGGTGTCTGCCAGGGAAAGCAGGAGCCTCCCTTTGAAGGGAGAATGTAAACCCACTCCTGATGAATTATTATAATTTTGAAATTAAGGGGCTTTCAGGCAAAGATATAGGAATAAGAATAACAGTTCTTTACTATGAATATTAAAAATAAAAATGTAGTAGTACCAAAAAAAAAAAAAGCAAACAAACAGAAAAAGAAAACACTGACAGGGTCAGAACACAGCCTGACCCCCTGTTGGTCAGGGTGTTGGGAGCAGCCCAATCCAGCCCTCCTGCAGTGACAGATGTGGTTCTGTTGGAGCAAGGATCCTGGAGCAGGGTGCAGTTTTCCTCTGAAGGTCCAGTGGTGCTGAGATGGGTCTGGTGTCCCTCAGGGAATGCAGTGCACACAGGCTGTGCTGGTGTTGTGAATGTCAGGTTTTCTCCAGGTGGGAATGCTGGGCTCCTCCCCCTGGGTGGAGCATCTCCCCCTGGGATGCTGGAATTGTCTGAGGCCTGCAGTGGGCCTGGCTGGCCCCTGAACAGCAGAGATCCCCTGCAGGGAGGGTGGGTCCTGGAAGGGATAAAGAAAACAAACCACCTCCCCATCTGGTTTAACAGCTGGTAATAGAATATAGACTTTTGGTTACATCTTGCATTGTAACCTAAAACAAACATCTACCTCAGTGACTGATTTACTTTTTATTGTTTTTGATTGCACAACAATCAACCTGGGAAATTTTACATGGTTCTTCTTCTTCTCACCTGGATTTTAATGTGATCTTTAGAGCATAGGAAGCCTCAAGTGAGCTGAACTGAAAGAAAGGAAAAACTGAATTGAAACACCTTTCAAAAGCGCTTTGTCAATCCAAGTGGTGTCAGTGATGATTCACTTCCTTCCACTAACCTGTGCAATATTTATTGTGTAGGTTAGTAGAAGTTTTATTTAAATTTTATACAAAACGTGTCACTCTTTTTCTGAAAGTAGGAGGAAAAGTTGAAGACAATGCTAAAGTACTTTCTCTAGAGGATTCTCTGGTCATCCTAAACCTCTGGTTACTCAAACTCTTTAAAGATACTTTAAAGATACAGAATTTGAAATATCATTTGGGTTTTTTTGTGGGTTTTGTTTTGAATTTTTTTTAAAATAATAATATTTTGGATTGAGTTTTTGCAATATGAAGCTGTGGGGTTCTGAAGAAGCAGAAGGATTTAGTAGGTGTGGATTATCTGTGATTCAGTTCCATTGAGTTTCCTGACTTTGTTTCTCAAAACATATTTGGAAAGGCATGAAAATGAAGTTCTTATTAAACCATCAGGCATATTTTTCTACTTTCTGCTCCTTATAAGAAATACAGAAAAGCTAATAGTTCTAAATTGAAAGGTTAATTACTTTGCCATAAAACAATACCTGTAATTCAGGTGCTGGAAGGATCACAATGGGGTACACATGAATGGCTCATTGTCCTGGATCAAAATATCATCCACCATATGCAAGATACACTGGATTACTGCTAAATATAGGCACAGCTGCAGAACAAATTTAAGGGAAAATGGTATTTATAAACATTATTTTTTTTCTTGTAGGTGCTATTTTAGTCTATATTTGACCTGTGTTTCTACATGTTTGCCAAAAATACTTGATTTAGTAAAATTGAGTATTGTTGATTAGCTATAAGGGAACAGAGTGGGCTACTCAAGGAATGTAAGCTTTGATTTTTTTTTTTTTTTTAATATTGAATAAGGGCAACTTGTGATATTTTCTGTGTTTTTATAGTATATGTTAGTGAGGCCTTTGTGGACTACCATAATCCTTTTTTCTATTAACTCTGTACCTTCAAAGTTCACTCTGGCATTTCTCATATACTTGACAATATAGGGTCAGGAAAGGAGGCACAAACTTCATTTGAGGGGTATGAAAACTGCATGAATTCTCATTCAAAGCAGAGGCTGCAGATGTTCAATCTCTAGAGCATTCACCCAATGTGACATAGCTATCTTAAAGGAATTTGCTTTTTCAGCAACAGCCTGGCCTCCACAAAACCATTTTCCTGCGTTTCTACAGCAAACATGCACTCTGCAAGTGTGATTCACCCTGCCTGTGCTCAGTGTGCACTCACCTTCTGCCCAACCTGATCCAAACATTTCTTTGCCTCCTGCTTTAGTGCACTAACCCCCAAAAGCAGCAGCAGCCTGCAGCTCAAACATTAATTATGTAACTGCAATTAGAGTACTGCCAGGTCTAGTGCTCAGATGTAAAGCAGAGAAGATACAGACCACAGCATTTTAAGTTTCCAGGTGACACAGTTAGGATTTCTGTGTTATGTAGAAGACACAATGATTTTGCTCCATTGTTTGCACTGAAGAGCTATCACCTTCCTTAGAAAGTTTAACTGGAATTCCAACAGTACAACAACAGAAAACTGAAGCTTTCTTGCTATTTTTCGCCCTAGTGCCCTCAGTTATTATTACTGAATTATTTTAAAAATGGGGTTGTGCTATTTTCAAGACCAATTAATATGGTCCTATGTAACCAAGGTCATATGACCAAGGTACTGTGTTTACCTATTATTAAATACTTAACTATCTTTCTCCAACAAGGCAAAAGAGCTTCTTTTTCTTGGGGCAGGGATGCTGGACCAAAGGGGATCTTCCCACTCTGTTTTCCAGAGACCCTGCAGTCTGAAGGGCCTCCTTCATAGTCCTGAGGTTGCTAAACTCCTATCCAGGGGCCAGTGAAAAACATCAGAAATCTGAAAATCACACACATTGCCCTCTTCTAAGGTCAGCAGTGGGAGTAGGGGCAAAAGGAGGGGGACCTTTACTCCTGGTGAGTGTAAGGACACAGAGGGGTTAAACCCACAGCCACAGCAGCAGAGAACCAACCTGCTGCATGCCTGGGAGCTTGCTGTGAGGTGGGATTCTGTAACTCAGCTGGAAAGAAAGGCTGAGCTGCTCCCCTAGTGCAGGAACCTCTGGGGTGGCTGGGCCTTCATCCCCACTGCAAAAGGGGTGGGAGGGAGAAACTGCTGAGGAGCTGGATCTGAATGATGAGACTTTGGCAAAGGACATGGAAATAAGAGGTACAAAGATCACAAGAGCTTTCTCAGGCTTAGAGCTAGAGGTCCCACAATGTGTTCCTGTCTTCCAGAAAGTTTTTAGTCTGTGTAAAAGAATATCACTGTGCTACAGAAATAGCTCAGTACATTCTCCAAAAGCCAGGAGTCTCAGTTCTCCATTTGGCTTCTCTCTGACATTTCAGGGCCAACTTCACTTGCAGGAATCCAGTCTGACACAGTGAATAGCCCTCTCATGCAGTTACTCACAGTATTATTGTTTTAAGTTGAAATATTTAATCAAGCTGAAAATATTTATGTGGGACAGATGTTTTAAAATCCATTTGAATTGCCAGTAGTTTGTAACCTGTGGAGTTACACACTTCACTATCAGAAAGTAGGAAGAGTCACAGTTCCCCATCTAAAGGCACACTGCACTCAACCTGCAAAGAATGAGAAACTGAGCTTTTAAAAAGTGATCTAAAATAGTTCCCCTTACAAGGGCAAGTGCAATCATTAATATTTAATATACTTTTCATCTTTAAGCCTATGACAGATGGATGTAAATGTTCATTTTGTATGATCTAAGACCATCCTACTGAAGCAGGGTAAGTTTCACCATCTCAGCCTCCAACCAACATCAGCTATAGCATTAAAGTGCCCTAAAACATCTGTATACCCATTTCATGTGGGGAACCTAACACAAGTTTAATTCAGGATGTTTTCTAGCTTATTCTCAAGTCCTCTAACTTATCCCAAATTATTAGCAAACTCCTTACACTGAACACAAACACTGAAAGGTTGCATAAAGGTATTGCTTTTAAGGTATGGAGCCTTGAAGTATTAAGTTTTCTTTGTGGGGTCACATCCTTTAAATTTAATAGTGTGGTTAAAACATTCTCAGCAAAGACCAGATGTAACTTCCATAAAATTCTCCTTAGACAGACTTGGCTCAGTACTTCACCCTTTGAAATTACACTGGGTTCTATTGGCTGGGGCAGGAATTGGGAGAAAGAATAGAACCTTAATTTCAGCACAGACTTTCCCAGCACAAGAAGGCCTCTTGAATGATGTGATCACTAATGTGCTGGGAATGTACTAAATCTGCTGCTGCCCAGCTAGGATTGATCTGGGGACTTACAGCTGTAATTAAAAACAGTAAATACCTTTTCTTAGCATTTTTCTTAAATTCTAATTCAGTTAGAAAGTATTTTGGAGAAAAGAAGAGACTGGAAAATTCATTTGTAGGACAACAGTACTTTGAAATAGGAAACAATTGTTCACCTTTTCTCAGGCATAAGTAGAAGGTAAATGTAGTTACCTGGGATAGTTCTCTATGAAAGATTCTCTGCTTAATGGAATAACAAAACCTCTCACAGTTAGTTACCCAGGAAAGACAGATGCAAACATTTGTTTATTACATTGCAATCTTTATGTAATGCATAATTTTCAATACCTCCAGGCCAATGGAATCCTGTTTTAAGAAATGAATATAGTTCATATTCCTGGGCTCTGTTTTCTCAATAAAATCACCTCCTTTTTTCCTGATTGGTAACTCATTTCTCTGCAACTTGATGAGCTTGGGTAATCTTTCAGTCTTTTGGGAATTGTGCTATGCAGGGGAAGTGGCAACCAGCCATTCCATATGGTTTTGATCCCTTTCAGTCTAAAGGACCTTCTCTGTCCTGTTATGTGACCATCTAAAAGAACAGAAATAGAACTTTTTATAGCTCAGATATGGAGCTACAACATGACTAATATGTATAAGGGAGGGAGGAGAATTTAAGAGCCATACAGATAATTTGTTTTTATTTTAAGAATCCATATTTTTTCTTTTAGGTTCTATATTGTTATGATTATCCAATGTCTTGGTTTTGGTCTGATCAGAAGTTCAGCCTGCCTGGTTCTCATTCTTCTGGGTGGTCTCCCCAGCTGAGTTCCCCAAAGCCACAAGTTCATAATAAATATTTAGGCATTTCCTAGATGCTTTACAAACAACTTCTTCAGTTAGTATAATCCTACAACAATTCCTATAGAATACCCAGGGAATTTAGGGAGTCTCTCTCTTTGGAAATATTCAACACCCACCTGGACATGTTCCTGTGCAATGTGCTCTAGGTGACCCTGCCTGGGCAGGTGGTTGAAGATATGCAGAGATCCCTTCCAATATCCCTAAATATTCTGTGATTCTGTGAAAAAGCATTTAATGGTAGCATTTAGCATATGGTGCATCAACACAGCTTTTCCAAAGTTTCCTGATTATTTATTCTTGGGTGTGTCCTGTGTGTAACAGCTATGGAAGCAACTATGCAGTCAGCAATATCCCAATTTTTCAAGGTGTCAGAAGTCCTCATATCTGTCACCCAGCAGCTGTACTGCTGATATGCTGTCAGCAAGAGGAACTGCTGTTTTTTAAAACTTCTGAAAACTCATGGTCCATCTTCCATTCCAAAGTACATTCAGAAAAGGCAATTAAGAGCTGACTTCACAACAGAACCCTTAAGACACCCTTACATACCCTCTTTTTCCTTAATGGAATCCAGGCTTCAAGATTTCCAACTTCAGCAGACTGCAGCCTTTCAATTCCAGTCAAGCCAGTGGGAAATATAAGCCCACCTCAATAAATTGGACATGTATTTTGCTGGTAACATTTTGCTTTGAAGGTATAAGATGAGGCAATTTTTTATTTACCAAAAGCAAGTTCATTAGCTAAATTTATTTACCAAAATCCAGTTCATTAACTAAATAAGGCTTTTTCCTAGCTATATTTTAGAGATCTTGTACTTGGGTATATTTAAGTGAAGGTTAAAACACTAAAAAAAATCATAATCTTTTGTGAGAAATTAGGAACCATAATTTCTAAGCTCTTAAGTTAACATTCTAAAAATATATACTTATTTCTGAGTGCTAATAGGAAGATTTCCATGACCTTGTTCTTGTCAGCATGATTTCATTTAGAAATGAAATCCTGATTTGCAGAGTGTCAGGTAAACACAGCTGTGCACACGTGCTTGCAGACTGCATGCACAACTTCGTTAACATGGGCCAAATCAGCCCACAAGTGCAGTTGCAGTCGAGGTCTCCAGCCAGCAGAGGCTTCACAAGGTTTAAAAACTGCCCCCATGCAGACACTGAGCATGTTTGAGAAGACCCTGCACAAAGCTGCCTGTTGCATCTCAGGGATTTGATCCCAGTGCTGGTGGGAGCTGAATGCATCACTGGGATTCTGCTCCAGGTCACATGCAATGCACAACACCAGGTTTTTCTTCCATCTCTTTTTATGGTATTCATCTCAGTAGGGAAGAAAGCTCAGCAATCAGTTTTCTTGCTGCATTTACAGACAGCTTCACATTCCACCTGAACATCAATCTGTTTTAGCAGATCTGTACACTGGATGTGCAGAAGAAACCAATAAAACCTTAGTTCTTAGTCTGCAGCCATCTTTAGAGAAATGTGCCACATGTTCTTGAGCCAAACAGGAGTCACACAGCACAGAAATGTCCATTCTCTCTGCCTCATATAAGCTACATTTTTAATTTTTAAAAACATAACCGGCATCTTTATGACAGCTCAGTGTTTTTGTACAGAGGAAGGTTTTCCAGCACAGATGAATATCATGGAAGAAAACATTAAGATATTTGTGGGACCTGATGCTACTTCACCAGGTTATTTGCTAGACTACCCCTTTCCCTGTGAAACCCTCAGGCAGCTCCCCAAAACAGCAAACCAGTTGGCTAAACTTGGTCCTTGTGGTTCTGATTATTCTTCTGTACCTGCCAGAATCCCAGATGTCACCAGGGAACAAAGACCTTTCTTGGTAATGTGAATAATCAAGTTGAAAGAATTCAGTGTACAACATCCCCACATTCGCTACATTTGTAGGCTCTCTACATAACAGAAAAGTTAGTAGTGCTTTATTGTCTTGTCAGTCTTTTCAAAATGAACACAAATCAACAGGGATGTGATGAATTTGGGAAGTCCTACCTGCTACTCTGTCATAACAGTTAGTAAAAAATACTTACTGTTCTGATTTAAGTGTTAATTTTGAATTTCTCTTTTTGCAGGGCTAGGAATGAGCAGTTCCTAATGATACTTTGAAAGGTACCTGTGCTCTTTCAGAAAGGGTGGGAGCTGCAGGTACAGCCTAATGCTGACAAAAAATGAATTAAAATGAATATGCCTTCATTCAGCAGCAGTTTGACTCCAACAGTCCTATGTGAATACAGTTTAGACAAGAGTCAAATAAAGCACTTTCATGCAGAATTTTTAATCAAAGAGACATGTGATAGTTCCATAGATTTCTGAGGTTGAAATGAGCCAATAAATTTAACAACCTCCTGAAGCACAGGTCCTCCTCTCACACCTTCTTGCACTCAGTGTAGGAGTTCAATGCATTCAGCCAGTCCTCAGCAGACTGACAAGCACAGGGAGTGAGCAGGAGAGGGCAAGGATGGACACTGCACAGAGCAGAGCCCATTAACAGTGTCCACATCTTCCCAATCAGCATCCATGCTCCTTTGTAGCAGAGACTCTCCTNAAAAAAAAAAAAAAGCTTCCTGATGGCCAGTGGAATTAAAGGCATGATCTTAAAGAATCATCACGATGTACCAAGCAGCACATGAGGAAGATCCAGGTCTCTATGTGTAGGTCTTTTACTGTACACTCTTCCAGGATTATCTCCAAGGCAATCTACTCTTGGATTAGAGGAAAACTTGGTTCCCTCATGCAGACCATTAAGCAGCCTTGCTGTATTTTTTTGCACCAAGAGCTGTATTCTAGTTCTGTTTTACTCTGAGACCATGACAACAGTTCACAACGGTCTTCAGGGAAATTAAAGAAAATGAAAGGAAACCATGTTTTACAGGAAAGTACAGATAGTACAGAGACAGCTGAATTTTCAGTTGTGAAGGAAAATCATGCTGCTAGTTGAACCATGCTGCTAAAAGGTTTCATTTGAAGGTGTCTAAAGGTTGGGTGCCCAATTTTTGATTGCTTGATGATTCAGCCCAAGTTACCAGGCACTGTTTAAGAGAACATGGAAAAAAAGATTTTGCTCTGCCAACTTTTGTCCCCACCTATCTGTCAGTAAGTCTGCATTCAACAACAACATCCACACAAAACTGATTCTTCTCTCAGTGAATCTCCTGAATCTTAATTTTGTGTTCTGCCTGCATTTAATGGTTTCCAAAAGACTATATACCTCACTGAACCATTTTCATGAAGTTAGGGCAAACTCTTTTATGCACCCCATGAAAAGGGGAACAGATTCTTCAAGGTGTTTCCAATGAAGAGATATTAAAAGTAAGTTCTTCTCTTGTTCATATCTCACCCAAAGTTTCTACTTTGGAAAGTTGTTGATCCATAACAACAATAATTTCAGGCTAGATAGAGAGACTTCTTGATGTTGAGTAGAAATGGAGAAAGGTCTTTGCATACAGAACCTCCCAGGTTGGGCATGTGATCTCAGATCCAGAAATGAATTGTGTTTCTCTTGAATTCCAGAAAAATGAGGAATTTGAAAAGAAATGGAAGCTTGTCTGCCATTTTTACCTTCTGTTTCCTAAAGAAAACCTTGTTCAAAGGATGTCTTCCAGTGTGGCCCTCACTGGAGACAACGGAGGAGCAGCTTCTTGCTTTGCTTGTGGAGGAGAAGTGCCAGGGCCAAAGGAAGCTCACTCCTACAGCTGGTTAGCTTCCAGCTGCTCTGATACATCACTTTCTTAATGCCTCTCCTCCATGAGTGCAACTAAAAGGCCTTTAAAGGTCTCAGAAACAGCCACTTGAACAGGCAGGTCTGAGAGCTGGGGTGTGAGTGCTCTGGGGGCAGCAGAGTTTAATTAGCACAGAGTGAAGGTTGGCTGCTGTCCCTGTCACAGCTGCACGGCCCCTGCTGCTCAGCACAGAGCCTGGGAATGGAGGGGGAATTTATACTTGAGCACAACACAATAAGAATGTTGTTACAGGTCCCACGGGGCAACAGCATTTCAGGATATGCTATATGCACAGCTTGAGAAGACAATAATTCTGGCTAGTCAATTCGGCAGAGTGCATTTTCTCTGTCAGGGATTTTAGGCTAGCAATTAGAAAAATACACATTTTGGAGTTATATGGCAGATCTCTATCAGTTTCAAATAGTAATTACTCGATGGGGGTTCAAATGAAGAATATTTATTTCTATCCAGGCTGTTCATTATAGTACAGAAACAAGTGAAAGTTGAGATTATTAATAAAATAGCAGGTTCCAGGCATCTGTGTTCAGCAGAACAAATAAAAACTTAAGCACTTTAGGTTTTAGTTATTATTCAAGGAATTCTAAGACCATCTGTCAATTAAATGCCAAACAGGTTCACAATCCAACCTTGGTTTGCAGTACATGGAGGAGGCTCTGTTGGGAGTCAGCTGTAAAAGTGATGACTTTAAGAGGACTTAGAGCTACAGAAGAAACTTGTCAGGGGTTTTCTGGTACATACTGTGATGGTGTATACACAGTTGAATTATTCACAGATGACCCAGTTTATAGTCATCTAATTCAGAAAATATTTTCATTTTACTGCAGGAATATTTGTAACCTGTTAGTATGTTTGTTTTCCAAGCAGACGGGGTTTCAAATAAATTAGGCAGCTCTGTTCTCTTCCTTCCAAGTCCTGATAAAAACATTTCAATCCTCTTCAGTCTTCTTCAGGTTATACTCTGGATGTAGAGGAAGGAGGTTGTAAGTGTTCTCAGCACGATCTAGGACAGTCTAACAGAGTAAAGTCATTCATAAGATAAAAGAATCAGTTCTATAGTCTTGTAAACTGAGACATGCAAAAAAAAAAAAATCCCCAAAACCACACACAAACAAACAAAAATCTACAAAACCAGGAAAACCCCAGACAATTAAACCCTAAGAATGACAAGACTAATTTGCTATTGCACGAAAGGCAAATCTGGCTCTTGGACAAGAATTGTACTAAATGTGTTCAGAAAGCTCTGTTTTCACAAGAAAGAAAAAAACACTGTTAATCACTCTTACTGAGTTACTGTAAATACTGACAGCTGGATTTAGAAACTTGAACTAACATGTACATTAAAGTTTGTTCACTGGATGAGGATTCACAAAAATATTTCAAAATGAGAACCTCAGTGCCAAATCTGTGGCTTTTGTACCATACAGTCAGTGACTGAGAAATTCCCCATGTCCACTTATAGTGGAAATGTATCCTATTCAGTATGGCAGCCAGATTTTTAACAGTGTTTAAGCATTTTCAGGTAGCAACCCTCCCAGGCTGTCAAAGACTCTAATTCTACAGAAGTAACAATAAGGAATAAATATAAATAAATATATGAGGAGAACATCTGATTTGATTAATCTATAACAATAACTAGACACTCTAAACAGAGCTCACTGTGTTGAATTGGTGTCCACCAGCCCTGTCAGCTCCAGAAATGAAGGGTTTTGGGTATTACAGTGTTACAGAAAACTTTATCATCTAAAAATGTACTCAAGAGTTCTCACCATGAGGAAAGGCTGTGCTAGGCATCTGTGCTTTTGCTGCTCAAGGATTCCCTGCTGCTTCAAGGAAGCTACTGTTGCCCATTCCTGGATAACAATAATTGTTTAAAACACTGTGCTATGAAGTCATTGAAATGAGAAAATCCATAATTCTTCTCAATTGGCAGTTTACTACAAAAATGTGTTTTGCAAATCCCAAGAGAACATTCCACAAAAATCTGCCCCAAATCCCTTAATACAGGTAGAAAGCACTGCTGAGTTGTAGTCTGTTTCTTAAACTGTGCATATCAGTACACTTCAACCTGATGTGGAGGGGCAGGATGGGGAGAGGAATATGTTCTCTACTTGCTTTTCATAATCAAATAATCACCTAATTCCTGGAAAAGTAATTGATGGTCTCAAATGTAGTGGGTGGTTAAGCTATGTATCCCCTATTAAATTTAAGAAAATATTAAATCTCCCTCCAAGACTTTGGCAAATGGTGGACTCACATTGTTTAAAGATGAGTTTACAAGGGGGTTGGCTGGGGACTTGGGCTGCAGTTGCCCTTTTCTCTAACTGCTTCCAACCTTTGTCACTGTAGTTATAGATATGGGCATGACCAAAGGTATGCAGCACAAAAAAAATGTCCAAATTGTTGCAGGTCTTCAGAGGCAAGCAGCATGAGATCAGTGACACAAGGGCCAGTGCAGAGCAGCTCTCTTCCACCACTGTCTGAATCAGAAAAGGCCTGAAAATCATCTTTGTGCCCTCCAGCTATTTACTTAGGGACTAGAGACAACACAACCTCCTTTTCAAAATGGCCAGAAGGGTCTCAGGCTGCAGGGGGCTGGAAAATGGGGTGGAAATATTTTACTGGGACATGGGCAGAACTCGAGAGGGAGGCATTCCTTGTGGGACAGGTTCACTGCCACGCAAAACTTCCCTGAAGCAGCACAAAAAAGTAATGTCTTCATGAGGCACAGAAAGCTGAGAAACCTGGTAATGGCTATTCATTCAGTAATTCTCAGGGTGTTCAATACCCATTACCTTTTTTTTTTCTTTCTAATAAACTCAAAAAGCCTACATTCAAAAACTTTGAGAAACCTTTTTTTTTTTTTTTTTCTTTATGAGGGTGGCATGCAACTCAAACTTGCTGCAGTATGTCAGAATCAAGAACTGAATCCAAACCACATGAAAATTGCTCAGCCATATTTATTTCGTTACAATATTTTTGAAAACCAGTCAGCTAAACTGATATAGTAAGCAGTGCAATAAATCTGGTGTATTTCTGTTTGAAGGCCCTGGACAGCTGGAGAACACTACTAATGCATCTCTTTGTTAACTCTCAAATACATTGATCTCCATTTAGACATCCCATTGCAAGAATGAAATCTCAATTGTCTCAAAATCCATTTCCACTATTTCCTTTAAGGGAGTGCTACTGAGTCACAACTGTAACACTAGATCTAATTAATTGGGACTTTGTGCCAGCACAAATACCAAAACAGCTGATACTTTGGTTTTTGGTTGTCTGTCCCCTAAGACTATTCAGTAGGTAGGAAAATTAATCACTTTCTTAAAATTCCATTATTGTCTAAAATAAGTGCATAAAATTAATCTTTATGCTGTGACTTCACTTAGTTTATCCCCTGGCTCTGTTATTGTTTATAAGGATGAAGTATCATTGCAATATTTGTACATAGTGCAATTTAAAAACATATCAGTGCTTGTTAAGAAAAAGCCCAAATACACTCTGACAATTATGTCTTTGCTTTGTTTAGCTGTGTACATAGTATTTTGCAAATATGTACGTGGAACATGCATTTTGCATTTTGTTTCAGTGCCACAATGGAATACTGGGCTGCAGAACTGGCTGTGTCACCCACACAGCACTGAAATAATTCACTTTAACTTCCCTCAAAGGTAAACAGGTATCCAGCTTCCTTTATCACTGTTCCTTAAATTTACCTTCTGCATTCTAAGCAGGGTTGTTTAATGTCCTAATTCAGGAAGGTGTTTCAGACACGATTCCAAGTATCCCTCTTCACTCTGACAGCTGAGCACGTCCCTCAGCACTTCCCTGAGCAGAGCTCTGCTTATGCCACCACAGAAAAAGCAGCAAAGGGCAAATCCTGCAATGGATATGTCATGCCTTACTCAAACATCTTGTAGTGGTACCAGCATGAGGGTAAGTGTTGCTGCTAAAGGGTGAGTGGAAATTAGCTGTGCACATGCTGCTGCTAACAGGTAAATTGTGCTGGATCTGACAGCACGAGACCGTGGTTACATTGGGGCTGTGTGTTTGGCACTGCCTACTGCTGCAGTAAGACAGTCCCTGCTAGGTGATTTACATCTCTGTCCTGTCCCCAGCTACTGGGTAGCATCACTTTCATATTATCTTCTCTGTCTAAGGCAAACAAAACAGCACTGAAATAACTTTCCCATGCAAAAGGAGCATGGCTTTTTCAGAATCTGGGTATGGTGGAGCTATTGGATGGTGTGGGGAGGAGTTACTTCTGAGCACCTCCACTGACCTGTCCATTTTGGGGTTTTTTTGTCATGATGTCTGACTGAGGCTAGACACTCCCCCAGGCCTCACCAGAGGCCAATTTCTGATTTGTCTGTGCCACCCAGGACCACTTTTAACATTAAACTAGCTAAGACTGGTAAATGTTTCACTTCAAATCAGAATATTTCTGCCAAATTTCTTCCCAAGATAAAGCAAATTTCCAGCAATACTTCCTGCTCCGCCTTCCTTTGGAAACTCTGCTTCCTTTCCCCCTTTCTTAACCCCTTCTAACTTTGCACAATGTTAGGTAAAAGAGGGTTGCTGCAGAGGTAGAACCTGGAAGTGTCTAGTTAGGGTATTTTATCATCCCTTTTGGCTATTTAAATGCTGCAATGAAGTTGCATCAGAACTTGACATTACATCATGCACCAATTTATGTAAGTACATTCAGAATTTGTGTTTCTTAGATATTAATCATTAGAACTCATGCCAGAATCTAACCCAAAAAAGCACATCCTCTTATCTGAACTTAAATAAAAAAGAGCCAATCTGTTTGTGCAGGTAACTTCTAATAGTTTTGGTTTTATAATTAAGGCCTATTGGAATGCTTTATGTATAAAGATTAAAATAAATGAGAGCCTACTGATATCACCTAGATATATGGAATATTTTAAACTGCTTCAGCAAGCTTCAAAAATAATCTTCAATATCTCCAGTGTTTAACAATCTTCAGAATTTAACTAGTCCATAAGAAAAGTCAGCAAATACAATGGCTTTGAGTAAATGATACATGCCTAACTTGCCAAAATTAAAATCAAGGAACCTCCTTTGCTTTTAAGTTTTCTTATCAGATGGAGGAATTTGCACCTATTCCCAATAATATTAAAGCTTTTAAATTATTCTACCCTGAATATAAAGATAAAATAAAAAAATATCTCTAGTAAATAAGGTTGTTTCTGTTTTGTCAAGAAGACATACCATGAATCCCCTTCACAAAACACCAGTTTTGTAATTTTCTCAATAGTTTCACTGCAAAGTAACAATGTTTAGTTTTGAAATTAACATTTAAACCAGTGACATTCATTTCTTGACAAGTATTACTTAAAAAGTGCTAATTCTCAAATCTATTCCAATATAATGGCATCAGCTTCAGTAATCAAGCTTGTATTATTGGATTGAAACACAAATCTTGGCCAGTTCATGAGTTCTGCATCATTTGGAGTCCCCCACAGCTGTTTCAAACATGAGTGATGTTGTCCTGTTAAAATCTCTGCATCTTGTCTCCAAGCCTTTTTCCACATTTATGTTAAGAAAGCAGCAGAAATGAAAGCAAGAGGAGGCAAAATCTCAGGGGATAAACCAGGCTACTGATATCCACTGAGAGGTGTTTTGGCATGCCTGAACATCCCACTGCCACTGCTGGAATCCTCTCTGACCAACATTTCCAAGTTCACAGCTACCAGTGGGTGCAGGGATGTTGAATCAGTTTAATTAAGAGCATGTTGAATCAATTGTTTAATTAATGTATTAAAAAGTGGTCGAGGGAAGCACCACAGGCACATTTAGCTTCACCTTGGAGGATCCGCCAAGAATCTTTCTACAGCTCCCAATTCAGCACAAATGAATTGTTGGAAGATCAGAGCTTTCCTTGGGTAATATTTAAACACCTAAACCCCAATGCTCACCACCTTATCTGATTCCTCCAAATATGCTGAAAATGCTGCAAATCACAGTAATTACACAGTAAAGAGACACTAGTGACAGATGTTTTACAGTTTTGACCAGATCTGTCGATATTCTTAGAAAATAAGTCAGCTGCTGGTACACCACCTTTGATTATACACTCTGTGAAAGTTCTAGGTCTAAACTGATGTTCTGAGGGGAATATCCCCACTCAGTAGAAAATTAAGCTGCCATTTAATGCAGCCTTGTCTGAATGACCAATCTCATATTGGAAACAAGATATGTAAAGCCTGACAGTCAATTTTACCTGCTGCTTTATGTGATAAGGCAACACTCTGCACAGTAATAGTGATTTCAGTTTTCTTATTTCCTCCTGGGCAAGCTTTGCACAGTGTCAGGTTTTTGTGACCATTTTCATTGCAGCACTGCTCTGTTATCCTGTGCTTCACCACTGTATTGGTCCATGCTTTTTATAATCTGCACTGTAATTTTCATATTTACTTCAACTTTGCAGTAACATTATAAACAGAAAGGCTACCAAACAATGCAAGATGCAAGTTTTTGTTAAATATTTTAACACAATCTATCAGCCTTTTTTTAGTTATTGCACTTGACTCTTCAGAAAATCCTGTGTTCCTAGAAACCACAGTACCCAGAATTAACCTTACAAAACATTATACTTCTTATCTTTCCAAGCATTCAATACCAGGTACAGTAGTAGTGCCTGTGGTGCAGCCTTACAAGAGCTCCCCTGCAGAAAAACCCACTTTTCTAATTCAAGCTTCAGGCATAAGATAATTTCTTTGGCTCATCATTATTGACTGTAGGTTCAATCTGCTTAAGGGAATCATTTATCACCACTCTCTGATTTCCAGGTGCAGAAGACAGATGAGCTAATTATGCTGGTAACTTACACCAGTCTTGGCTACTTGCACTGGAGCTACACCAAAATGTGGTGGACCACAGTGTGGAAAAGCTAGCTTTGTGCAGAAATACTCAATATGCTCTCTGCATCCCACCATCCTTCACTTGGGATAATTCATCTGACTCAGGCAGTTATGTGCATGTCCTGATGCAGCCTGGCTCACTTGTGCCATGGAAATTTATCCCTGCTAAATCTCTGACACAGTAACTTCTGTATCAGAAATCAACAATGTGTGTTTTCTCATCCTGTAATAAATGCAATGTGCTGTGATTCACAGTTACAAGAAAAATGCTGAGAGAGGTGTTCAGCCTGATTCTTGCATCCAAGGTATATTCAGGGCAAGACTAAAAATATGCATTGAAAGAACACTTTGTCAGCTGCTCCAGTAACAACAGCTGGTTCTTTTCCTCTCTGGAAGGAAGTGAAACCTGGGGCATCATCATAACCAGCTGTTCACCATCTGGGACTTCCCTCGCATTGACGGGAGCTCTCAGCTCTGAGTTTCAGGTGCTTTGTAACCCTTTGAACAGACACACACAAGCTCAGACAGAACTAAGTTACAGAAGTCAGGATAGATTTGTGCTGTTTTGGATCCACAGCTTGCTGCTCCAAGTCTGGATGAGGAGACCAGTGACTTCATCTGGAAGTCAATTACCTCTCCCTTCCTCTTCTGTCCTTTCACCTGCATCTCTCCCCCCTTCTCAGCACCACATTACAAGAACAGTAAAGTGTCTTGATTTGGAAAGACAGGTGTCTGCTAAGGCAGGAGCCTCCCTTGAAGATGGAAACCCCCTCCTTCCAAATTATTTTGATTTTGAAATTAATGGGCTCCCAGGCCAAGATACGGCAATAGGAATAACAATTCTTTACTAGGAAAATTAAAATAAAAATGCAGTCATACAAGAAAAGCAAACAAACAGAAAAAGAACACACTGACAGGGTCAGAACACAGCCTGACCCCCTGTTGGTCAGGGTGTTGGGAGCAGTCCCAATCCAGCCCTCCTGCAGTGACAGATGTGGTTCTGTTGGAGCAAGGATCCTGGAGCAGGGTGCAGTTTTCCTCTGAAGGTCCAGTGGTGCTGAGATGGGTCTGGTGTCCCTCAGGGAATGCAGTGCACACAGGCTGTGCTGGTGTTGTGAATGTCAGGTTTTCTCCAGGTGGGAATGCTGGGCTCCTCCCCCTGGGTGGAGCATCTCCCCCTGGGATGCTGGAATTGTCTGAGGCCTGCAGTGAGCCTGGCTGGCCCCTGAACAGCAGAGATCCCCTGCAGGGAGGGTGGGTCCTGGAAGGGATAAAGAACTCTGCCCCATCTGGTTTAACAGCTGGAGATAGAATACAGACTTTTGGTTACATCCTGCATTATAACCTAAGACATAAGATTATCAAATTTAGCCTTAGAAACAGCACCCCCCTCCCCCTGCCCCCAAAACAGCTCAAACAAACCCCCTACCCCCCCAAAACAAAAAGAAAAACAAAAAAACCCAAACAGCCCAAACAAACCAAACCCACAGACTGCAGCAGATTCTCAGGTATGGAAAATCCCATTGAGTTACATTTGGCAAAGACCTTATGTTTAATTGCTCACCATAGGAAGTTTCAGCAGTAATAAGCAACTCTGTCAATCTCAGTAACAGTAAGGGCAGCATTAGAGCTGTGCATGTGCACACATTCACATCTATTTTCATACTGGGTACAGATTTCCTTCACAATAGAGTAATGGCAGTTTTCCCATGCTTCACAGCTTGGTTTTGATTGGTTAAGGAAAAGTGGATAAAATACTGGTGTTGAATATTTATTTGTTAGCTTTTTTCATTTCAGTTGTTAAGGGGAATAGCATATGGTTTCCTAGAAAACATTTTCTTCAAATTGCTTCTCAATTGGTCTGATGTCATCCAGAGTATTTGAGGCCACAACGAATAACACATTAAGAAAGAATATTTTTCACAGATAAAATAAGGAAGTAATTTTAACTCCATATCAGCACTGTTTCAGACTTTTCAGTATAATTTCAGAGTCAAGTTTTTATGTTGTTCGTTGTCTGGGATTTTCTTTTTTTTTTTTTTTTTTTTTTTTTTTTTTTTTTTGTGCTATTACACCATGACAAGCCAAAAGAAAAATCTGTGTTGCAAGATGACAATAGAGTGAGCTCAATTTAATCAGTCTAAAAGTTTGTGAATTGAAAACTGCACACTCCTGGTAAGCTCCTAAGAATTGATTGTGGGGGGTTCTGGTCATGGACTCTGTGCATGAAATCCTGTAACTCATAAAATCACTCGACTCATGCAAAGCATGGCTGTGCCTTGTTTTTGCTGCAAACCCAGGACACATATTTGGCCTTCCTGTTTCTGAAGCACGCTCTGAAAAGAGCTATTTTCCTTATGAAATAATTCATAAGCTGTTTTAAGGAGCCTTTCTGACAAGGGTTTTTTAGGGAAGCTGTTCATCACATTTAGGTTTGACCTGATACTGACACATTGTACAGAATGAAGAAAGATTAAACCCTGCATTTCCCCCATTATGCTTAATATTTTAATTCCTACGCTTTTTTTTTTTTCATATCTACTTATGGAGAGCTAGAGTTTGCAAGGTGTGTTTGGGCTGGCCATTTTTAAAGACACTCCTTGTAGTCTTTTGACTTAAATCATTTGATTTACAAGTTCTTTGAACAAAACAGTTTATCCAGACTGGCTCTGGACCAGCCAGAGACGTTCTGTCTTTCAACAAACCACTGAATTCTTTGCAGCCATCCCACTAACAACAAAGCCTAAGGTGCCTGAGCCCTACATTCACCACGCAGAACCTTGCTAAGTGTTCTTTTCCTTCAGAAAAGTTCCTTCCTGGAAATTTATACCACACAATAAAATTATGTTCTATACCTCACTCTGATTTCTATTTAAGCATTTATCTTGGACATCCCCAGACTGTCCATCAGAGGGGTGATGGGAAGCTCAGACTAAATGAATGAAGGAGGACAGAGCTATATCTTTTTATGATGGTCTCAGAGCAAGGAACTGCAATCTGTAGCTTTCCTACTCTAATATGATGGGAAAGCAACAAACTTAATTTTTTAACTGTCTTTGTTTCTTGTCATCTCTGTTATGAATACAGATATTCCAAAATAATTCAGCCATTTTCCAGTCAGCAAATTCTAAATAAACTGATACCTTATGAGTAAGTAGAAGTAGCAGGTTTGAACAGCTAAATGCATTCAGCAAAGGCATCCAAATTAATACAACATTTGGACACATTTAAATCCTAGCAACTGCAACTGAATGTGGTGACGTTCACCAAAATATATATGGTGACCAAATCAGGATTCCAATATTTTTCATGTATCAAGGGCAGTCAGGACCTTGTTCATTCTTTGAACAGTCAGTTATTTTAGCTATCAGGTGATGAGTTTTGTAATGAGTATCTGAGGAGGAGCACGTAAGGCAGCAGAAAAATTTAAAACTTTCATATGAAAGCAATCAAACCATGTAAGCAGGCAGAAATATCTTAGCTGCAAGAGGAATAAATTGTGTACAATAGACTACAGTACCAAGCATATGATAAACAAAAAACCTTAATTTAGATGCTAATTAACTCAAATGTAAGAATTACAGGGTTAATTAAGCAACATATCCCTCCCACAATTTTATCTGCTGCAGACACAGGTGAGAGGAGAAGGATCTTACCATTTGATTAAATTAGCCACAAGCCACAGTGGAAAGTTATGATAAACATTTTTGGAAAGCATTTAATTATGAGCACTAAGTAGGATGGATTCTGCATTTAGATTACATCCATTTTTATTATTGGACATGAAAGATCAAATGATCAAGAAAACAGCCACTTCAACAGCTGTGTAATAAATGCTTCTCCTGCAGCACAGTTGTTAAACCAAAACATATATTTCTAATCAATTTAGTTGTAACCAGCATGCAGAAAACTCATTAAGTTTAAATTAAATCCTTATTTCAAGCACAGTGTGACCACTCTTGGTACAGTGGCTGGTTGCATGGCAATTTTATTTTTAAGATCTGTTCTCACTTCTCCTTGTGTGTGACACCACCCCAGCTACCTGTAAAACAATATTCTCTGCTTAGACTCGTTTGTTGAGTAATGGTGAGGGAAGCCTTGATGCAGATCAGATTCTTAGCTAGACTAAGTTAATTCTTTGGGAGCTGGGAGAATTCCATGACATTTATAAACAATCTTCCTTTTCCTACGCTTTTTTCTGCAAGAACCATCTTGCAGACTTAACTTACAACATCTGAAGACCCTCCTCCCCAACAAGCCAGCTTGCAGGAATACTTGCTGAGAGCAGACCTCAGGTGTTAACGTGGCTGCCTGAGGCCAGGCTGTTTTGAGCCCCACAAAGACGTATCAAGCTCTGGGGGTGGTCAGCAGCCTCCCAAAAATGGCTTAAGAGTAATTAGCAAGACAGCTGATTGGAGGTGTTTATAAAAAGCAAAAAGGTTTTAATTAAAGAAGAAAATAACAAACTATAGAGAGAAAAAGAGTAAAAGCCATGCACGGTGCAGGGAGGTTCCTTACACCTGCTAAGACACCCTGAAAAGCCCTGAGAATCTCTGTGCTCTGTTTTGAGTATTCAACCATCTAGGAGGGGTTTTTGGCTTGCTGCCCAATAGAAAATAACTGCATTTATTGAGGAACAGCTCAAGGGTCCAACAGGTGCCTTTGTCCTGGCACTGAGCCAATTATGGTGAGAGGAGCATTGAAATTTCTGGTTCTTCTCCTTAAAAGTTCAAGAGTGAAGCTTAAACTCTTTTCCTAACATGGGAACACCTGCTGGGGTGTGGGAGTGCACCACAACACTCAGGCATGTCCTTCTAGCTGGCAAATCCCCGTTTTTACCAGCTGAGGAGTACAAATGGAAAACAGCCAGGCAGGAAACCTTCCACTCCATGTAAAGAAAAAAAACCAAAAAAACCCCCCCAAAACCATAAAACAGCAAATTAAAATAATGGCTAGAAAATATTGTCACTGTAGGCCTTTATCTCCATTGTGGTTGCAGAGGCTTAGCACAGTGTGACTGTGTTCTCTCAAGTTATTTGTGTGGGGTTCATTCCTCCTGCTGGTTTACTTGCAACATTTTTTAAAAAGCAGGTCTAGAACTGAAGTAATTTTCTTCAGCTATTTCATTCCAAGGATTCATCAAAGAAGCACCCTGACAGAGAATTTGAAACAATTCAGGAGTCACAAATAAAATTGTTTCATAAGCACTGCAAATCCCATGAGGAAAAATATCCCATTAAAAATATTCAGAATAATGCACAGGATTTTCAGATTAGTTGTGCTTTAACATTTAAGTGGTAATTGCTGAATTTGGTCTACTTAATACTTTACCAAATGGCTAAGGCCTGGACTCAGGATGAATGGGGGATATTACAGAAAGTCAAAGAATATGCCTGATGTATTAAGTTCAAGGAAAATTTTTAAGTTGCAAGCCAACTCAAGGATTCCAGGGCATGAATTCCATGAAGCAGAATTTATCCTTCAACAATGGGTTCCAAATCCAAATATTTAAAAGGATATTTTTCCCATGCCACCATACTGAACAAAAGCCAAGATAGGGGGAAAAAAAAAAATCAAAATTTTATTTTCCAAATCTGCTATTCATTTTTCTAATTTTTTAACTTGTCAGTTATGTTCATAAGTTTAAAATAATTTAAATTTTTAAACTTATGTTCATAAGTTTAAAAGCTGGAAAATGTATGACACTAGAAATTCTAGCTCAGTTTCCTGTGCTTTCTGAAAATATACTCTGCAGAAAGGACTTAACAATATTTTCACTGGTGTCTCATGGAACAATTGCTCCAGTACTTTGCCCTGAGCTTAAATCCAAGATCACTCCTGTTTCAGAAGAACAGTAGTATTTGAGAGAGTTTATATTGCAGGTTCCCTAAGTAACCCAGATTAATTTCTTTACAAATTAATGCTGGAACTGCCACAAAGTGTCACACCTAAAGTCACTCCAGAAGAGTTAATGACAGAAAAACACTGAATTGAAAATCCTTATCCATTTGATAGAAGAGCAGGGTAGGGAGATGTCTTACATCAGGGGCAAAAGGAGAGTCAGGACACAGCAGACTAAACTTCTCATTGTGTTGTTCTCTCAACACTCCTGAGTTTGTAAACATTTATCTGCCCATTTTATAGGGTTCAGTCACTTCTCACAAGCCAGTCATTTTAATGTTAACCAAATATTGAACTCGTTGCAAGTCAATAAAAACGTTTATTGACTGAAATATTCAGTCTATAAACATGCACAGTCAGAGGGCTTATGTTATTAAAAAGTGACAAAGTAGAAAGAGGAAATTACAGATTTGAAAAAAATGCGTAATTCTCTGACATTATAGTTAGTAGAATGCATGCTATTAAGTATAGTATTTATATTTACTGGAATAAATATTATCTAGTATCAAAAAAAGGTTCAGAGAAATGTGTAATTACAAAGTCACAGAAGGTCTACTCTGCAGTGCTTAGAAAGAAATGGTTTTTGGGTCTTATTGGTATTTTCAAGTTGGTTCACCTAGACCTTTAGTATCATTCATAATTACATTAGAGAGGTGACTCAGGTGCAAGCCCCATGATTGTCAGCAGCAAAATTCTGCATCTCTTCATATATCACCTCTAAATATGAAATGTAAGAAACCAATGAATGGTCCTACCTCTCTTTAATTTGTAAGAAGGAATGGTGTAGAAAAATCTCATTGTCTCTAAGATCATACAAAGGATGTCTACCAATATCTCTTTATGTTCCAATCTCTTGCACATTTTTTGAGGATACTTTTTCCATTTCTGTTTTTAAGACTATAAGACTATATCTGATTGTTTCAAGAAGGCACAGATATATCAGTGTGGCTAGAGAAATGTAGGGAAGCATTGATTTTTCAGGTTTTGTGGCCATTTCAAAACATCATTTTACAGTGGATATTTAACTATTTGCTTTTGCTTTATCTAGTAATTTCAGATTTCTTTCCTTCTCAAAGGCAAAGGACTAATGAAAAATAATTTAAAGAAATATTTGGCAAATTTATAAATGATATGAACCATCTCTAATAAAGAGGAAACATAAATTGGTATTTGGAGTACTAGAAAGCATGAACCCTGCTATGGAGAAGGCAGAAGTTAATTGAGAATTAAAATCTTTTTAGGAGCACTTTAATTCACTTGTGGTAGCTCCATAACAATTATTAATTCTTCATTGGCAATGTAGATTTCCATACCTGCTGAGAAGCTGTATAAATTCCATATGCCAGCACTAAAATCAATATAACATTCTGTGGTTCACTGGCAGTGAATCACTTCCTCTTCTGCAAACATAATTCATCAGGATTCTGACAGCTTCCAGACATACAATGGATTCCATTAAAATAGGGATTCGTGTTTTTCTTTGTCAGAGTGCTCCAGACCTCCTCAAATGTGGCAAACCCCAATAATTACACATGGAGCCCAAGAATGGCTTAGTCTAAACCATGAAACTGGCTGCTCTTCATGGAAAAGTTACTGATCATGATGAATCCTTTAATTAGCCACATAAATGGTCTGTGTTCTTCTACAGAACATTCAGTATGAATGTAATATTCTCAATTATATAAAGGTTTGATGCTTGCTGTAGCATTTTTTTTTTAATAATTAAACCAAATAGTTTCAAAGTCCAGGATCAAACAGTGCTTGTTTGGGTCAGGAGCCCCTGGGTGAATGGCAGCACTGTGTTAGCAAAATGAGAATGCCTCATTCTGATTTTAAATGACCATGAATCACACATGTTAAGGGAAAAAAAAAGAAAAATATTTCTTCATCTGATAAGCTTGTGTTTTCATTGTTCCGTATGGAGTCAATGAAGTTTAATGTCAAAAAGATAACGAAATACAGAAAGTAAAGAAGAGCTATAGCTTTGTATTTCTGGATATAAGCTCAATAATGAATCTTAAAAATAGTTGTATCAGTTATAGACATGATTAAAATAGCTCCAACTTTATAGTACTGATGAGATAATTAAAGTAATTAGAAATTACACATACTTGAACAGTCAGTCAGTAAAAGCACCTTTAATCACAATCAAAACCTTTTCTTCCCTGAAGGAAGATTTTTTTTTCCATATTACAGATTTTTAGGAGCCTCTCATTCATTTTCTTGAGACAGTGATTAGAATAAGCCTTGTCAATGGTTGGAAAGAACACATTAGGAATGATTTTACATAGAATAAAAATTCCTGGCATTCAGAACTCTTTTTAGCTGACCTTTCTTTTCCCCCAAACACACTATCCCTTGTTTCTCAGAAAAGCTTTCTTTACAGAAACATCTGTCTCAAAACATTTGCTTATACACTTAGAATAAAGGTATTACTTTTGTAATACAGAACACTGGAAGCCAATTTAAGAGAAGGTGTTATTTGTAATTTGTGCTCTGGTACTGGCAAAGGCTTGGTTAACAGAGTTGCAAATGAACCTCCTGAACATTCCTCTATGGAGAATCATCTTTTCTCTCCAATATAACAAAGGCATGCAAGGAATATAAGACAAAAACTTCAAAATTTTGATCTCTGAAAAATTCTGGAAGGAGTGCAGCAACTAAGGTGATTGGATGCAATAGAAGGCCAGGTTTTAATGCAGTTCTCAGATTAAAGGCAGCTAAAATTTCACGTGCTACTCTGCAGCCTTTTCTAAAAGTGGTAGAGAATTCCTTTTGAAAAATACCTTAACAAAGCAAAGCATTTACTTAAGACTAGTTCATTCTAAAATGCTGTAGTTTCAGCTGAATTAATGCTTCAATAGCAATGTATTTTCAAGCTGCATCTACCAATCAAAAGATGAAATAGGTGGGTCTTTTTTGCTGTTGTTTGCTGTTTTGCTGTTGGGGTTGTTTTTTGTTTTTTTTTTCCTACAGACCTACGAATCGCTCCATTCATCAGCAAAACAGGAGGAAACCTAAACTTTGGAAAAGTAGCATTGGGGTAGAGGACATAAACTTCCTGTCTTTTAGTAGGTCCAGTTCATACAGCCTCTTACTCTCACTTCCATGGCTTTGGGGAAATGTTCTGGGTGATGCATAAACCTCTAGCTCTCCCAGTAGAATCCCTGCTATGGCCTCACCATGCTGGCTTTCTGAAGTTCAAAATAAAGTACATTTACTATTTTGTACAGAACTATTTACTTCTTGAAATTTTACACTTCTGTCCTCACTGGTTAGTTTTTAATTTTTCCTTCTTTTAGGTGCACCTGAGGCATGATAATGCAACAATACAGAGAAAAAAATACCGTCAGATTATGAAATTCTCTATCAAAACAGTCACAAAAAAATACTGCAAAAGTTCTAGTTCCTGTGAGCCATGCAGATTTTATTAGCAGGGGCCCAACTATTCCTGATTTACAGAAGCTTTTGATTATTTCCTCAGCTGCATTGTAACTGGATGCTCACTTTGCTTAGGAGGGAGTGAGAAGGAAAAGAACAATGCATCACAAATAACAAGTATACCAAATACAAGCCTTTATTGAAGAAGGGATTCTGAAACAGTGATCTTAAGCTCTTGGTGCTAAATTAGAGTTCAGGTTTAAGAAGATAAGATAATCTTTCTGTGTCTCCTTTTTAATTAATGGAAAACCAAAGTTTTCCTCAGAGTTGTTTTGAACCCTTCTTTGCCTCAAAACCTCTTCCCAGAAGGATTCTGAATTTCTCCACTGGCTGTACAGGGCAGATGCATATTCAAACATCAGAATTTCAGATTCTGCAGAATACCAGAGATGCAGAATACCAGAGATGAGGTCCAGAAGCAGTTTTGGAGACAATCATCTCCAACTCTGCTGCCATGGACTGTTTGCTGCAGAGCAAAGTGATCATCAGGAGGAAACCAGCATTTTCCAGCAACCTCTTCCATCCTCTGTTGAAGGAAGACTTTGACACTGGGGTATTTCTCTGGATTCAAGTCATGGTTAAAAGGGTTCAGTTTGCTTTCATGGCATCACTCTATTATAAGCAATGTTGAATTTTGAGTAGAAAGGCACTATGTTAAGCCAGATCTGGGTAGGAAATTTGATCTTAATCTTGCAGAAGGACAGAAAACTTTACACACTACTTTTTTTGCCTCCCTTATTTCAGACTCAAAGAAAGCTGTTGGTTTTCATTCAAAAGAATCAAACAGCCAAAAAGGTCTAAAACATGCAGAATACCCAAAGCAGTTAAGCTGACATTGCCAGAGTAAATTTATTTCTGAGATGTAGGAATCTGAAAACTTGGATGTCAGCTTAATACAACTGCTAGACTGTGGGAAGACTTTATATTTATTAAAAAAAAAAAAAATATATATATATATATTTAATGAAAATATTTTCAGTAGTAGAAGGAGCAAAGCAAGAAAGACTTACAGAACAGAGGTACAGAGGTCCTGGATTGTGCAGGTTTGCCTTGACCACAAAACAAGTTAATTCAGTGATTATCACTTGTGCAGGCAACCACCCCTAATTTCTGAAAGCTAGACCAGGTTTGAGATGGACAATGCAGTGAAAATCAGCAAGACGATGTGATGTCACACACTTGGCTAGACTCAAATCACCAATTATCTACTGGGTTCCTCAGAAGTTAAGAAAAATACAGTAGTTAGATTAGATGGCACTTCTCAACCAAGAGGATTTAATTTCTGGCTCTCTCTGATCTGAAATATAGTGTTTTTGAATGTAAATTTTGCATAAGAACTTCATTGGAAAGATCATATGTGTTTTTCCTGCGTACCTCTAAGCGTGACAGCCAGCAATGATTTGTATTTGAGTGGGAAAACTACAGACAGGACAAAAGACTTGGACTGTACTATCAGAAGGATTTTAAAATAACCCCTCAATTTTTGGGAATCAACTGGAAAAGGAATTAGAAGAATGGAAGTCCTTTAATTGCAAGGGGCTTGGTTACAATATGTTGGTGATATCCTGATAGCTACCAAAACTAAAGAACAGTGCTGATATCTAACTGTCAAATTATTAAATTTTTTTTGGATTAAATGGTCACAGGGTATCGAGGAAGAATGCCCAAGTGATGAAGAAGACTGTGACCTTTTTAGGTCTTGAAATTCTCTGAGGTCCAATGAAACTAGGCTCAGAAAGAATAAAAATCCTAGAGCAACAAACTGTAAGAGAATTGTGTGCCTTCCTTGGAATGGTCAGGTGGTGGATCGGTAATCATGGATTCCCAGTCCGATCTCTATGGGGACTTTTAAAAATTGCCCATAAAGATTTTATTAAATGGATTGATCATACTCAGGCTGCATTCAAACAACTTAAGAAATCACTAATGAGGCCTCCAGCTTTAGATTTGCCAGATTGCAGGAGATCTTTACAATTCTTCACTTATGAGTGACAAAATACTGCCTTGGGGGTTCCAACACAATTCCCAGGGAGACAGAGAGGGCCAGTGCATACTTTTAGCAGCTTGAGGATGCAAGCCAATGCACCAGAGCACCTGAGGCTCCCTTGGAGGGATGTCCCTTAATTGGGACAAGTCCCTTCATGTTAGGAGGAGATAAAGCTGCCTCCTCCCAGAGTTCATTGGCTGTTATTCAAATGTACCCCAGTTCTGCTCTCCTGGTTGGCCCGTTGGCCTCCCCGCCCCTTTCTCCCTATATGTGCTTCCCCTCAAGTGTTCTCCCTTCCTCGAGGCCCCATTGGCCCTGGTTTGGTGCAATGCCCCACCCACATTCCACCCCATTCCCCCATTGGTTCTCCTGGTACCTTGCCCCGCCTCTGCACCACTTTCTCCCTCACCCATTGGCTCTTGCTGCCAACTCTGCCCCATATATAAACCCTGCTCCCTCACTCGTGCCCCTGCCTTCATCCCTGGGCCCCATCAGGTGAATGTGGAATAAAAACCTCTCCATGGAACTCTATACGAAGACCCTTCCCTTTCTGACTGCCGAGGGATTTATCCCAGCTATCCGGTGTGAGTATTGAGTGACTGTGTCAGGGTGCCTGTGACTCCTGGTGGCTCTCCACTTGCGGATGCTTCCAGAAGGTTGTGGCACCTTGCTGAAATGAACTGGGCAGGACTATAAGTCCTTTTAAATGCCTTTATTAAAAAGAACCAGCTTGGGTGGGGGCTTGAGGGGTCGCGCACACCGCCGCTGCTGCCAGATTCCACACGGAGGAGGAGGAGATGGCTGACTTTGCCACATGGCAGAGGTGGAGCTTCCATCCTCACGGGAGTCTGCAGGAATGCTCGATTTCTATGGCTCACAGTCTAGGGGGTCACTCTGCTCGAGTTCCTTTGGTTGTGGTGATTCCTGGAAAGAGGTCAGGAGACTCCTCCAGGTCCTCCTCTTCCAGGGGTGCAGTTTTGGTTTCACCTTTCCATCTGGTTTTGTCCCATGTGTCCTTTGTCTCTCTCATTTGCATATGAGTCCTTAGGTCATCCTCCTCCTCAGGTCGCGGGTGCCATTTTAGGGAGCAGCGGAGGCGATTTCCCGACGGGATACAGCAGTGAAGGTAGGTACCTGGAACAAATAACAGGAATGGAATTAACAATTTTAAACTTGGGGCAAGCAACAGAACAGTCAAACTAAACACAACAATATATTAACCAGGGTTTTAACATTCGAAACTTGGGTTCTTGAAATTGTTCCCCACATTTCTACCTCCACTCACCACAACCGGTGGCTGAGCTGTTTGTGAGCAGTCACAGCCACGGTGCTGTTGACTCAGGAAGCTCCTAAATTGACTCTGGGACAAAGGATGGTGGTCTCTGCAGCACACATGGTACAGACAGGCTTGGAGCAAGATGAGGGCACTGGCTGTCTCCCAGGCCAATGCTGAGGGACCAAGTGGTGCTGATGGAACGGGATAACATTGCCCTCAAAACAACCTCTGCTGCTGATTCTGCTATGTTTCTGTTGGCCACCAAAGTGGGAAGTACTCCAGAACACGACTGGCTACAAACGATCGAAGAAGTTTATTCCAGCTGACTGGATTTAAAGGACAGCCTGACAGGGAGCCCAGACTGGGGACTATATACAGACAGAAGTAGCTTTGTTTGCAGTGGAAACATATGTCAGGATATGTGGTAACTACCCAGAGCGAGGTAATTGAATCTAAGGTTCTGAAGTCAGATGTTTCAGAGCTGGAGCCCAAACTGATTGCTCTCACCCGGGCATTGGAACTGAGTGAAAGGAAGAAAGTCAACATCTGGACGGATTCTAAATTTGCTTTTGGCATAGTGTACATCCCATGGGACAATTTGGATGGAAGGAGGTTTGTTATCAGCACATGGTATGTCAACCAAACATGGACACAAATATTACATTTACTGTGTAAATGTACAAAAGCCAGCTGAAGTTGCAATTATGCACTGTAGAGCACACCAGACAAAAGAGGGCCAAAATGAGAAAATGACTTGGCTGACAGGGTGTCTCAAGAGGCTGCAGAAAAAGGCATCCATTCTTTGGTTCCAAGAGACATTAGCCTACCAGATATTAAGCCAGAATGTAGTGCAAAAGACTGTCAATTAATTGAAGAATTAGAAGCGAGATTTCACCCCTGTGGATAGGCAGTCACCCCTAATGGACAAGTAATAGTTTCTGAAGCAATTATGAGAGAAATAGTAGACAGAGAACACCAGTCTACACACTGGAGTGCAGGAAAATTGTTAAAACACTTAAGGAAGACAGTAATTAGCTCCAAGATGACTGAGAATTTATATTCAAAGACTTAAAATCGTGGCACATGAAAAAGAAATAACCCAAATACTGGAAACAAAGTGGTAATAGGGACTATCAAATCTGGTAACTCCCTGGAAGATTAGCGACAGATTGACTTTACAGAACTTGTACACAAAGACAGCTATAAATGTATTTTAGCCTGGCTGATCTTGGTATCACTTGGGGCTATGTGGCTCCTGTGCCCTGGGGAGCCCATGTCTGCATGCTGGCCACAGCTGTGGGGCTGAAAACTCTAAAACACCACACTTCTGGTGGTGTGGGAAAGAGGAGGACCAGGTATGGAATGCTCTTGCTAAGTTGTCCCTGTGGGAGAGGGCAGGGCTGAGGAGTGGAGTGCCCTTTTCCTGTGTTTGAGGTGAGTCCTCCTGCAGTCAGGGGTGTGGGTTGGCTTGTCCCAGGGCAAAAGGCAGCATCCTGCTTGGCTGATGGGAGAGGGCTAAACAGGTGATATTTTCTGTGCCCTGAGCATCTTTGTTATAGGCAGGATAACAGGGAGCTGTGGCTGGAGCTCTGCCTTGTTGGGTGATTTCCAAATACAGCACTTGATGCTTTTCAACTTTTCCACCCTTTCGAAGCAGTAAAGTGTTTTACACCTAGCAACGTGTGACACTTAATGTCAAAGTGACTGTTACTTCTTCCCAGATGGAGAAAGGAAGTTACAATGATGAAGAGCTGCTGTTGCTTTGACTTATTTGCAGGTTTGAGCATTCAAGTTGTGCTTGGAACAGCGTTCCTAAGCTTGTCTTGCTCAGATCATGGAGAAAAGCAGAAGACACTTTTGCAGCTGTGTGGTACCTGGAGTGTATTTCAGTCAATGCCCTCTGGAATAGGAAGAAATTAAACATTATTACATATAGATTACATATAAACCAGAGAAATTACATATAAACCAGATAACAAGGATGTTTTTATTTAGCACTAATCCAAACTCCTTGAGGGCTAAAGCCAAGCTGGACAGTCTTCTGAGGTGCCTTTATTGAACATGGGAGAAGTGGACTAAACCACAGTTGCCACTGTATGATTTGAATGTATTTGAGTATGTCACATAAATAAGACATTTATATATTTCCAGTTAGCATTGTGGGGGTAGTTTTCCTGCTATTTTTTTTTTATTTTGGTGTCCAGGTGCAGTCTATAGAGAATGTCTATTATTCTGCTGGTGTGGTGACTAGTTAGGAAGCTGGTCTTCATGTTTTATTCCTGGTCTTGCAAACTGCTGAGAATGCTAAATCTAATAAAGCGTGCACAGAGCTCACTGATTTACCCATCTGGTCACGGTTTTGTGTGCATTTCTAGAGTGTGCTGAACTGAAATTGCAGTACTGGGTAATCCACACAGAAACACAGCTCGTAGAAAATCAGTAGAAAATGTGGACCACTGCTACTCATCGCTCCTGGAGGAGGTGCTGAACACTTTCAGTTGCATCAGTTGGGTGATTTTAATACCAGCATCAAGGGTATTAATATCAAATGATGTAGTTTTGCTACTGTGAGCAATATGATCATTTAAGTTAATCAGGGAGATCTTTACTCCTTCTGCACCAGAGAGCATCGTAATCATATCCAGAGCTCTGCATCTTTTATATGTTCTTGTTCATGGGTATTCTGCCTGGAAAACTAATGGATATTGGTTTCTGCAGTGCAACTTGCATTTTTTCCTGCAAATTCCAATTTTCATAACGTAGAAATATAAAGATAATAGTGCATGTTCAGTAATCAAAGCAACTATATTCAGAATACAAAAATTATGATCTAAATCTGAGATTAGAAAGAAATGGGTTGAAGGTGAGGGTGGAGGGAAAGGTCTCCCTTATCTAAGAGTGCATTAGATTTTTGGATGCCTGTGATTTGGAAGGTAGGAAAGCTCAGACCAAAGCAAGTTTGAGAAGCTCAAAGGTTTATAAGATGTGTGCTGTGCTTGGGTTTTATTGAATTACTGAATGACCACAGAATGGGTAAATGATTGGTAAATGTGTCAGAAAGGTGTGGAGGGCCAAGCAAGGAACAGGTTTTCTACTTTTATTTTAATGTATTGGCGCAATATTAGAAACTCAGTTCCTCTGCTCATAAATGTGGAGTAGTATAGTCTCAATATATTATAAAGAGTGATTAGCTTACATCCCTTTTTAAAGCATAGCTTGTGTTGATTTAGAAGTCCTACACAGGTAAAAAGTCCTGCAATGGTTATCAGGTGACAGCTATTACTTGGTGCTGTTGCATGTAGAACAACTATTTCTAAAATTTGGAGTTATTCTGATTATGTTCTGTCTGTGACTGTGTTATACTGTACTCTGTGAGCAGTGATTAAAAGATTGCACTTTAACGCTACCTACAATCACACAAGGCTTACAAATGCTGCTTTTTGTAGTAATTTTTTACCAGATAATGATTAATAATTTCAGTTTAACATTTCACAAAAGAAAAAAGTGCTTAACAGTCCTTTGTTGAATGCCTCTGGTATGAGTGAAGGAATTCAGCAATGCATAAAGGAATTTCCCTTTTTTATTGTCACTTTATTAGCTGATTTGCTCAAATGTGAGAATTAATAGCAATTCAGCTGCACAGTGTTAATGGCCTAATCATTAATTTGCATGGGAGTTACTCTAATAATAATTAGAGTGATCTCATTTGTTATTAATGTGGGGGCAGTGAGCATGACTTTAAAATAATAATCCAATTAACATGCATTGAGTGAAAATTTTATAGTTTCCATAGCATGAGTGGCTGCTGCTGTAATTTGAAAATATTATTTCATGGCATCAACCTGAAACTGTGGAGTTTTAGAGAACAAGGCAAGGAATCACGTCAGGTGTCAGGAGTTAATTGTGCTGAGCTGGTGGCAGGAAAGAGGAACCAGGACTGATTAGCCTTGTTGGCAAGTTCCTGCAGGGCTCCTTTAGAGGCCACAGAAAGGCATTTACAGAGGAAAGAATTGTTTTCCCAAGTGTCAGACCCATGGAGCACTGATTAGGGCAGGAGGGAAGAGCAACTGGTGAATTAGAAACTTTGTGCTGATAATTTGGTAAAAGAGCTTGTGCTCCCCTCTAGGGCAAGCTTGATTATGAGGGGAGCAGTGAGACGATTCTGGCCAGCCCAGAGCAGGCTAGCCACTTGAGGAGCAAATTCAGGTAAGGAAAAGATACATTTTCTACCTAGTTTAATGTTATGTTTATAACTTGAATAGCTAGTCAAGGTAATTAGAAAAATTCCACACTTGTGCTGGGGTTACAGGCTTTTCTGGTACTGTGTTGAATATAAGAAGCAAAAAAAATAAGAATTTTTTTTGTTGTTGCTGTAAACTGGCTGATTGTAGGTAAATCCAATAGAAGTTTCTGGGTTACTCATTCAATGAAATAATGATGTGAAGGCAAGCTTACAGCTAGATTTGCTGGCAGCTCACCTCTCTAGAGGTGGTATTCAGGTATCTCTAGAGGTGATTATACTCTTCAATATCTTTTGCAGTTTTATGTTGGTACAACACTGTTAACTGGACAGATAAGTTGCTGCTATACTACATTCTGTAGTATAGAACTTCTCTTGCATCACTCCTGATTTTCTTTTATTTATTTAAATGGAAAAATACCTTTATTCAGATGAAAAAAAAAGCTTTAAAAATATTGGTCTTTTCCTGAAGTTATGTTTTGTGATATTTACAATTGTGAGAGTGCTGCAGAGAATACCATGACTGCCTTAGGTGTAGATATTGAACAGCTGACTGTTCAAGGAGGGCAAGTGTGCCTTTTGCATCCCAGCAGATAACAGGCAGTTCAGAGTGGTTATGTAGGCCATAATTCAAGAGGAGACAGTATTGTCCAAGTCTAGCCAAATCTAGAAGATCACTGTTTCCAGCAGTCACTCCCCTGTGCCCTGATGTGTGCTGAATTCCTTTGGTCAGGACACCTTTGGGTAAAAGTGGTGCCTGAAGTTTTAGCTTTCCTGTATTTCAGGTTCTGTGCTGCCCAGGGGTGCAGCTGTGAGCTCACAGTCAGGGTCACTCAGCTCTGCACAGGTAGGGACACAAAACAAATCCTTCTCCTGATGGAGACCAAGGACAACCATCACAAGTTTTCAGGCCCAAAAGCACAAACAACAGTGGAATGAAGAGGAAAAAACAAGAAGGATGAGACCTCACAACCTGCAGCTGTAATTGGACAATTAAACCCCAATACACAAATGGACCAAAACTTATAAAACTGTGAGATCTCGTTACCATTTTGGGTCCACCTTGGATGAAGCCCTGGCCTGGTCAGGCTCTTGTCCTGCCCAAGATGTATCCTTTAAGGCCTTTTAATAAATATCTACTTTATTCTGTAGCTCTGTCTAGTCTCTGTTCCAGGTCAGCCTTCCCAAGGCAGCTAAAGGGGTCACAGCTGCACATGCTTTGTGCCAGCTGGGAGGAGAAATATTGCTCTGTTAGTGTGGTTTGATGTGTCTTGCAATGACAAGTGTCACATTTGATGTGGTCATACTAAGCCATGAGGGCCAAACAACTTGCAATCCTTCTCTTCTGTGTTGTACTGCTTTAGATTTCGTCTGAGGGATTTTGTGTGAGAGAAGCTTATACCCACGTGTGTCCTTAGGTTAATGTGTTGTGTTAATGCTACTGTAATTTAGTAACAAGATCTGTGGACAGCTCTGAGTGTACAGGACTTATAATACTGGAAATGAGGCAAAACATTCCTCTTGGAAGTCTGCACAAATACCCCCTGGAGCTTGTTTAAAGTTGGGTGAAGGACTGTAGTGCATGTACACATAAAAAATAAAACATGGAGAAAAGTAGCTTGAAAAATGGCAGTGAGAAGGATGACAAGTTCTAGACAAGTGACTTCTTACCCACTATAGAAATTACATTTGCTAACAGAATTTAGTTTTGTAAGTGGCTGTCTCTTAGGGAAGAATGATTAGACTCAGGATCTGCAAGTGGTTTGGAAATTAAGATAAACACCAGTCAGAATCTGACCAGAAAACAAGACTTACCCAACACAAAGACAAGGACAGAGCCAACTTGTGGAGTCTCCAGGGAAAGATAGTGCATTATGCCAAAAATAAAAAGATGTGACCTGTGTGGCAAGTCTGAAAAGGAGCTAGATATACTAACCCTAACTCTTAAAGGCTGTCTGGCAGTGTTCTGAAGGTAGCATATCAAATTTGAAAAGCCTTCTCAACACACTTTGTGCTGAAAAAGATATCGGGCTATGCAATGTTTTATGAAACTCTACATTGCACCAAGGCAAGTGGATTTATTCCTGAAGGAAGAGGAAATATTGACATAAACTGAACAATGAAGAGTCAAGGGCAGAGGTGGTCCCCAGGTAGACTGAAATACTTCTAGATATTTGTGTCAAACCACTTAGGTAGTGAAAGAAGTTAAAAATCATAATGTTTAATGTTTCTCATTCAAGAGGTAAGTGGTGATATTCAAGTATCTTGTTGTTGACCTAGGAACAGTGTGATTTTTTTTACCTCTTTCCTTCTGTCTTTGAGAACAGAACAGAGGAGACTTTTCTGCTTGGACTATCTCACTTCTGAAGAAAAGCTCTTGAGATAAGAGGCTCATCTGCATCAATCCCATGGGTTTGCTATTAGGCTGAAGAGAGATACTGTATCCTGCTCAGCCAAAAAAGATAAAAGCACTATTTCTCCTGTTCCATTTATCATACCATGCTCCATGAATGAAGGAGTGAAAATACTTTGGGTTCCTAGTTTATTAATATTTGCAGCAGCAGAAGCAAGTACATCTTGGAACTGTGTAGAGGTCCTGGAGGATTTTTAGGTGAAGTTGTTGTGGGGGTAAGCACATTCTCTTCTATAGTTATCACCCATGTTTCCTCCTCAAATAATCTCTCATCCAATTCCAGCTAGATCCTGAAGTGCTTGCTAGAGATTAGGGGGAAAAATGAGAAATAATTGTTAGATGGAGGCCTCCCTATTGTTCAGCAAGCCTTTGAAAATTGTGTGTAGTGTCCAAGTCAGAGCCCAGGTGAGTTTGCAAGCAGCAATCCATATCCACCTCTTACAGAAACTCACAGCCTTAAGATAAGACTCTGGTGTATTTGTGCTGATGTCTTAGGAGGTTCTTTGTGAACCTCAGTTTCCACTGCTAGATTTAATGTAGAAAGCTTCCAGCAATATCAGTTTATGGATGTTAACTCTGGTGATTTAGACCAAGCCATATAGGATCATGGTAAAAGAGTAATTTCTTTAATCTGCTTGTCAGGACTGAATATGCAGAGATGGTATTTAGGTAGTCACAGAAGAGGGAAAAAAAACCCTACGTCTTTGATATTCACAACCTTTTATGACAGCGCTTTTTAGTGAAGTTATAAATAGTATCAAAAAGCACTTTCTGAATTTTTAAGCCTTCTGTGATAATAGATAAAATGCATATAGTGAAATTAGAAAAAAAACTAGTTGTGCCTTGTCAAAGCTGTTGATGGTGTAAAAATTCTCATATCCTTTTCTCTCTAGATGATATGTTTCTAGTCTATAATCTAGCCTCATACAGGAATTGATACATATCTTTCATTCTTGTTGCCTTTCCTGTGCTGCCTTAGTTCCATTACACTCATTTTGAAATAAGGAGAACTGGAAAGGCTCAAGATAAGATTTTCTCCATGAATTTATACAGAAAATATAACACTCTATTCTTAGTAGTTCTTTATTCCTCACAGCATTTTTCAGATCACTTCTGAATACTTTGAATAATGCATGTTCCAACACAGGTCCATCCAGGACCACACTAGTGAACTCCTTTTATCATGAAAATATACTTTCCTTCCTACTTTGTTGTTTATCTTTTAGTGGGTTATTAATGCTTGAAGGCTGCTGCCTTGTATTTGTAACAGCTATACTTCTTTAACAGCCTTTGAGATATCTTGACAAAACTCTTTGAAAAGCTGAGTTTACTTTCACCCCTGTCCACAGCTGTCCTACTCCTTAAAAAAAAAAAAAAAATCCCAATAAACTTTGTTTTTTTTTCCTTTGGCAGAGTTATGCCTCTTTTTTCACAGTTGTTTTAGCCAAGATATCTGACATAATGCAGAATTATTACAAAAAGGTTTATAGTGTTATGTCATTACTTGGCATAGGTGATAGGGTGGGGAGTGTTACCCTTAGAATTACATATCTGCTAAAAGCCTGTACAAAAGCAGCCAGAACACAACTGATCCACTTTCCTTTTACTCGTTATCACTATGATTTGCAGCTTTGGTTGTGCTAGCACCTTTGCTTGGGACATCTTGCTACTCATATCATGTGCTTTTTCCTCCCATCTGTGAGGCAGCTGAGCCATTCAAGGAAGGTTTTTTAATTTTTTTTTTTTAATTTTTTTGTGGGCTTCTCTGTAGTTACCCAAGTTCTTGTCATCTACCAGCTGCCTTGCTGTAATGTTCCTCGGGTAGCCCCCACAGAGCTTTTGAGGAGCAATGCAATGCTAAAGAAACACCTGCTCTCATAGTGGTATGTTCTATGCAAACTGAATAAATAACCGGAGTTATTCAAGGGTATTGGAGGAAGTTTTGTCTTAGGTGTGTCACCAGAATGTGAAGCCATGGGTAGTGGTTGCACTTATCCTTAGCAAAAATCATCCCCTTTATTGAGTGACATACTCAATTTGTTACAACAACAGAATCCCAAAACCTGAAAACTCTTCACTCTTAGAAGCAGAACCTGGTTGTGTACCTAACCCTTTATGACTTGTCATTTTAAGCTGGCTGTTAAAGAATGGATCTGACCCTCAACAGCATCAGCTTTCAGCAGGAAGTTTAAATTCAGTCTAAATGTCTGGGTAAGTTCACTAAATGCAGAAAACAAGGTATTTGAGGCTCATTTTCAAATGGTTGTAACTCAGATTTATTGCTCTTGTCTCTTATTGCTCTTATTGGATATTTACCCCATAGTTAATCACTTCCTGGTGGTAATGGCCTAGTAGTATATCTAGTTCCTTATCAGACTTGCCACACATGTCATGTCTTTTTATTTTTGGCATTGATGCCTTGGGAAGGCTCACCTGAAACAGAGACTAGGCAGAGCTAAGAGAATAAAGTAGATATTTATTAAAAGGCTTTAAAGAATACATCTTGGGCAGGACAGGTCAGGTCAAGGCTACATCCAAGGTGGACCTCAAATGGTCACAAAATGGACAACCAGTCATGAGGTCTCACAGTTTTATAAGTTTTGGTCCATTTGTGTATTGGGGTTTAATTGTCCAATTACAGCTGCAGGTTGTGAGGTCTCATCCTTCTTGTTTTCTCTCTTCATTCCACTGTTGTTTGTGCTTTTGGGCCTGAAAACGTGTGATGGTTGTCCTTGGTCTCCATCAGGAGAAGGATTTGTTTTGTGTCCCTACCTGTGCAGAGCTGAGTGACACTGACTGTGAGCTTCAGAGCAGCACCCCTGGGCAGCACAGGGTCTGAAAAACATGAAAGCTCAAACTTCAGGCATCAGTGTAATGCACCATTTCTCTGGAGACTCCAGAAGTTGGCTGTCCTTATCTGGTTTGGGTAGGATAAGTCTTGCTTTCTGGTCAGATCCTTACTAGTGTTTATCTTAATTTCCAAACCACCTTCAGATTCTGAGTCTGATCATTCTTACCTAAGAGACAGCAGCCAGAGCACTGAGCTTACTTGCTTGCTGTATTTACTGAATTTTCTGTCATATAACTGGCCAGAGCTCTGGTGGCTTCCCTTACTCATCTCATGAGGATGTATCACACTGTGGCATCACCTTCTCACATACACTTCATCAAATGTAGAACAACTGGATGTCAATCTTTAAGGTTTTTTGGAGTGTCAGCAAATAGTCACATCTGCCCAGGAAATACATTATTATTTTGGAGAGAGACCTTTAATTGGAAGCAAGTCATATTATACCTTCTGGTTACGGAAGTTTTCTAGTTTTGCAGTGAATATTGATGTTGGCAGATGTTTATCTGTAGGAGGCTTGATGAAACATCTTTTCAGAAGAAAAAGTGATTTGCTTACATGCAAGACCAGCATGTTCCTTTGCCCTTGGAGGCAAATAAGGAACCAGCCTCTTTGATACACAGCTATTTTTGTCTTCCTCTGAACACTGCTTATCATGCATTATGCATTTTTTAAAAAAAATGCTGTCAGCAGATAGAGCCAACCATTAACCTCAAGTACTTCCTATTTAAAGATAGCACCTGTAGTCAGTTCATTCAATTGTGTGGGACAGAGGCCTTAGGTCACTTGCTGATGATGGCAGAGACCTGATCCTGAAATGGCACTGTCAGCATTTTGCATCCTGTCCTGTTTGGGAGGTTGCAGCTCTGTATATCTGGAATCTGCTTTGGTGAGTGTGGTGGTGTAAAATCAGCTGGGAATTAAACTCTAAAAAAACTGCTCCCCTTTATCCCCACCCCTACTGGTGGGAGAGGGACAAATGCAGAGACTATGGGTTGAGATAATTTAATGAAAACAAACAGCAAAGGCATAAGAAACAAACAACAACAACAACAATATTAATAATGAAAGTATAGAAAAGACAGGGTAATTTACACACAAGAAGGTGCTCAGCACCTCAACCCAGTTCAGCAAGGCTGATGACACAAAGACAAGATGGCTCTTCCCTCAGCCTGGTGGGGACACCTGGTAATTCCTGGGATAAAGACAAGATGGTTCCTACAGCCTTGTGGTGACACGTGGTTATTCCTGGGACAAAGACAATATGGTTCCCTCAGCCTGGTGGTGAAATACATTAATTCCCAGGACAAAGAAAAGATGGTTCCCTCAGCCTGGTGTGCATTCCCAGGATAAAGACAAGACATGGCTCTTCCCACAGTGTGGTGGTGACACTTGGTAATTCCCAGGACAAAGAGAAGATGGTTCCCACAGCCTGGCAGGGACGTGCGGTAATTCCCAGGACAAAGACAAGACGTGGATGTTCCCACAGCTGGTGCTCCCCTTCCCTAAGCCAATGAAGAACAATATGGACAAACTCCCACAAGGGCTGGGAAGGGATGGGCAGTGGTGTGAGAGAGGCTGAGTCCATGGCACTGGCCACTGGCAACATCCTGGAAGAAAATCAGGGATGAAATGGTGCCACTGCTGGTGTGTGTTCAAGTTCCCCTTCCCTGAAGCCAGACCTCCAGTGATGATGTGGGTGGTGTAGGACAGTGACCCAGCCACGCTGACCTGGCTCTGGGCTGCTCCCCCTTGGCAGCTGGGATGAAACCAGGACAGTCAGGATCTTCCTGTTCTCAGTGCTGCAGTATTCTCAGTGCTTCAGTATTGCCTTTTTGAGTAACAAGGATAGGAAGAAGGGACTTGCCCAGAAAGCAGTAGATCCAGTGTTGGTGGGGATAGATTTGCACCCCTGAGGCAGAGTGCCTTTGGCAGGGAGGTCACAGTGCTCCTGACTAATGCAGCCTATTTACCACTGGACAATGGAACAACTCTCATAGCATAATCATCTCTGCAGGCTAGGCAAGATCTACATTGAGGCCCTATGTCTTGCTATGTGAGGCTAATAGGCTAATGTAACTGGTTAAATAGTTTTTTAAGGTAGAAAAGCTTGAGTCACTTTTATTTAGAAAGATTTGCTCAGAGGCTGACATCCACATTACTGACTCACTGTGAGAGAGGGTAGTGGTGCAGACAGGAAGGTGTGAGCAGTGAGGGGAACATCAACTGCCTGAGCATTTGTTCCCTAGCTTTTGAAAATACTGTTCCAATTAGAGCCATCTATTCAAATTTGTTCCTCAGTATTCTGTTTTGCCTTGTGTTAACTACATTTGTGGTGTAGACTGACAAGATGTTTAGCGGTCCTGGCAGAATTGTGGTTGACTGATGTAAACATTTCCTGCCAGCATATGTTGAATAGCTTACATTTGTCAAAGTCAATCCATCCTGATCTCTTCCTGTCTGGATGAGTACCAAAGCAGAGTCTGTACTTGCAGGAGTGAACAGCTAGTCAATCTGTGAGGACTCAGTTATTCACTGTACCTCCTAAACTATATTTGCTGCTGCTTTGTTGAAATTTGTTCTTCCATATTTAGAGGAGAAACCCGCCTCCTGTTAACGTTTAGGACTGTTTAGTAAAATTCTTGGATTTTAGAGTTTCACTTGACACACCAAGTGGCAAATGAACAGTGTCTGCAGCTTGCTTGTTTGGTGTCCCTCTACTTTGCACCAGCTGGCAGTTTAACCAAATGATTATCAGACATCTGTGCAGAAATATTTTACTCTAAACTGCTTGTATAAAAACTTCAGAGGGATATTTTACACAAATAAAGACAAAATTGCTTTGTCTTTACAGATATTACACCTATGCATGTGAAATATGAACAGACCTCTAATGTTTTTGTAAATTCATTGCCCTGGATTTTAAACCAGTTTGACCTTAAACTCCTACCAACCCAGATTAGACCGTGACTATTTAAAGCTGTCTAGAGCTTGTTTTTGGGCAAACACATTCTGATGTGGCTGATAGTTAATTTCTAAGATAGCATTCTTTGAGTCTTCCCTGTGTGAAGTGGGTGCTATTTTCTTTGTATTCAATATTCAATAGGTCAGTATTCAGTAGCTGCCTTTACCTCCAGCTTTAACTTGAACTGAATGCATGTATGTTGTGGGCTATCAAAATCCTGGCATCCAGGCTCAGGAAACAGCTGGTAGCTGCTTCTGATGCTCCTATAGAAAGTGGAAATCTACAGAAGGAATAGGCTTCTTTGTCACTGTTGAGCAAGTGCTACATACTTGTTACCAACCAGGCTGGATACTGTGGAATCTGCTTAGACAAGGTAGTGAATAATAGTGTTTCCTTAGGAAATTATATTCCAAATACTAACGCTCTAGTTAGTGTTCTGCCTCCTCCTCAATTTGTTGAAGCCTTAACTGGAAAATTTAAAACTGCCCTCTGCACTGAAATGTCTTTTCCCAACGACAATATGTGTGGGTAGCCTTTTCTGGCTCCAGCATGTCCAACCCATCTTGTCATTGTCAGGAACATGGTACTCAAGGGTACAGAGCACTTTACCCCTTGTTTTCCCCCAGTTCTGCCATCAGAGGAATTCAAAGTGCACTCTCACCACGCCTACTTAAGGCAGACTTTGCTGCTGTTTGTTGAAATCCCCTTGTGCTTCCCAAGTTGGCAATGGTTGTGGTAGTGGTCTGTTTCTGATGGAGAGGCAGGAATTGAAGTTGCTGGACTAATTTTTGGAGAGGTGGCTGTGCCTCTGCACGTGGCCAGACTGAGAGCCCAAGCTACAGAACCATTTCCTTACTCCTACAATGGATATAGGAATGCTTGTACCCTCAGTGTTGTGGTTTAGCCCCAGCTAGCAACTGAGTACCTCAAAGCTGCTCACTCTTCCCCTCTCTCTTTGGGAGGGGGAGGAGAATCAGGACAAAAAGAGTAAAATCTGTGGGCTGAGATAGGAAGAGCTTAATAATTGAAACAAAGTAAATATAGTAGTGATACTAGCACTAATAACAATTACAATGAAAATGAGAAGAAGGAGATAAAACACAGGAAAAGTAAGTGATGTGCAATACAAATGCTTGCCACTTGCTGGTCGATGCTCTCCTTTTGGATTCTGCAATTCACTCCTTCTGGACAGCTCCCCCCAGTTTATGTAGTGAGCAGGAGTTTATGGTATGGAATATGTCTTTGTCCAGTCCATGCTTCCCCCCAACTCCTTGTGCACTTCTTCTCCTGCAGAGCATGGGAAACTGAGAAGTCCCTGGCTCAGGGTAAGCACTGCTTAACAACAACCAAAACATTGGTGTTCAATCAACATTATTCTCACACTGAATCCAAAGAACACAGCACTGCACCAGCTACTAAGAGAACACTAATTCTACCCTAAGCAAAATCAGGACACTTAATTGTGGCACAGCTACATGGGATAGAAAGAAGCTCTGGTGATGTGGTGGGTTTTTCACTCTGTGAAACCAATTCAAAACATGCAAAAAATGTAAAAAGAACAGGAGAATTTGTTGTAGGCATGGAGTTACCTTTTCTTCTTTTTTTTTTTTGAGTGAAAAAACTTATTGATTGTGGTAAGTTACTGTTCTTATCTGAGTTAAATAAACACTTTTCATTTTTCCTGTTTCTGGAGAGCAATGATGATTATTTTCAGGACAGAGAGCCTGTCCCACTGCACCAAATGTTGTCTTCATTCAGCCCCCTGAAAGTTGGCCTTGTAGTGAGCCTGGGACAGCTGTGGTGTGGATGAAAAGATCTCTATTCAGCACCAGGGTTGCTGTCACTATTCATGGCTCTGTACAGAGAGAGAGAAGACCTTTTTGAGCTGGAGGTCTGTAGGCATAAATGTGGAGAATTTTGCTGAGTGATCCAAGTGATCTGTTGAATTACTGGGGTGGCAACATCTGTCACTGTGCAATTATTCAATGAAAACTTAGTGAAAGTATTGACCTGGTTATTGAATCTAAGTGATGCTTTTAGAGTAGTATAGAAAGAATTCGTGCAGTTCTATTAATGTCTCAGATTGTTGTCTTGAATATGGTGTATAAGTTTAGGTAAACTATTTCCAAGAGTTCAAACAGAGAAAGAATAAATGATGAGAAAAGCTGTTAAGATATTCTAGGGAACAGATCTGGTTAATGAAGAGAAGCTAGTCTTGTTGGATGTATTTATTTTAGTGCAATGAATGCTGGGTTGTGTTCTGTAAACCATTAAGAATAACTGAGAAAGGAAAAAAAAATGAAGGGAACTGGTGGCCCAAGAGCAGGCAGGTGCAAATAAGTGTGAAGGAGCATCTGGTGCCAAATTAGAAGACCCCTGCTTAATGGTTGCTTTTGTAATGCTTTTTTGCATAACAAAATGGTGCTGGTTGTAGCATGGAGTATTTAGAGAAGCATGGTTGCCTGAAACAACAGGGCTAGTGATCCAGGAGCCACTCACAATTGTTTCACTTTATCAGTGGCTCTTGACTAGGAGTTTTACTTCATTAGCTTAAAAATTGTAGCTGTGTGTTGTCAAGACTGATAATTTTGTTGTATAAGCAGCAAAAGGGGGAATAGTTTAGTGTATCTTGTAGCAAGCATAATATTTAAGACACAGGGAGACTGACACCCTCATATCAAGGGTTAATACACATCTCAAATACTGCAGAAAAGGTAATTCAGTAGTTGCATTGTACTTTTCTCCTTTTAGAAAGGAAGAGCTTACAAGTTTGTTTCCCCTGATTTCTTTCCAGTAGAAGTGAAGCTAAGGAGAAGGTGAACTTTATCTTCTACTCTCAGGATGGAACTAAGGACTAGAGAAGGGTGGACTGATATGAATATTGGGCACTCACCTGGTGTTATGCTGATCTACTTTTGTGAGCAAGAGGAACTTGAAGCCCAGTGGAAACCCAACTCATGCAGCAGCTCATCCTCTCCTCATTGTGGGGTCTGCTAGATTCTTGGACTGTGTTGATGCAGTAATAAAAGATTTACTTGGCTAACCCTTCTGGGTTTGTGTGCTTGTCCTTCAGGCCCAGGAATCACATCAGTTTGTGCCCACTCTGTGTATGTTTTCAGTGGGTTTGGACCTCCCTTATCCACTCAGACTGTGTGCAATTTTCTGGTATTTTGCCACTTTCCCTGCACAGACCATGTTGAAGTCTTTTGACAATTGATTGTAAATAATTTGCAGATTTTTTTCCTTTTACTGACAGGTTCTCTTCCTTCATTACTTTTTGTAGTTAACCTGCATTTGCCTTGCTGTTTCAGATACAGCTGCACTCTTTAGCCATCTGCCCAGGATGTTTTTCTAAAACAACTCTTTAGTCTGTACACTCTGATAGCTGTGACAAAGACGGCTGCAGAGCAACAACTGTGGAGGAGTCAAAATTTCAGCATTTGAAATTTTGAGGTATCACCATCCCCTCTCTTCCAGCAGCTAGGTCAAACTGTCTTCAGAATTACATCAACATCCTATGCTTATGCCCTGACACCATTCTTAAACTTCCATGATTATTGAACCTTCAAGCATTCTCAACTCTGCCTTCCTGGGTCCTCAGTCACAGACTCCTTAGGTGGCTACAGGTGTAGAACTTTATGATCATTGAAATAAGACCTCTATTGGTTTTAGTAATTGTGATCCTGTGATATCTGTGACTAGCCACCTGTTTTCTAGATAAACTGGTCTGTCAGTAATTTATTAGACTGAAGGAGTGCAGCATCTTAATTAAGATCTTACCTTCCCTGGGTCAAAGCCAGGGAAAGCATGAACTCATCTACTTTGATCTCTATTATATCAATTCAAATAACTTGATTAAATTATTTGCTTTCATTTTAGTCAGCAACTTTTTTGGTGAGCTACAGTTTAGGCCTGTCCCCAAAATTGTGTGTTTTGACCATGTGGAAAAGTGCTTAGAAATTTGCATAGGTGAGAACTGTCCAGTGCTTCATACTGCCCCCTCATTTCACCAAAAAGTTGATTAGACCAGGCTATTGTTTTGAGGAGTTTGTTGTATGGTTTTGTTTTTTCCTGCAAGTACTTCTGCATTCTCCCTTTTCAGAGAGGGACAAAGTGATGGCTCTAGCTGAAAGCTGGAGATGCTTTCACTGATTACAAAGCTTAGCTTCAAGGAGAAATTTAGTCAGCTCTGAGTAAACAGATACCACGTCCAAAAATCAGTCATTGTTGCTATAATATGTATGTGATCCCTGTGGTCTGTGTCAAATTACAAAGCTCTGAGGCTGATTAATCTGCTGTGGTTTTGCTATAATGGGATGGAAAGGGGATCATTAGTAATGATACATGAACTACAGCAAAATATAATCCAGGAATGAGGACTACATCCTAAATGACTGAAAGATTCTCACTTTTACGCCAGACTTTGCACTATCATGTAATTGTAGCAAATATTTTTAGGGCCCAGGCCATTTCTATGCTTCCCCTTGAAAAGGTGAGCCTTTGTACAGTTACCAGGTGTGCTTTGCAGTTTGCACACAGGTTATATGAAAGCCTGTGTAAAATGTGAAAACATGAATTATCCTGTGATTCATAAGTATAATGCTTGCTGCTGTAACCCCTTAGTTCTCTCCTGGGCCTGCAGATCAAATCTTCAGCAGATATCCAGGGAGGGTGTTATTCACAATAACCTGGGCTGCACAGAGTAATGCAATGTACTGGTTCCCTCTGTTCTGCTGCTACATGAGCTGGATTCAGATATGTTAGCTTCATTATTTGCCAGCAGTTGGACCAAAGCTCAAATTGTGTTCAAGCACATGCATGATTCTGGTATTAGCTGTCAAATTACTAGAAACAGTTCTGTGGCAAAACAGAAAGCAGATTTACAGTGCTGCTTCTGATGAGCTGCATTAGGCTGGCTTCACAGGACTAGGGCCAAACTTCATTTTTCAGGAAATATTTGTGACTTGAGGGATGATTTGAGAAGTGTGCTATGCTGTGGTAACTGTGTATGGTAAACTGTTCTGGATGCAGTAGACTTAATCAGCTTTGAAAAAATGAAGAATCTTGTAAAAATCTACTTGCATCAAAAATGTTATTCCTTATGTATGTGAGATGTAAATATGCTGAATTAGGAATTCTAAGCTGCAGAAATTAGGGTTAAGTCTGGCTGTACAGAGTGAAGAGAGGATATAAAAAGCATAGGCTCTTTTGACAAGATCATTTATTTAATCTCAGAATCTACAAACTTTTATTTAATGATGATTCTGTAAGGCCAGATATTGTTTAGGATAGTTGCCCTCAGTGAGTCTGAGCCTTGGCTTCTGCAGTTGTCAGGCATTCACCTGAGCCACCATACCTGTGTAGTTAAAGGAAACTCTTGCAAAGTCCTGTGCAGTTTTTTTGGAGCTCTGCAGTCAGGACCATGCTGCAGGTTTCTACTGGGGCTGCTACTCTAAGTCAGGGGTTTACAGCTCAACTTTCTGATATGCCTGCCAATAAAATAGTGATGATTATTGTCACAGCTTGTGTGTGCTTGTAGAGGAAGTTTGTTTATTTTCATATGTGTGCAGTCAAACCATTGTTTCAGCTTAGAAGGGAAGAAGGCCAGGGGACAGAGCTTACCACAGCTCTGAAATGTCACCCTTTTCATTTGCTGGATGATAGGAAACCTAGTTTACAATTTCAGAAAATCCTTGTGATATCATATCTTTATCAACTTCCTCCTAGCAACCAGAGATTCTTATAAATTCTCAGGTCATTCCTTGTACATAAGGATGTAATTTTGACTGGAGTCCAGTCTCCTGTGCTGAGCTAGTAAGGCTGTATGCCAAAGGTGAGGTTAACTTGATATACACTGGCATCAATAGAAGCAAGCTGAGCGATCTGGAATCTGACACAGTTCTGCCACTGCAATCACAATTCTAGGATATTTTACTTGTGTATTAAAAGACATTATTCCTGCATAGAAAAATCTTCTGAAGGCAGTAGTTGTTTCCCTAGCTAGACAGGAGTTGGGAGGGATAGTTGTTCAAGTGTGGAATCTAGCTGCTGTTGAATCTGTTGGTCTTGACTCCCCCAAGGAAACAATATTGTCATGAGGGTAACCTGGCTGGCTGTAGGATTGCAGAGTTTTGGGAACAAAGGAATGTGACACACATTCTTGATCCTAATCCTAGCTTTAACCTTCTGCTCCCATGAGATTTAGAGACAAAACTAGTTAAAAATTTATCTTTGCAGGCAAAGAAGTGTTTTTTCATGCTTTTCAACTAATTTGATTAGTGTGGAGTCCAAGATTTTGGTTTTGATTTTCTAGGAAAGTGGTGGCAAAGCAAATAAAACCTGGAATTTGATCTCTTGCTGGATTTCAGTATCTATTGGTTTATTTTGTGCACAATTTCAAGGGAAGCAAACAGGAGATTTTTCCATAGAAATTGAAAACTGTAGGGTTTTATTCTGGAACTAAAATCAGCGTTTCCAGTACTTGGGCAAACCTTGGCAAGCAGCAGCACGGTGCTGCTGATTGCTGTGAGTGTTCTTCAGTGTGACACAGAGCCAGCTGGAATGGCCACTCATGTGGAAGTAAGAACAAGGGAGGGAGCCTGAGCCTCCTGTTTGTGCTTAGTGCCCTGCTGTGGCTGGAATGGCACAGCTGGGAGCCTGCAGGCCAGCAGGAAACTGCTGAGCATCTGCATGTGTGAAGGTTCTGATAGGAGAGTTTCTGCAGTGCTGGGATGTATCAGAGGAACAGCATCAGGATTCTTAATGCTCCTGATTGTTTTTTGAAATAGATTTGGTAAGTGGTTTTACAACGCTCAGACCTCTCAGGGGTTCACTCCTGGACTGTCCCAGGATAGCACAGAAGCCCCCGTGGGTAGATGTAAACTACCCTTGTCTACTTTGTTTCCTTTCTGAAAGAAATAGTGTTTTGTTAGTGAAGACTGAGCAATACTTGGTAAGTGTGTGCAGTACAGGATTATAAAGAATTGCTAAAACTCTCTGAGATGCATGACATCTGACAGAGCTGTTGAAAAGGAGGACTTGAGAAGGAAGCATGAGCTGAAAAGTTTTATTATGAAGGAAATTGATCTGGTACAATATGTGACCATTCCTCCATAGCCTTGTTTTAGAATTTTCCTTTGGGAGTTACCTGCCTTGATGCTTCACAACCCTGTGACATTATTTCAGGTTAGTGTTAACAAGCTGTTGTCAGCCTTCCTGAGAAGACAGAACTATGCCTATGATGCAGGTCCTTTTTCTCTAACCAAAAAGGATGAGGAGCAGTGGTAAGTTCTGCTATAAACCCTTCTTGGATCACCAAAGCAAATTTTTCTTTGCTGGTTTATTTATATTATTTAAATTGCTTAGTTTCCCCTTATTTTGACACCAAAAGATTCCAAAACAAGTCAGCAGCCCTGGAATCCAGGTTATCCCAGAGTACCAAGGGAGGAAGGAGATGAAAGATGTAAAATAGGATGATGTCTGATGTGTGAAACCCCTACTACCCTAAAATTTAGAAGAAATTTGAAGATAAGAATGGTAAAGTCAAAAACAGCATATGGGAAGCTGATGGCACTGTAAGGGGTAGGCTGTTTATAAACATCACCTTGAAGAGAGAAAAGTCAGGTCTAGAGTTTATGGCTCAGCAGGCAAACAGAAGCTGCTAGAGCTACTGAGACAAGCAGGTTTAGTCCTCACTTTGCTGCTAACAATTCACACCCCCTCCTACCTCCAAGAGAACTGTGATTGTTGGCATGGAGATTCAGAGGCAGAAGAGGCATCATTTAAAGAACAAGTAAATGAAGAATAAAGTGGTTGGATGTTTTTCAATAGCAATGGCCCTCCATCATTTAACTAAATGAAATCATTTAATGCACCATCTAAATGGTCTCATTGAACTAAAGCTGGCAGTAAAGTATTCATGCACAAGGATATTTATCATTAAAATTGCAAAATGTTCTAGCTGGTGCAGTCTGCTCTTAGTGTTCTTGCCTTTTTAGCAGCCTCAATGCTTTAAGACAATGCTGTTCTGACAAACAGAATCAGATAATGTAAGTTTGATTTCTCATTGTGATGGCATGAAACCAATATGAAACTTTTGAATGTGGGGAAGGATGTGTGAAGTGGATCCTACATCTTGACATTTGAGGAAGTTCTGAAAATGTTGGCTGTTTCTGAGATATATCTCTAAACAATTGAAAAAACTAAGTTGTGGTTTGGATTTTATCACTTCTTTACAATGCTTTTCTACTTTAAAAAGTGGAATTTCATTAATACTGTACTAATGGCAGAGTCCCATTTGGTAACTCACATTCTGCTTTAGAAATGAAAGAACGTTGACTGGCTAAATCAGCCTCTGAATAACTACTGAAGATAATCTCTTGCAAGTTCTAATGTAAGTCAGGCTTTTATGGATTGTCTTTTATTCCCCTTGAATGCCTTTTTGACTGCATGGGAAGGGGGCTTTACCTTTGCTATAAGCCTACTGATTCTAGCTGCTGTTTTGTTTAATTCTTGCATTTTGGTCTAAATACTGAAGGGTGCTTCTAATAGCATTTGAATTTCTGAAGTGATAAAGCATTTGTTCACTAATGAGAAAATAGAAGGCACTGAAATATGCCAATTGCTTATCAAGAAACCCAAAATCATCCTTGCTGCTATTGCTAGGAGGAGAATGAATAATAAACAGATAAAAAACAATTGAGCTATAAAGAATATCCTGGTCAAAATGATAACCAGACTGTGATATCTTGTTGAATTATTTTTACTAGTGAACTCTAAGCCAAGCTCTGAAACAACTTCAGGCTTTCAGTCTTCAAATTATATAGACTAGGCTGATCAAAATAACCAGTGAAAATCTTCAGACTTGTTCTGAAAACTGGTTTGGAAACTCCTGCTGCAACTGAGGGGTTTTGTTTTTGTTATAATTGGCCAAAGAAAAGCTCAAAACATCTGAGCTGGTACAGAAATAGTGAACAAAGCAATATGCTGATCTGTCCAGGGAATGTCTGCAAGCCAGCACACAGGGGCTCCTGTGTGAAGTGCTTCAGGTCCTGAGGCACAGTGGAGGTGCCAAGGTTTGGTCTCTGATTTCTAAAGGAGCTGGAGCTTGCCTTTTTATTTGGAGCTGGAATCTGACTTGGACTATGTGGAGGTGGATGAGATTGCTTTGCTTTGTCTTCTACCAGGTAATCCTCTCCCAGTAGGGCATGAAGCTGTTTCAAATTAAATACATGGATCTGTGCAACAAGCATATGCTAAAAGTCACCAATTCAGTGAGGACTTGCTCTCTCCTATGCTGACATTTACTGGCTGTTTTTTTATAAAAAGCAAAAGCAGTATTGCACTGGCAAAGAGGCACAGGAATTTTGCATTGCTGCTTGCACCCCCAAAGTAAAAGAAGGAAGGAGCAGGGCAAAAAAATGATTAGGGTGATTAGGATGCCCATGAGTTCTATGCCTCAGGGAAAAAGAAATCACTTGTGCCTGATGAAACTTGTGTGACCATGGCTAACACTCTGAGGTGCTCTGCACTATGCTATTTGAAGGTAGTGAGAAGACACAGAGATAAAATACTTCCCTATTTGTGTTTTCCCTCTGAGCTGCTTCTCAGCTTTTTCATTCACTACCACCTTGCCTCTTTCAGTGGCAATCCAACTTCATGCTCAAATCTTCTTTTTTGCATCGGGGCCGATTTTTGCCAGTTAAGCAAAGCAAAATTGAATATTCCTGGCACTGGAATTGTGGGACTGATTATGCTGCTTGTTCCCCCTGCACTTGCTGCAGACTACAGGCATGCTTTCTCTGTGCACTCACTTTCCCAGTTGCAGGGAGGGACAGCTGCAATGAGACTCCTGCCCTGGGGTGTCTGCAAACCTCAGGGAGAGATTCTCCAGAGAGTGGTTTTCAACACCTTAATCAGTTCTCTGCAGTATCTTTTTCCTCCTGACTGCATGAGGTCTAGCATCCTGGGTTATGGTGCAAAGGCTCCTTGCCCTTTCTAAAGGTGTGGCTAAAATATTTCAAGAGTTTTAGTTAGATGCCTTCCTAGCTGTAGAGAAGATATTCCTTGACAGTCAAATTTTCTAGAAGTGCCATCTTAAGACCTGTGATCCTGCAATCAGAGATCTGAGCTGATTTCTTACAAATCCTGTTTGACCTTGAGTATGTATCTAAAGGCCAGTCTTCCACGTGTTGCCCTATCCTGCCAATAGTGGAATTAATGGACAGTGAGCTCTTTGAAATTCCATAATGAGCTGTTGGGGACATGCTGTGATATCAGCAGTAACTACCTAGGTAAAAGTCATGCTTACTGCAGGCTTTGTGATCAGTAGATGCCAGCAGGAATTTGGGTGGTGTATCTCCCCAATATTCTTGCTATGTGCTTCCTTCCTTCATCTCAAACACTGTTGAGGTTCACCCTGAATCTATGAAGTAATANCCCCAGAGAAATACTGTAGTGTTCTTTGATCTTTGGGTGTTCAATCAGTCAGAACCAGGAGTAGAAATTACCACTGTAGGGAATAGAGTGTGAATGTAAGTATACATATAATCTAAATATATGTAGTTTTTTCATTATGTCTGCTGAAGGCACTGATTTCCAAATGAAATCTGGCAAGCAGACTTAGTGTTCTGTGCAAATGGAATGGCTAAAAAGCAGAAGGGGATTTCCCATACTGTTCAGGGCATCAGACTGGGATGGCCTGGGTAGGATGTGCTAATTTAGTTTATTTGTCTCAAATTCTGACCTTTAAATCTCACAAAACAACATTTTCTCTTCAGAAAGATTTAGGACAGAGATCCAATAAAAGCCTAAGGACTTTTGACATGAAAACATGAGGTACTGGTGATAATTTATCCAAGTACCTTTTCTTCAAATGTATTTGTTTATTTCTTATATATGATTGCTCTGTAAGTGTGATAGCAAGGGAATAAAAGAAATGTGTTCTCTGAATAGTTATAAGTATATCTTAATTTTCACCAATGCATCTTTGCACTAGAAGTAATTACATAGGATTGATAAATGTTTTTGCCTTTATAGAATAATTATGGAACATTCCAAAGGGATAATAAAAGTTATTTGTTATTTTATGGAACAGTTTAAACTGCAACAACTAACAGACAACACACTTAAGCATATGTACAAATGAAAGAAACATTTAATTTTACTACTCACTGTATCTGGGGGATTTCTTACCACTCTGTACTCAGCTCATAAAACTTCAGGTGTTTCTCAGTAAAGCAAGTTTGCATTTTCTTGCAGTTCAATGAATCTCATCAGTCTTCCAGTACTCTCAAAATAAAAATGAATTTGTCTCAATAAAAATAGTGTCAGAATGCCTTTAAGGCTCAAGCTTATGCTAGAGCTTGATGATGGCCTGATTTGACTTTATTGGGACATTGTATACAGGCATATTAAAAGACAAGTTCTGTCTGAGGAACACAACAGTTAAAAAAAGGGCTGTGAGTGAGACAAAGCTGTAAAAGTGGATTGACTTGTCAGAGGTCACAGAACTTGTCAGCTGCAGTGCCAAACTTGGCACTTCCTGAGCTCCAATCCAGAAATGATCAAGCTGAGACATGTTCAGAAAAATTTCGGGGGTTTGGCCTTTTATCACTTTTTTTAATTTTTTTTTTTATTTTCAGAAAAGACAAATCAGAAGTGTGAAGCTTCTCCATATGCATGGGTCAACAAACTGCTCTTACCATCAGTGCTAGAACTCCAGCCAGGCATGCTGCAGGAATCTGCTTGCATTTGTGTAAATTCTTCTGCAGCTTCCAAGAAGATTTACTGTGGCCCTTAGTGGTGGAGGAGCATTTAATCTACACTTGCTGATTACTCTTTGGATAAATTGTCATGGGGAAGGAAAGAAGGGGTCTTAGATTATTTAAATTTTTTATTTAAATATTTAAATATTATGGGTATGGGATCATGGATTTAGCTTCTCAGTTCAGTAGAACAACAGTGAAATTTCTTCACTTGTGTGACCATGGCTAACACTCTGAGGTGCTCTGCACTATGCTATTTGAAGGTAGTGAGAAGACACAGAGATAAAATACTTCCCTATTTGTGTTTTCCCTCTGAGCTGCTTCTCAGCTTTTTCATTCACTTCCAGCTTGTCCCTTTCAGTGGAAATCCAACAATGCTGAATTCAAACAATTCCCTGGCCATAATAAAAGGCTAAGAAGTCCTTCATGCTGACTGTTAAACCTTACACATTCCCAGAGCTCTTTCCTGCTCTGAACGGATATGAGTAAGCGTTGTTAAAAGCTCTAGAGCTTTTGTCAAGATGTAAGTACTTATTTAATAGTAAGATGTAAGTACATATTTAATAGTTAATTTAAGATGTAAGTACATATTTAATAATTCATTTAATAGAATGATGCAAAGAGAACCTTTCAGTTCTGGATGCTGATCCAGACTGCATGTTGGATAGATTTCAGGTGCATTTTGTGTTCCTGAATCCTTGTGGGAGAGGGAAGACCTGTGATAGAAAATCCAATTTATAGAGCCAAAAGATGATAGCCTTGAAACATTTTATTGAAGCATTTTGAGTAGCTGAGATAAATGTTTCTTTCATGAGCAGATGTTCCCCAAACTCTGCTCAGTTATGTGCAATGTTTTCATGGTGGCAGATGACTGCTGCCTGGGAAGGGCTGGTGTGGAACCATTGAACTCTCATTTCAAATGAGTTGAAGGCAAGGGTTTAGCACTAAAGCCACAAGAACAAATGACTTGAAAATTACTTTTGGTTTTTTTTGGTTTTTTTTTTTTTGGTGTATTCTACTTAGATTCACTATTTACTATAGAGGAATTCTATAGCAGTAAGAAGGAGTGAGGGCATTCACTTCTAGTCTCTACTAAAAATCAATAGAGTCTACATCTGAAATCCAGGCTTTCAGTTTAGGTTCTTTCTAGTAGATTAAGATGTACTTTTTATTATTCATCTCTGCTGCTTTATTCTTTCTGAAACTGAAAACCACGTTCTCAGAGGTGTCCGAGGACAGGGTGTTACTAGCCATATTAAGGGTGTGAAGAAGACACATTTGAGACTTGAGCTAAAATAAAATAACTGAACTCTGTAAATACTGCATTTTCCAAAGACCCGCTCTGCTGAAGTGCTGTATTCCACTTTACACGAGGAGACCTTGCTAATTTTGTCAGTATATGTGATTAAACAAGAAGGAACTTGCAAATTATTTATCCTAAACACGCATTTGAAAGTTTGGAGGGGAAAAAACCCAGCCTGTTATTGAGTTTACTGAACCTAGAAGTGAAGCTATCTGGTCACACCACAGTCTAGTAAGTCTTGGACACTAAACAACTCTGGGAGAGAGGAATGACTTGCAAGTAATACTTTCTTAACTCCTATTAAGTACAGGAATTGCAATATCTGGCCTAGACTTTCCTTTTCTCTCCAGTAAAAATAGTTACAAATAATATAGAATGTTATTCTAAAGTGGTATTAAGCCATCAGACTTGCTGAAAAATACAAACATAAGCCAGAAAAAGTCAATTAAAATAAATGTGTCATTAGGAATGTATGTTATTTTCATCAGTAATTCTGTGCATGAAACTATGTGTGCATGTAATTGGGTTTAATTGCATGCATTGAAATAAAAAGACTGGCTATTGCTCTTTTTTGATGTACAACTCTCATACTTTCAAAGCTCTGGTGCCTGTGTACCAAGGTCACTTAAAACAGGTATTTTAGAATTTAGTTGCTGACTTTCAGCCTTGTGAGTCAGTGTCCATTTCATAAGGGCAGAAGAACAAGTAACAGGGAAGTTGCAAGTAACAGTTGGTCCTTGGAGGAATTTCAAGTGACTTGAATGTACAAAGTCATAGGAAGATGCAGTTAAGAAAGTTAGCTTTGTACTCTGATTTATGGTTCATGAAGTCTGTTTTTGAAAGGATTTGCACTTTTTCTCCTTGTGCAGAAACAGCCAGAACTTTGATATGAGTATAAAAATACAGTAATCCAGTCTGCTTTCCTTTGTCCAGCTTGACAGGCACTGAAAGCAGCAACTGTGAAGGAAGTGCTACTCAGTCTTGGATTGTAGAATGATCAGGGCAGATGGCAACTTCAGGAAACTGAGCTGCCAGATTCTAATCTGTCAGTTCAGAGCATGGGCAAGCTGCAGCTTTATAGAGGCTTAACACTGCCAAATTTGAAAGATTTTATAGGGCTAAATAAGAAACATTCCTGACAGCTTGATAATTTTCAGTCTGTGCTCAAAAGCAGATGGATATAAAAGCTTTTAGACTTAACAGTTGTTTAAAAATGTTGACAAAACAGTGTTTTTGCATTGAGCAAATAAACTTTTCCTGTATGGCTGGAAGAAAAATCCCAAGTCTGAGACAGTCTTTGTAGGAAATGTCATCCAAAATGAATTGGGACAGGGGAAAATTATTAAATGAGGTCTTAAGGACAGAAAATGTTAGGTTGCTTTAGCTATTAGTGCTGGCAGTTTGGGTTATGACAGGCTTGTAGCACAGGGAGCCTGACATGGCAAAGACCTGTATCTCCTTGTCTTGCTGACTGCCACATGTGATGTGCCAACCAGCCTGCTTTGGCTGTGACTTGGATTCTTGGCTCCCAATCCATGCACTGCACCAGCTGTGTATTAGGGGGAATCTCCTAGAGAAAGGCTAAAAACCAAGTGGGATTGAAGTTTCCCATTACATTTTACTCTGCCTTTTGAGATCCCTGCTGCACAAAAAGCTGATAGAGATGATCTAGGTGAACATTTGTGACTGAGCCCCCAGGAAGGACAGTGGCTGTACAGTGCAGTGCTGGCTGCAGAGACACCAGGGAGGAGGGGCTCTGGTCCAGACAAAATGCCTCCTTAGCTTGATGAGGGTTAATCAGAAACTGCCTGCTGAGCAATACCTTGAACAGTAGTCATGGGGATTGTTTTGGAAGGGACTCTAATGAAAGAATAAGAAGAAATTGCTATTAAAATACAGGGATGATCTAGGATGGATCTAAGACAGCAGAGGTATGTTGCAAGCAGCCTCTTGTTAGAGGGTAGAAATGAGCTGAGGCACAGACTTCTTATTTATCACAACATGAAAAGGGTCCTGGTTCATTCCTCTCTCCAGCTCAGCCATCCTGACTCCAACCATTCCCTGACTCTGGCTGCAGCAGCTCCTGCTGTAGGTTTCCATTGCAGCCTCTGACTGCAGGGATCAGTGTGCAGGGATTAGAGTGCAGGCTGTGAGTGCAGGATTTACCCAGCTGGATTGTGACTGCAGGTCCCAACAAGAAGGTCTGACTGGACACCCAGACTGACCTCACAGCAGTGATTCTCTCTCCCCAAGATCCTTCATTTTCGTGATGATTCCCCTCATAAGCTAACCCACTCCCTTTTATTGGTAATTAACACAGCTGTTATTGATCAGGGATGAGGTCACCTGTACTCCCTTCTCCTACAGAGGGACACTAGGATTGGCATTGAAACCTGTTAGTTCCTCATGGTGACACCTGTGTGTTGTTACTGGCTTCTCCCCTAGACTAGAAGAGGAGCAGAAAATTTCAGGATGAAGTTTGGTACAGGTGAGAGAATATATGGATGTGAATCTATACAAGCTTTGGTTTTTCACTGTTGAACCAGTTTGTACAATATTTCCCCCCTCACACACACATATATACACAAGTCTAGCTTCAATCACTTGCACCATGCTTAATCAGATGTCCAGTAAACTACCTAAATATGCCAAGTAGGCTAAAATTTTTCTTAGGTTTGGCTTTGTAAAGAGGTTATTGCTATTACATTGCACTTCTGGTATGGTACAAACATGTTGTAGTCAAGGTTCACGTCATGCTTTCATATAGATAAATATTCAGCTATCAGCCTCTTTAAAACCATGCTATTAGCTGCCTTTTCAAATTCCATTGTTCTTAGCTAGATGGGATCCCTGGAGTATTCCATTGCATCTTTGATCTGGAAATTTTTGGCCGTGGGTCTTTCTTTCTGATGTTTTACTATCTGGTCAATTCATACAGAAAAACTAGATAAGCCACAGGGTGAAATGCTTCCCTGCTATTAAATAATGCATTATAGCATTTTATTTCTCTGATGCTGTTTTTGTTTATCTTCAGTTTTCAGTTTGTTCTGCAGATGTGTTTATTCATTGCCGTGAAAATCATTGTTCTCAGAGATCTATGTGCAAAGCAAAGTGTAAATGGTATGTTTGCTAACATCAAAGTAAAAAAAAAAAATTAGGTTATTAATTTTCTTGATATTGAATTTTGAATATTCAAAATATCCATGCCTCTGTGTCTGTTGTGTGCTTAGAAGATTAGTTTTTCCACCTAAAATATTGTATAGAATACCATATGGTAAATACTTATATACCAGGGAAGTTGAGGACACTTTCCTAACATTAAAATTGGTGTCATCAAGGTTCAGTCCTTTCTGTTGATGTTAGTCCCTTCTGTTGACTGCTTGGTGTCTGGAATTTTGAAATGCTCTACACCAAAAATGTATCAAAATACCTAGAATCTATAAAATCCAGGAATTCTGTGCAATTCTGAAAAACCATGACTGCTACTCACACTTTTGTGTCCGTGTGCCATGCAGCTGCCAGGCCCCAGCCCTCGAGTGCACTGCATTGTCAGAGGCACTGGTGAGAAGCCTTTGGCTGAGCCCCTTCTACCTGGTGGTGAAGTGCAGCATCAGAGAGAAATGTGATGTGGAGATCACTGTGCCACTCTTACCTGAAGCAGTTAAACAGCTCTTGAACACAGCCCTGTGCCCAAGGAGCTTTGAAACTTGCTTGTGGTGTGAGTGGCAGAAGATGCAGCCTCCCTGTGGGTGTCACCTTGGTCTTTTATCCCCCTGCTCCTCCCTTGGTGCAGATCTGCAGCTGCTGCTGCAGTGTCCTAGCCCTGCTGAAGTGACAGCTGTGCATTCCTCAGCAGCTGAACCTCTGCCTCTAGGGAAGAGAAGCATTGGGCTTGGCAAAATACAGTTAGAAATATTTTGCAGGTCTCTGTAGGTAACCAGTTTCCCATCTGGGATGTTGGAATTGCAGAAGGTCTCTGCTGCACCCCAGACATAGAGCACCTTGGCAGTTCCACTTTTCAACTTGGTGCTTAATTAGATCTTTGTAGATGTTGTAGTAAATCAGGCTTTGGAATTTTCAGATTCCCAGTACTTGCCTGGAAGCCACCATGTCACTTGTACTGGCAATTCCAGACACAAACAAAAATATATTTGGGATATAAACCCTCCCCATGACAACTGGGGATTAGGCTTATGCTTTTCTTTTATTTATTAGTTACCTGGCAGTTGAAATAGACAAGTTGGAAGATGATGCACTTGTTCCTTTTCTATTTGCTGCTGTAGATCTGCATCAACACCTTGCAAGTTACTTTCAGTCAATGACAGTCAGATACTTGAAAGCAGATTTTCAGCTACTTTAATTTTTATTTTCCCATGTAGACTGTCTAGCTCCTGGCTTGTGTTCTTAGTATGTGGTGTCCATCTCTGGCCCTGTTTAATGTATGCTCCAAGAAGAAGAATGGGCAAGCACAACAGGCCATGCATTTTTTCAACATTTGTCCCAACAAAGTGCAACTTGGAGAACTTCAGTAAGTGAAAGTATTTTAAGATGTTTAAACTGAGCTAAAATGGCCTGCAGGGATCTTGCAGATATGTTATTATGGATAGGTTATGTCTAAAAGGAGCTAATGTGACTAGTAAAGACAGAAATAAAATTTTGGTTTTTCATCCTTTGAATCTGCGTAAATGAGGTTTTGTGAAGGACACTTGCAAATGCAGTTTGTGTTATTCTCTATTTTACTTAAGTGCAGTACTTTGAGTGTTGTGGGCTTCTTATAGAAGATGATTCAAGCAATGATATAATTAAGGTATGAAAATTACCTTGGAAGAAACAGTGCTGAGTGGAGAGCTATTCTGTGGTGATAACCTGGATTTCATTCAGAGGTTTTTTATGGAATATAGACTTAAATAACTTCAGAAACACTTTGAGGAGAAAATTATGAGGAGGCTGTAACATAAAAGGTGCTTTTATAATTGGGGAACTAAAAGCTGCTAGAGAGGAACCAGAATAGCAATAAACTGGCCTTACAGTCAAGATTTTGTATTGGGATTTATGAGGGGGCATTGTTCATGTCCCAGGCTATCCATCTCTTGTGACTCAGGCAGCACAGTCACTATCTCTGCTGTCACTCTTCCCTTTCTGGTACAGAGGAGTGCAATTCTGTTTGGATACATAATGCATGGGAAAGGACAGGGATGGAAGGCTCAGAAAGCAGGTCTGAGATAAAGTGTCTGTTTTAGTGGGGTCAGATAGTGTAAGATGGCTTCTACCCTCTCAGTTGTACTGAGGTTGGGTCAAGCCAGTGCTTGGTGTGGAGATAGTACTTGGAAAAAAAATTCCTCTGACTTCCTTGTGGGCACCACACCTTTGATCCTCACTCCCCAGTCTCCTGGAGTTCATTTAAGATCTGTTTTGTTTTGAGCACTTCTCTGAAGAGCAGGTCTAGTGAAATCTTTCCTGTGGCTTGGCTCTCATGTTTGTATCCTGCTTAATGAAAAACCTGCTTGGTTTTTGTCCTGACATGGACATTTGGTGCAGAGTAAAGAGCTGGCTGAGGCTGTAGATTTCCCTTCAGCAGAGATATCTGCCCTATTGCTACTTGTGTACATGAGGCTTGCAGGAGCATCATCTCTGGGTGAGCTTTCCTCTTTTGTCAGACTGAAATTGCCCAGTGGGGATAGAAGTCAGCAATGAGGAACTGACATGGAATGGTTGTGTAAGACAAATGTTCCTGAAAAACTGAAAGATCAGAGAGGCATATCTACAATTCTGTTTCAGGATTGCTGGGATGGTTTTATGCTGTATTTTAGAGCTAGGGAGGTTTGTGCTAGGCCTTCTTCTTTTCAGACTCAAGTCCCTCTTTATTTTTCCAGGAGTTTGTTTTCTTTGTTCTCATTTCTTTACATGAGGCTGTGCTCAGGATATGGAACTATTTTTTTCTTTACTTAAGGCAGCAAAAAGGGCAAAAGTAGTATCAAGTTTCAGGATGTTGTAATCATTTTACTGCAGTGAGAATCTCTTGAGGTTAATATTATCTGGAGAAGAACCTTTCAAAAAAACTGACAAAACAATTGGACTTGTTGCTTAACACCACTCCCCTCAGTACCACATTATTTAAAATAAGCATTTTCTATAAGTAGTTCTATAAATAGAAGCTGGTGTCTGGTGAAACTCAATTATTGACAGTTTTAGATTTTCAGGTATCTACTGCACAGCCTTAGAAGCCTGCCTTACCTGATTTTTAAGGGACAACCTGTGCTGGAAGTGAGTATAAGTTGTGTGTGTGGCCATGGGGCTCTGAGGGTTTTGGCATCTGTGGCAATGTTCTCCTGGTGATCAAAATCAATTCCTTCTGGGTCCAATGGTTATATGGTTAGGGTTTCATGGTTAGACAAATGCAATAAATCTGGGTCACAACTCTTTGTGTTTTCATCTGATTCTCTACTTTTGACTGAGAGTAAAACTTTTGATTCAAAGGCTTAATGGCAAGTATAATTAAGTTTTTCATTAAGTATTTTTTAAAAAATTAAATTCCATAATTTTCCAAAGCTTTGAGCTTTTCCTGCAAACCCAGATGGTTTTTTCATAAGATAGACATAACTATTGGTGTTAGAAGATATTGTCATTAATTATGTTTCTTAGGACAGCCTAAAGAAACAGGTAATTGCAGAGATGACACTTTATTTGCTGATCTCTTTTTTTGTGAGAAGAAAGCAAGCAACCTATGTTCAATGAACTTACTGAAACTTGAGGAAGATGAGTCAACTCTTTTGTGTAGATTCTTGAGGGGAGACTAGAGAAAAACTGGGATTTTTGGTGGATGAAATAACTTCCACAGAAGTGGACCAAAAAGTTGGGCATAGCTCTCTGAGATGATGTAGAAATAGTTAGCCTTTGTACTGGTTCTCCCAAAAGGGTGAAGGTTTGGCTGAACAGTATTTTATCTGAATTGATTCCCTGAACCCAGCTATAAATCAAGGCTTGAGTAGTGCACTAGGGAGTATAAGACACTGAGTTATAAATCAAGGCTTGAACACTGTACCTGTGAGTATAAAATGCTTGATGTTGCACAAGTCAAGGCTCAAAAAGCGCCTGTATGAAAAGCTTGGGGAGATAAATGTCACTTGAACCCTGGCTGTTTGGAATATAAACCAGGGTGAGATGGCTCATTTTGACTTTAGTTCTTGAACACGTGTACCTCACAATTGCCAACTCAAACCAAAATATTCTCCACTCTCATACCTGCCTGCTGAGATGGCAACCACTTCAGGAGTTATTTCTGTACTCAATCTTCCAAAAAATTAATTTCTTGGTGTGTACTGTACTTTACATGAAAGAAAAGGAAGGTTCTTTTGGTAGCAGGAGCTTCTGCATTTTGGTATCAAATATAATGAAAACTTCTTACATAATTTAAAGTATATTTTATTGAAGGATGGTGGCTCCTTTTCTTTTACTTATGACTTGTTTTCATCTGAGGAATGTGTTGTCTTAAGTTTTCTAGACAATCTGTTGTGAAGAAGGATTTTGACTCTGTTGCAAAGTGATTTACTTTGGCTAAGAGTCCTTTCAACTCTCCTGAAGAATACTGATCAGGGATTTTATCTTTGGGTCCCCCCAATTCATACAGATTAAATCAACTGCTTGTAAAGGACCCATATCAAATTAATGCAGGATTGAAAATTCTGTGTGGAATCTGAAGGACATATATGCTCATGGATGAAATGTAGATCCCTTAGTTACCCTGAGACTGATTCATGGCCTCATGATCCAGGCGTTGTTGAAGTTGTCAGCCATGAGTTGTGTGAAGAATCAATAGAGGATGTATCATAATTTATCTGCTTTTAATTAATTATTTCTTCCTTTTCTATAAATGGCCCTGATTTGTGAGGTAAGGCTCACCTGATCACTCAGTAATTTAGTAAAACTGTTATAGAAAAGATGAAATACCTGTGCTGGCAGTCTTCCTGAACACTCTGTCTGTTAGCTATTAAAACTATTTTTACTTCCATATTGTTGAAAGTCCTGATGAGGTTTTATTAGTTCCCTTCTCAGCATCTTTTTAATAAGCCAAAGATTTGCCATCTTTCTAGTTTCCCTTCTTTGTTATTACAAATAAGAGTGAGATTTATTGTGGTATTCCATCTGTGCAAGGTAGGAGACATTGACTTGTTGGGCTATAATACCTTGACTTCAAGTTGAATTACAGTTCAAATTTCAGTGCCTCAGGGATGCATTACAGCCTTTGCTTTGAAGAATTGTGGTTTAAACAAGATATATCAGAATAAGGTAAATAAATTAGGGTGAGTGCTCTTTGTTTAGGTGCAGAGCCTCTTTAAGCAGAGGACCATTGTCATTGTACAGAAATCTGGGAAGCCTTACTGAGCATCAGTGTGAAAGCTGCACCTCTCCATCTGTGCATAATCACATTTCCCACTGTACCTCTTTCCAATCTTCTCATAAGCATAGGTTTTAATCTTTCTTAAATGTGAAGATGGAAATTTAAGGGAAATTGGTTTGCAACAAAACAGAGCACTAGTATAATTTTTAGGATGATAAATGCTCCATTCCTGTGTATTTGAAGGCTTTTGTGCTGATAGTGGCTCAATTTATGGACAGAAACAAGTGTATCTCTTCTGTTCTCTCACCTGTGTAACTAATATTAGAAGTCTTCCTTCTGGAAGATGCTGAATATCTAATTTCTAATGGTGGAGGATGGTTGAAATGTCCTTGAGGCTCATGCTTTCGTGACACACTAGGTAAATGTTCCCTTCTTCAAAGTATTCCTTACTGGAAGTGAATGAGAAACCCCCATTGCACTGCCTGGAGTTTAATTCCCTGTTCAGCACAGCAGCAGAAAATCCTGAATTCAATTTCTGCTGATTATGAACACAGAATTTGTGGGGGGTTTGACTGCCTAGTGCATAAGCTGGGTTGCAGTTTGTGTTCCCTGCACAGCAAACTATTGCCCAGTGATACAGAAAAAAAACAAGGTATCCCCCCTTGATTAGGGAGGTGCTAGGGTAAGGAAAAATTGTGTTTTGAAAGGGATGAAGCTGTGTGTAGTTACTGTTGATTAAGATCAAAGTCATGGAAAACTCGAGTGGAACACTATCTAAGACTCATATCTATTCTTCCCTCAGTTAGGAGGAAAAACCTAAACTTTATTCAATTGTTTAATTAAGGACTAACTTTTTGAGTACAAACAGACAAACTGCAATTTGTAGTTGTAACTCAGGCTGTGTATTTTCAGACTTCTGAATTCTTGGTTTAAGTTCTAATACTGTAGCATAGATTTAATGTTATCCAAATACATTTTTCAGTAGCCCATTTGAATATTTCTACATTTTATAAGTTTTTGCTCTTTCATAGGTGAGTTTGATTTTTAAAAATTATTTATTTATTTATTTTTTATTGTTGTTTAATCTAATTGCTGACCTTGGGCTAAGGAGTTAAATGTCAAATCTTAATCAGTTTCCTATTTTGTATCTTAAATGCGATCGAATTCTTCCTTTTCAGAAAACTTCTTTAGATAAAAGCACATATTTTTATAATTGCTACATGGAATCTCTTGTAAGCCTTTCTTGTTGCTTGTTTCCAACTTATGGATGCCTAAACTTTTCTGTTTACATAATGTTACCAGATGATCTAAATTTAAAGCAAGTGAAAAAAAAATGCACACGTAGGCTCTTCCTTGCAGTAAAGCTGCCAAGCTCATGTCATCCCTGTAAAGTAATTTTATTATTGAAAGGTATCTAAAGAGCATGACAGCAGCTCTGCTACCTTTATCCTTCCTCTTTGGTTCCACTTATGTGGTTAATACTGGGGGTGTGATCAAGTTTCTGGGTGTTGTGATCACCCAGGCTCTAAAAGCTGTGGTTACTGCCCTGAAGCAAAGAAGCCCCATTTTCATACCAGTTGAAATAAACACACTGCTCCTGCCACTGTTCACAAGGATTTATGCTGAACTGTGTTATCACAGTTTAAGAATCACCCCAGAGAATTCAGGAGTCATCTAGGAAGGCTAGAATAATTGTTTTTGCTGTAACTAATGCAGAATTAAAAAAAAAACAAAAACAAAACCCCATAGGCCATTGATGGCAATAGAAAGAGTTGGAGCTAAAACTTAAACCTTTGTAGCCTGAAATACCTCTATGGACCATCCCTCATATGGGCAATCATTTGAATGAGTATTTATGAAATATTTCATACATAAGGTGCTTGGCTCTGCTAATGAGGTTGTAAATATGCATTAATGACAGGAGTGTGGATAGTGACCCATTCAGTTTCTACAATGTTCTCTGCTATGAAAAGTTAAGTGACAGCTTAGAGCTGGCTGTCCAAAGATTCCCCTTGAACAAAGTGAACACTCTGGAGTTCCTTTTTCAGCACAAGAGGAAGCTTCTTTTCTTTCAAAGATAAACTTAAAGGCATATCATTACTGAAATGGTGGTTTAGATTATTTTAAGTGCAGTTCTAAGGAGAGAGGTCACCTGAGGGCTGAGTAAATGGATGTTCATTCCTCAAAGGGAGAATGGAGGGATGGAAGGGAAGGCTCTTTAAGGGGTTAAGAGATCAGTGTGCAAATTTTTGGTAGCATGTCACCCTGGAGATCCTAGACTCTTATTTTGGTCATCACAGAGCAGCAAACAATGAATTTCTTCTTGAGAGGAGGCAAAAAGGTCTCAGTTTAAAGAAGGAGTTGCTTTTGTTCAGAAAAATATAGCTGAGAGGAGTGCTTATACTCCTGCACTTTTCCCAGAGAGGTGTAGATTTGGAAGCAGTAATGTGTCAACTGCTGTGGCACAAATCTCCCTGTCTCCCCTTCTCTCTCTCCCTTTCCCTTTTCTTTCCCTCCCTTTTCTTTCTTGCTCTGAAGGATGAAGCAAGGAACACTGCTCATTGTTAGCTTGCTCAGAGTTGGTGTTTTTATGGTTGTTTTTTGAGAATGTAGTTAATTACATCACCCTGATCTACCTCGTGTTATACATTGTGAAACAAAAAAGCCATTGTAAAAGCAGAATTTTGTTGTTTTTCCTTATTCACTGCAAGTAAAGGGATTGTTGCTGTTCTTTTCAGCAAGTGCAGTGTCCTTCTTGTTTCTGCCTGAGGTTCAAGCTTAGGATATTGAGCAATTACATGAACCAATTTAGATCCTGCTGAAAACTTGGTTCAGTTCCTTCTGGCAAATTTTAGTCCTCACCTAGAATTACACCTGACGAAGGCTGGCATCCTTATGTTACTAACTTTTTTCCTTGTTTTGGGTTTTTATTTTCCTGTGAGAATTTTACCAGAGAATTAGCTAGCACTCATGCACACAAATTACAACTGTCTCTCAATATAAATGTAGGCTTGGTGGTTTTCCCGTTTGAATTTTTGAATTAAATCTCTTCCCTGCTCCCCCCAGGCTTTTACAGTGTCTAAATTTGAGTTAGCTCGCTAGGAATCTATGCTAATGTCATCTTGTATTTGTGGACTCAAGTGTATTTATGCTGTATAGGTTAATTCAGATTAGCCCAACTGTTCAAGCCATTGGTGTTCACAACCAGGAAAATCTCATTCAGCCAGCACAGAGCAGCTCCATTAGTGCAACTACTGAAGCATGAAATAACAGCCCCAGCCCCAGTTAAAATGAAGCAGTGAGAAAGACCTCAGAAATCAGAGCTTTTGTTTTCAGTGTAGCTTTACCAGACATGCAAAGGCATCGCTGTCCTTATCAACCTCATCCCTCCTCTGTGTGGTTATTAACCTGGGGGTTCTGTAACTATGCAACACTCCTGACAACCCTGTCTGAACATGCTGGGGACAGTAGGATAGGATTTTATTTGTACATCATTCTAACCATTGAAGAATTATGCATTTTATGGTGAATTTAGTTTCTAAAGCAGATTTTATTAGAGTCCTTTGGTGCCCATCATCCAATTTCCAATGCACAGCTCAAACACATTATAAGGGCTTGTAAGTCAATTAAGCCAAATTTTTTCTTTTTAACTGAATGATTTTTAGGACACTGTCCATGATCACCTGTGATCAGAGAAGGAGTGAGCTGAATCTCCCATTTAGGTGTGAAAATTTTGTCACTGCCAGTAAGAGGAGATTAACTACCTTCCATTGCTCTCTCTGGTTGAAATGTGTCAAGGTGCTCTAGGTTTGGTGTGTGTATCTATCAATCTTATCTACAACTGGATAAATGTGAGAAATGGATTTGTAGGAAATTCCCAAAGCCTGGCTGAAAGCTGACATGGTCTTGTGCCTGTGTGTGCAAACTCTGAGATGAGGTGTGCTGAGTTAGGGAGGCCATGGGATAGGACAGGCATTGCTGAGACAGAAATGGAACTGGAAACAAGTTTCAAACAATGGCCTTGCAAACAGATCAGGTATTTTGGAGAAATAGAACGTGAAAGATGCATTGCAGAAGGACCCATGAGGGGTATTTTAATACATGATTGGCTTAGAAGCATTAGCTGCATTGTGTGGCAAAAGCTGATAGGCCAAACAGAACTTATAATGTATTGTAATGAGGAAATAATTTGGCTTCTGATTGTGATGGTGTGAATTGTAACATCTGTACCATCTCACCCTTCATATGAGACTGATAATGGAATAAAAGTTTTTAAAACACTTCTCAGGAGCCCCATCTCTGGGTCAGAAAAAGGGTTTTTCCAACAGATTACTACGGTGCCTTTTGGCTTGCAGTTGGAGTTGGGTTGGAAATCCTTTTGCAGCAGCACTGAGAGACATCACATGTGGAAATGCTGACACAGGGAGCAGGAGCTGAAGCTCTTGCCATGGTTCCACATGGCAGCTCCTCAAGGTGCAGCATTACATAGGCAGCAGAGTGCACTCCAGCCCTGGTTTATCCACTCCTAGGTGATGGAATGGCTGTTTCCTTAAGCTTTGTGCAGCTGCAGAATGCTTCCAGGGCCCTGGATGCCTGGTCATGACCCCAGAGAGGACTTCTCATGCCTCTGTGAGTGGAGCTACTTTTTGTCTTTTCTTCTGCTTAATTTTCTCCCTCAGGAAATCTCCTGCAGGCTTTCTAGCCCAAATATGAGCACTAACCTGGACAAAGCCTATCTAACTGGATAAGAAACCCTTCTTAGAATCTGGGTGTGTTTTTCAGCTTAAAGTTCATGAGTTGGATATTCTGCAGCTCTTATTGTTCAGCCTGTTAACTCTGCTGAAAGGCCATATTGTGTTGGAGGAATCAGCTTTTTTCCTACCTTTTTTCCTACATAAGTTTTTCCTCAGCTAGAAATGGACTAACTGTCCAAACTTGATAAAGAAAATTCACATGAAATGAAGGACAGGTTTTGCCTGTGTGTGTATTCTCATGTCTCCAAGTAAAGACAGAGCCATGGATGGTACCAAAGACAATATTTTCTCTCTGGGGATCTGTCCTATATAGCTTGTGAAATCAACATTTGTGTAAGTATGCAAAAGGCTAGAGGAAATTTTTGTTCTCATGGGAAATCAAGCTTTTTTTCCAATACTGAAAGATGGAAAAGCAGCAAAATCTAAGGTTAGAGGTGAAAATAAAGCTGATTTTGAGTAATACAATGCAAATAGTGTAACATTTCAACCAAATAAAAAATAGTAGTCGAGATTGCTGAGGCAAATAGAACCTGGCCATCTGAGATGAAAATTTAGATCCTTCTGTTAACATAGCTTGACCTGAAAGGGGAGAAATGAAGTTGCATGCATTCAGTATAAATATTTTCATTCAAAACTTCATGGAATCTAGTCTACATCTGCATAAAAGTCATTCTTTCCTTAAAAATAAAGCTTTCTTGTTCATTACAGCTTTGATCTGACTCAAGGAGAGGAAAAGATGTTTAAAAAGACTCTAAAAGTGATCACATCTTGTTCCTTGTGCAACTGCTCTACTGGGCAGAGTTTTTGGCAGGGGCTGCAGGAGTCCAGATTTTCCAGTTCTTCCCCAAGAGCAATGTCAGGTCTTTTGGAAAGGGCAGACAAGCCCAGGGCTGAGCTTTGCTGGCTGCAGTGAACAGTACATATTGGGAGGCACTCAGAATATGGGACATGCAGGAGGGAATTTTCACAACTCTAAGATAGGAAAGAAAAGAAACAGATCTAGTGAGAAGATCTGAAAAGTCTAGAGGTCAAAATCAGGAGAATAGGAATAGGGAAATTAATAGCTATGGAATGATACAGTGTTGAAGCTCAGGAGAAATTAAGGAGCATAAGACAGCAGAGTTGGGGGAGTATTTTCTTCCCTTTGTACCTTTGTACATGCTCCAAAAGCTGACATGGGCAGACATTCTTACCCAAGCAGTGGGGTTGCTGTTGCTCCCTTTCCTACTGTCATCTTTTTCTCAAGCTTTGTGTTGATGTCTCAAATTATTTTTTGTGTTGCTGTGACACTACAATGCTCTAAAACATCTGAAAATTGTCAATTTTTCCTGAAAGGGGGAGAGAGCTAATGCTATACCAAGGTCAAGTAGACTGGGATGCTTCTGGAAGTATCTTTAATATCTTTGCTTGTCTTCTCTTACAGTTTAAGATGAAATAGTGAGGGGTACTCACCATGTCTGGCTTGTTATTCTGTTTGTGGTACTGTGTCCCCATGAGGTGAGAGGAGCCTCAGGTCTGACCTCTCTTACCCCTTTGTCTCCCCCTTTCTCTCCTCCTTTTCTTTCCCTTCCCTTTTTGTTTTGTCATGTTAGAAGTAAAAATTTAACCCAAACCACTCTAATGAAGGCTTATTGCCCTTTAATTCTTCACCTTGATGTCCTGGAGTCAGGAATGCTCATGTAATAAAGTAAATTGAGATAAAAGAAGAAGATCTAATTGATTTCTCAGTTGTAGTGTTAAATCTAGCTTGCATGCAATTATTCCTCTAATGCTAAACCAGCCACTCTTGTTTTTCCTTTAATGGTGTTTTTTTTTTTTTTTTTTTTTTTNTTTTGTTTTTTTTTTTTGAGTGGAATTGGCTTTTTTTTGAGTGGAGTTTGAGTTTCAAGGTATTTCAGGCAAAATGCAGTCCCTGCTACTTCATTTGCCCTAGAGTTGACTAATCACTGGGACATTTGAGCTATTGTATGGCAAACAGAGAGCTATAAGCTGATTACTGAGAGTGCAGAAAATTAATGTTTTTAAGTTCTGAGCAGAGATAAGGGCTTCCTGAAGATATGGTGAGATGTGATGTTCTTTCTTGTCCTTATCAAGTTATTGGTGAAACTGCCCCTTCTATACTGAACCATGATGTAATCCTGTTCTGCTGTGAAAGATTTCAGTTGTTGACTTGGTTGGGTTTTTTTCCAGCTATCCTGTAACAGATATTTGTTCCTTCCAGTGAAAATTCAGCAGCTGGTCACTGGTTGATTGGCCTTTAACACTGTCTTAATTATCCCCATTAAGAGATGTTTTGGCTTTAATTATGGCCATGTCAGTTACAGTTGAGAGGTCTCAGATAAATGGTATTTCTTGCAGTTCTAGGAGTCTCAGATAATATAGCAATTTTGTGGAGGTTTGGTGCTTGTTTGGAAGAACTTGCAATCAAAATATCCGAGGAAGGAAATAAAGAAGGGAAATGATGCACTCAGTGTTGCAGAGGTCAGTGACAATTGTTCCTTTCTAGTCCAACTCTTGTTCTGTCCTTCCATGTTCTCAGAAGACTTCTGAAGCCCTAATTGGGAGATGACATTGCTATGATATAAACTAGAATATTGCAGAATGTTTTGTAGATGTACAAAGGTAGCACTGATAATATGAGGTTAAGATGGTGAATTAACAGACATCTCCAATGCACAAGCTGATGAAAGAAAAATAGAGTGAGGATGAAGGCAAAAATTTCCTGGAATCATGCAGGTGTTGTCAAAACAACCAAACCACCCTCTCCATCCTCCACCAATGCCTACCTCACCCACAAACAAAAGAAAAACAAAAAAAAAGGATGACTGCAGAACAATGCTACCTTATAGTGAAAATTATAGTTCAGATAACAGAATTTTTGAGGTCTGTCATGATCCCAGCTTGAGTTTCATTCAACCCTGGTATCCACATCACAGCGTTGATGATTCATAATGGCAATTTCAATCCCCTCTCAAAAGCTGCCTGAGAAAAGTAATTTTTTTCAAATCAGCAGTAGTAATAGTTGTTGCAAGGTACTTGAAAGTAATAAACACAGAAGGGACATGGGAAATACTAGGGACAACCAGAATTTTTTTTTTTTAATGTGACTGCTAACTGGATTATTTTCATAAGACAGGCAGCCTAAATTGATTGGTAAGAAGTGAGCAAATCTGCAGCCAGTATTTGGATGGAAAGCAATAGCTCTGCTTACCACTGAGACTTGACACCTTGTCTGAAATGTGAATTGTAGCATATCTGCTCTCTAAACACAAGAGAGATTAGATGGTGTTACCTTGAAAGCTCCACAGCTCACATATGAAATATGAAAACCATTAATACTATTTTTGTTTTACCTAAATCCACATGTTGTGCATTTCTTGTTGGAATGCAAGTAATTGTGCAGAACCCTGATGTTTGGCCACAGCTCAGCTGAAAGCACAGTATTCTGTACTTTTCAGTACCTGAATTGTTTATCTAGGGTCTATATGTGGACATCATTGATTTTTGTGGGATGAATCCTTGATTTTGTTTGGGAGCATTATCCCCTGTGTGTTATGTGACCTTTCATCAGTACTGGAACAGGTCATAGTGACTTTTCAGATGGAAATAAAATGTCTGACAATCACAGTTGTGTGGGTCTAAGTAATGTGAAAATGAATTGTTTCTGCCTAGAGTTACTGCTGCCTCAATTTACTACTGAATATTTAGCAAGGCAATAGAAGGCTCAAGAGTTCTTTCTATGAATTCTTAAATATTAGAACCAGTACTAATTCACAGGAGGTATTTTGGACCTGTTCTTCTGGGTGTGCATCAAGGTAGTTTTGACATTGGAAAGATATTTTACTCCTGTTTTGTTGTTCTGTAAAATGTCCTCCAATGGATGAAACAGGAGGGGTGATTTAGGTGACTACTTTGACACTGAAGAGAAAGAATTATTTCTTGAGTATTTATGTAAGGCTCAGAGTTTTTGTAACACTTTTTTCTCCTAGTTCAGTTAGCTTCTTCAAAGACTTCACTGTTTACTGCTGCTGTTGCCAAAGTGCAGAAAAGTAAAGAAGCATGCATTTCCCCTTAGCTTAAAGAAAGAATTTTTCTTTGAGTGTAAGGGGGCACAGGTTTCAGCAAAACAGGCTGAGAAACTAGCCTGAGGGCTTGTGTAATGTATAAAAATACTGAGCTCTGCAATAGCAGGACCAATCTGCAAATTTAGCTGTGAATATCCAAGAAGCTCCACATAAGGAGAGGTGCCATGACACCTTGCTAGGAGGGAGGAATTTCCAATCCTCCTTCTTTAAAGTGACTTATTTTGGAGTATTGGAAACAAGGCTGCCTCAGGGCAGGGTTTTGTGGGCAGGGAGCTCTTATGTGTCAGGAGGTGCCAAAGGCACTCACCTGGCCAGGTGATTGTCCAGCCATGCTCTGATAAGGGCACCACTAAGGTTCCTCTCTTTCTCTTAAAACCCTGAGTCACACTGAAGGCAAATTTACTGCTTCTAGCCTATGGATTAGGCCTGTTGAAGTGTTTTAAACTATTATGTGCAAACTTTCTTACCCTTCTGTACAATATTTCTTTAAAGGATTAAAGCATTAAACAAGCTCACCGTAATGACGCATCAATTGCTGGAATAATGAAGCTTGAAGGGTTTTTGCTCTGGCAGTTATGAGCTTTTTGCTTCTAAAAAGATAAGGTGCCTTCTTGCAAAGTAGAATTAGTTGATTGTTAATGTTTATGTGCCTGATAGTGTTGGGTCACTGGCCAGTGGCTGCTGTCTTTTGGAAAGACCACTTAAAGTCGGTGTGACAATAAGTATTTAGGCATAATGAAAAGCATATGAAAATGGTAGAGGTATAAAAGTGTTCCCTTCCCCACCATCTGATTATTCTCTAAAGGTTTGCCTGTGATTTGAAATGTGTTTTCTTGTTAGAACCAGCAGACTAATGGCACTGACCTGAGAACAGAAGTATCTCCCTGTTCTTAAGAAATACAAGTTTGCTTTAGCTGGGTTTTATGCCACCCTTCATAAAATCAAGGTTTTGGGGTATTTTGATGCAAATTAGTTGTGTGATCTCTCTGAGCAGCTTAACAAGGCCAGAAACTCAAGTAGTAGCTGCAGCATATGCTTCAGCTGATAGCTGAACTGTGTGAATAATACACACAAAAGACCTGGGCATTATCACAAGCAAAACTGTTCATTGATTTCTCTCCCTGCTGCTCCTTCCCCGCTGTTGCCACAAGAAGTCAATGGTTGAATATTACAGTAGATGGGCCTGCTGTTTTTGGACTGGCTGGGTAAGGTGGGGAATAGTTCCTTCCTTGGTGGAGAAGCTGAATTTTGGAGCAGCTACCACTGAGCAGTGGTGATCTGTCTCAAGGTTAACTCCTATTTCTACCAGGTCAGGACCTTTATTTTTGCATTCAGTGCTACCTCCTCCCTCATGCTGTTTTGAGTCTTAACCTAGGCTCCTGCCTTATACTTCATCCCAGTTCTAGGCATCTGCTCTCAACCCCACTCAATGGTTTCCTTGGTTTTATGCCAGGCTTTTTCCATCCTTTTCAGTTTAGTTTTGTGGTTTTTTTTTNGTTTTTTTTTTTTTTTTTTTTTTTTTTTTTTTTTTTTTTTTTTTTTTTTTTTTTTTTTTTTTTTTTTTTTTTTTTTTTTTTTTTTTTTTTCCTAGAAAGTTAGTCTTCTTCTGTCCTTGCCTTGAGTATCTTGCCATGCTCTCCTGCCAGAGCCACTCTTGCAGTTAGTTGACTTCAGGCTTTTTCTGTTGGGTGCACATCTCTAAATTCTGGTTCCTTCTATTTTTGTTCTTCCCTTTGATTTCCTTTTCCCTGGGTAAACAATTTTTCTCCTTTTCTGGAGATTCCTGCTACACAGGGACTCACTGGAATGGAATTTAGCTGAATTCACTGGGAAGGGCTGTCCCACTGCTTAAGAGCCTTTATCACTGCTGTGTGTGCATTGCTAGCTTGTGTGTCTTGGTATAATTTAAATCTGCTTGTAAAAGCCTATGATAATGTTCTTCCATTGTTTCTCTCCAGCCTAATTACATAAATGCCATTATTTTAATTTGTGCATTGTGGCAAGTGTGTGTGTTGTGTCTTGTATTGGCATGAGTCACTACCATGTCCAGTATATGTCCTGTCAAGTTCAGCATGTTGGAAAACACAGCAAATGAATTTTAAAACATCTCTACAGTGTGGGTTGTTACTCCATGCATGTAGAAAATGCTGATAATTTGGGACATTTTGGAAGGGATAACAAAGATGGCAGGAATCCTGGAAGTCATTTCAGTGAGGCTCAAAGCACAATATGATTTCTACTTAAACATTGGCATTTCCCTGAGTGTGATACATGCAGTACTTTGTAATAGTAAAATACTCTTAATATAAGATTTTTTGGTTTGTTTTTTTGTTTCTGTAATGAATGTCAGAATGCTCCCTATGACCTCGTGCAGGCCCCCAAAGCAGGAAGCTGCTGACCAGAAAAAGAGTTTATGTTCCCACTACTGAGACACTTGGCTAAGAGTCCCTGCCAAGCAGCTGCCTGTGATACTTCCACTCATGCTCTGATCAGCTTCTTTCACTCTAGAATGTTGTCTTATGCTAAATCAAAAAATACTCCATTTGCTTCAATTTGTTTTCAGGGAAAAGGTCAGTCTGTAACCCCTCACCAGCCCCTGCTTTTGTCAAACAACTTGTGAGGAAAAGCAAAAGCCAAAAATATTATCTCAAATTTAAATGCATTGATTTTAAGGGAAAGGCCTGGGTTCAGTGGACAGTGACTGGAGCTTATGGAAACATGCCTTTTTGAAACTAAGCCTAATTTCCATATAAATATGATGGTTGGAACACACTGCATATTGCTTGCAACAGTAATGGGGTTTACTCAATGAAGCTATTGTTTTCCAATGCATATATATCTCAGTGAGAGTGAAATATTTGGAGAAATGGAATAGCTGTGATAGCAGGGATTCCTGCTGCTGCTAAGCAGAGGACATTAAAATTAATGCTGTAAACTGACTGTGATCAGTTCTTTGTAAAAGCAGTGCTGGAACACAGTTCTTGGAGTGGGACCTTCACATTTCTGAGCTCTCAGAGGCACAGACTGCTGTACTCTGGGTCCTGTGGTGTCCCTCCATGGGGATAGAGCTAAAAATGCAATTATTGTATGAAAGTAAGGAAAACAGAGATCCCATTTCTGTGTAACTTGGGGGTGGGGGGAGGAATGTTTGATTTTTTTTTTTTTTTTTTTTTTTTTTTTTTTTTCTCCTGAGGTGATTTAATGTATTTGCAAATAAATTCAGAGTGTAGTGCTTTCCAGGAAAGCACATTGATGCCTCTGTATCTCAAATTTACTGCCCCTAAATTGAAGAATTTGAAAACAGGGCTTCTGATGGGGTGGCTACAACTTTTTGTATCTTTAGAATAAGTATTAATTGTAAGGCTAAGTATGCTTTTTGCCTCTAGGCAGGACTTTCATGTATCTCAGGATTTTCAGCAGCAGCATGTGGAAAAAAGTGCATGACGCAAAGAAAAATTTGGTTAAAATCTCATTTTCAGTCCATACTAAGAACTGATTAACTGAAATGGTTCTATCAGGTCCATTTTGACTGAAAATTGAGTATATAAAAAATGATAATTATTGCTGGGCATATTATATAAACTGAAAAACACTTTTCTCCATGTTGCAAGTCTTGAAAGGAAGATAATTAGAACAAAATGGCAAAAAGAAAGATAATTAGAAAAAAGAAGAAAGATAATTATAACAAAACAACAAAAGATAATTAGAAAACAATTAGCTGAATGTGAACAGCACAGTGTAGTTCATTCATGTATCTTTTGAACATTTCCCAGAAATTGAGAAATGCAGGACTTGTGCTGGGGGACTTTTATTAGAAATGAGAAAGGTGATTAGTTAAAAAGATAACTTGAAAATCTGAGGTTTGTGTGGCTGAGTGGGATGCATTTATTTTTTTTCAAAAGTTATCACTGAATGATAACCACTATTAGGTGTGGGTTCCAAATTTCATATTGAAGATATTGAGTATCAGCCTTTAAGACATGGAGTGCTGCATTCATCTGAAGCTCACTCATGGAGGTTTTGTAGCTCCTATTCAGTTGGAATATCATATTACTGAATGTAACATTGGCAAGTAGTTATGGAATTCTGAGTGGTTTTTCTTGTCTATTTATATATTACAGCTGAATTACAGTAGCAAATTTAATATTTTAATTTCTGTTCTGCATTGCTATTAAATGAAATAATAGGGCAAATTAGAGTTGAAAACTCATAGGTGCAGTGATTTCTTTTACAGTAAGTTACCAGACTTTAATATTTGCAGCAAATTAAGAGGTAATTAAAATATACATAGAAGGTGCAAGAATGTGAGAGACAAACTGCACGTGTAGCTTCTCTTTTGAGGTGCCCATCTAAGGGTAGTTTGACCTTCACAAAGAAACAGACTAACAGGTTTCCTAGAGGGGCTTGTTCTGTGCTTGTCATCCTGAGAAAATGAAGTTCCCTTTCTCCAAGTGTCTTAGGCTGCAATGCAGGGTGTAACCAGCAGTGTGTATTCTATCCCCAGCTGTTAAACCATCTGGGGCAGTGTTCTTTATCCCTTCCAGGACCCACCCTCCCTGCAGGGGATCTCTGCTGTTCAGGGGCCAGCCAGGCTCACTGCAGGCCTCAGACAATTCCAGCATCCCAGGGGGAGATGCTCCACCCAGGGGGNGACAGGCTGTGTTCTGATCCTGTCAGTGTGTTCTTTTTGTTCGTTTGCTGTTTTGTACTGCTACATTTTTTATTTTTTTTTTTAAATTATTTTTAAAATTTTTTTTATTTTTATTTTCTTTATTTTTATTTTTTTATTTTTAATATTCCTAGTAAAGAACTGTTACTCCTATTCCCTCATCCTATTCTACATCTTTGCCTGGTAGCTGCTTAATTTCAAAATTATAATAATTCAGAGGGAGCAAATTATTCTTATAACTCATCAGGAGCAGGTTTCCATTCTCCATTCCAAGGGAGGCTCCTGCCATCCTTAGCAGACACCTGTCTTTCCAAACCAGGACACCAAGTCACTTACTAAGTTTTAGAACCAATAGATTTGAGTAGGGAGAGAAAGTCTTCAAGCTGCATTCAGGATGATTTATTCTAACTTATAAAGAAATCTACTCTGCTGAGATCTGAAGGAAATAGGGCTTCATGGGTTTTGATTTTCACTTAAATAGTGCAGTTCAGTATTGACCTGCTACTACCTGTGTTCTGCTGAACCCCCACTACTGCCAGAGTGGTGATTTGCACATTTTTTGAAAGTTGGACTAATTTATCTGCAAGTCAGAGCATATCAAACAAAATTCAATAGCTTTCTGAAATCAATTATACTGTAAGTGAAGCAAATTTAATTCCTACTAATGCATTTTTCTTAAAGCCAAGGGGTCTAATAAAATCAATGCATGTAAAGAAGCATGAAGTTTTGTAGGGAATTTTGTTTACTAACCCAAGACAATACCTTTGCAGAAATAACTTTTATAGTATTATGCTTTCCTAATGTAAAATATAATTCCTAAACCAGATATTTTGGATTAGATTGCTATAACGATTTAATATTTTATAACTACATTTGTTTTGCACATAGACTAACAGTTGGTGAGTGGACATGTTTATCCACTATTCTAATTGAACTTCAATGGAAACTTGATAAACACCAATAAAGAACCTTATACACCATCCTGCAATGAATTTTTCTTAAAATCAGATTGTACTCCAAGAATTCTTTGGAAATTATAAATGTAATGTAGAGTTCCCTTAAATCCATTATATTTTTATGCAAATACAATGATTAGACAAGCCCTAAGTAATTCTGTTTATTTTACATCAATTAAAAGATACAATAATTGTTGCAATATCTGAGGGAGTTGGGCACCTTTTCTGTAGATAAGCTTGCTAAGCTCTGCACTTAGTGAAAGGCTACCTACAAAAGAAAGTGGCAAAATACCTTTACAATTAAATGTTAATTTTCATCTGCATATGTTAGATGCATGTCTGTTTTTCAGGGTGAAGCTTTAAGTAGCTCTTTTACTGTGTGGTTATGAGAAATTCCAGATGTTTCAAGATGCAAACTTGCCTCAGTTTTCTTACCAAAAAAAAGGAAAAGATCCAAGTGAGTCTAAGTACTTTATACATTGAACTTCTTTGTGTGCTTCAGATGCAGAGACCTCAGATTGCCACCAGCATCAAGTCCCTTTAGTTCTGATTTTTAACTTCTTTAAAGGCTCACTTGTTGAGCATTTGAACCTGAAGAGAAGCAGGAGAGCTGGTATCACCTGTAGGTGCCTACACCCTCTGCCAGGCTCTTGCTGTAAAGACTGAGCTCCTTGTGCTGGTATATAACTGCAGAGGGCAGAATCCACATGACATGGAGGCAGCCAACCAGTCAGGCATCAAGTAAAATCACTAAGGGATCAAAAGTTGTGTACATTTTTAGGTATTTTCAGGTATTTAGGTATTTTCAGGTTGTGTCCCAAAGACTTGTGTGAAGCAAAACATGCCAATAGCTAGAGCAAAGCTCTTAAATGCTCAGTTGGTTACTCTGGGCATTTTCTTTTCCATTATCAGCCAGTGTATATTCCCTGTAGATGGCTAAGGCACTGGAAATGCCAGGATTCTTTGCCAAGTTCTGGGGTGTGCTTGTGGTCTTGGAAGCAGCTGAGGTTGGAAAGTTAGGGACATTTCTCTCTGTCATGTTGAGCATATTTTCAGATTAGTTTAATTAAGTATGTTAGAATTCTTTTTTAATGTGGAAAAGTCCAGCTTATGAAATTAGATTAAGTGATAAGTATGCTACAAAATTTATAAAGAAGTCTACTTTTGGTAGCTAGGTCAAGCAGTCATCCTGTATAGGATTTATTTAAGGGGAGCTTAAAACTTTATGGAAGATGATCCCTCATGCTAGAAGAAAGACACAGAAAGTGTCTAGCTCAAGAAAGCTGTAGGATGTATCATGGGTGGTTTTGAGGACAAGTTAGACAAGTATCCATTCAGAATGGCCCAATTCTAGTGGTTATATGATGGAATGAATAAAGGGCTGGCTGCCCATGTTTATGAACACTCAATTCTACTCGTGCTGGTAGAAAAAAATTGCTCTGGTACTTGCCTGTGTTCAAATTCCCACTTCTGAGGAACTCTGCTGTACTGCAAGATCTTCTTTCTGATGCCTTCTGTCAAAACCAGCCTTTTTAAGCAGTTAACAGACTGGTACTGCTCTCTGAGCTCTGGATCTCTGTGCCTGATTGCTGTCTGCACCTGTGTGTGGAGTTGAGTCAACTCATATCAAAGGATCAATTTGAGAACTGGGCACTGCTCTTAATTTGTAGCATTTAATTTTCTATCCTGTTTTTCTCTGTAGCTGTAGTAAGGTTTGATGGACCATCATATGTGTTGTAATTGTATCTTAAAGTTCAGGGATAAGGGTTTGAAGAGCATTTTCACTTCTGATATCCCACAGAGGGTCTGTGAATGCTCTCATAGCTGAGGGCCAGCTATTCAAGAGGTGTTTGTGTGTTTGTTAACTAAATACTGTCAAGGTTAGCACCAGCTGCTTAACCAACTTTCTACCATTTTACATCCTTTTAAATTCCAATTTAAAACTCTTATCAGCTTCTAGCAAAAGCCCTTTCTGCATTATTTTCCTTGGCACGAGAGCTGGGTGGTTTTACAGGGCTCTGTCAGGGCTAGTGGACTATAATTAAACCTGCCAGCTGTATTTTGGTTCTGGGCAATGATGAGTTCATACAGATTCCACTCTGGTCTGCCAGTATGTTTTGTTCTTGTCAGCAGCAAAACTACTAAATACAGGGGAAAAATATTTCCCAGTGTCAGAGAACAGGTTTCTTGTCTATCTGTCCAGAAGAATGCTGCTTCCATTCTTTGCAGCAGTTGTCATCCTTGGTGTCAGAGAAGGGGGCAGATGTCTGCACAGGGAGGCACGGCAGTGATGTGCTGATGCCAGTGATGAGTTTGGTCACTCCCCCAGCCCCAGGGGTGACAGCCTCTGGGGTGAGGGCTCTGTGCACTGGGACAGGGAAGTTCAAATGTGGTTTGCACCTGAAGTGCTCTGGAATTAAAATGTGCCCAAAGCACCAGTGTTGACAGATGCATGGAGTGTTCCTACCCAGCATGAGGCTCAGCATTCAGGAGTTAAGAGTCTGTCTTTATTTTATCACAAATAGTTTCTGCTTAGCAGCACAACATTAGGCAGTGAACTTTGATGAAGGCTTTGTGCTCAGAAGAGCATCTTGGTACATTTCTGTAAGTTACAAATGGGAGATGCTTTGGAAGAGTGAAACAGACTTGGAAGAAGCATTAACCCAGCTGCTTAAAGGATGTGTCCATATGCTTGGCTGTGGTGCATTAGAAGCAAAGAGACACAATTACACTAAAGTTCAAAAAATAGAAGTAGGTATAATTATAAGCCACTGCTGTGGCTTACTGATGAGAGTTATTTGATCAAATCCCTAAAAAAAGGATGGAGTGTGCCAAGAATTTAAAGATGAATGGCACCTGTGCAGTACCACTTGGGAAGAACCCATATTCTAGTTGTTTTTGGGTTTTTTTTAAGATTGGGTTGAAGCTGAAAGGATGTATGCTGTCTTGATTTAAGATCTACATTTCTGTTTGATGTGTATTATGGGCTTTCAGTCTGATGCAAAGCTTTTCTTCGCCAGCCAGAAATAATTAAGGTGCAGTTTGACATTGTAGTGTCTCCAACAAGCCCCCATGAAAGGTTCCCTCCCTTCACACAGTCACTGCTGCCTCTGCTCTTCTGTTCTTTATCTGGGTGGGTGACCCTGGCAGGCTGTTGTTAGGTGGGGCTGTACAGTGGGGGGTGAAATGCTGTGGCCTGAGACATCCCCACAATTGGGAAAAGTAGTGCAGCAAGGGTCTGTAGCTGAGTTTCTATCTTTGCTTTCAGAGTATTTCAACTGTACCATTACTTTCCTAATGTAGCCTGGAATAATAATAAAAAAAGAACACTATGTAAAGCAGGAGTTTCAAAACATTATTCTGCCTGCTGTTGTTAAGCAGGAGGAAATTTTCTACAGGATAAAAAAAATCTTTTCTTTTTATTCAAAGAATGCTGATAAGGGTTGTTGCTAAGGGAACCATTTAATGTCCATCCTTGGATATGATCATGTACCCGTTCAAAATATGACACAGAGTCAATGTCCCTTTATTTCTTGGGGCAGAGGCCACTGAGAGAGAGGCTTTTAGAGAGAAAATGCTTTATGTCTTTCAGTAAATGTGGTTGACTGATAAAATGAAGGTAGGTCTCCTTTTCTTTTTTTTTTTTTTTTTTTTTTTTTTTTTTTTTTTTTTTTTTTTTTTTCCTTCTTCTTTTTTGGTATTATGGACCATGATTAATTACAGTGCCCTAAACTGCATTTTGATAATATCCAGAAATGGAAACCAGAAGGGCATTTAATACAAGCTTATGTGGAAGTGGAATTTTATATTCTTGCTTGATTAGCATTGAAGAGCAGCAAAATAGAAATGAGCCTTCTGTTCTGTAAAGGAAGCTGACAGGGTTGTCATACAACCTGTCACAGGCTGATTTTGGGGTTAGGTACATTGGGATGAGAGTAGGGGACACAGTTTTCAGAAATGAATGTTATTCTACAGAGAAGGCTGGAGTAAAAAAAAAAGTCCTTTAGAGGTCTTTTCTTCAGTCAAATGTTGCTTATTGAACTAGATATCCATCTAAAATTGTTATCAAAAATGCAGTGTGTGGTTTTCCTCCAAACTGGTTCTGAAAACAGGGGTTTCTCTACAGCCTTTCTATGACATGACACCATGGAAGCACATACAAAAATAATATTTCACATCTTTTAAATAGTCTTGTTCCTCTGAGATTATTTCCACTTGATACAAGAAGAAAAGGGAGCTACAAATCAACATTTACTGGAATAAAAGCTGGTCTAGCATATTTTTAATGGTACTAAAAGTTCAAAATGCAGCATTCCTTGGCTTCAGGCTTCATTTGAGTGCTTTGACTTTTTAAAATTAGATATATTTTAAATCGGGTATGAGATTACCATCAGGTTGCAATTACAAATTAAAACATCTTAGATATTAGACTTAGATGTAGACTTAGATATATCAACAAAAATTTATTCCACTGTGTTACCAGTATAGACAACATTTTAATTTCTTCTATATGACTGCTCTCAGTTGAACATAAAAGTTTCTGCTGGTCACAGGACCAAGACAAAATTACCCTTTTTTCCACTGGCTGTATTCTTGCTAGCAGAGAAATCAACATTTGAACTAAAAGTTGAGTTGCTTCCTGCAGTAAAACATGGTGCCCAATGCTGAATACATTTCACAGTCTGTGAATTGTAAATTGTCCTTTGCTTTTACACTGAATGACTTGTGGGATATGGATGGGTATTTTTGGAGAAGTTTAATGTAGGTGAAAAGTTGATATAAATAAGTTGATCTTAGTGAAGTCACTTGGAATTTAGTAACAGAGTGGTTTGCAGTGAGGAGCTGTCACGGGTTCAATGCAAGATGTGTTCTATTCCCATCTGTTGAAACAAGCTGGGAGGTGTTTCTTTCTTTATCCCTTCCAGGACCCACCCTCCCTGCAGGGATCTCTGCTGTTCAGGGGCCAGCCAGGCTCACTGCAGGTCTCAGACAATTCCAGCATCCCAGGGGGACATGCTCCACCCAGGGGGAGGAGCCCAGCATTCCCACCTGGATAAAACCTGACATTCACAACACCAGCACAGCCTGTGTGCACTGCATTCCCTGAGGGACACCAGACCCATCTCAGTACCACTGGACCTTCAGAGGAAAACTGCACCCTGCTCCAGGATCCTTGCTCCAACAGAACCACATCTGTCACTGCAGGAGGGCTGGATTGGGCTGCTCCCAACACCCTGACCAACAGGGTTCTACTACAACAGGCTGTATTCTGACCCTGTCAGGGTTTTCTTTTTATTTGGTTGTTTTTTTGTACTGCTATGTTTTTATTTTTATTTTTTTTATTTTTAATATTCCTAGTAAAGGACTGTTATTCCCATATCTTGACCTGGTAGCCCCTTAATTTCAAAATGACAATAATTCATCAGGAGTGGGTTTACATTCTCCATTCCAAGGGAAGCTCTGCCTTTCCCTGGCAGACCCCTGTCTTTCCAAACTGTCATGGGGAAGAGCTATAAAATCAGGGACCTCCTTTTTGCCTCTTGTGGCCTTTCCTTGACTCAGCTCAGCCAGACAGTCATCAAGAGAAGGATTGGTGCCTTAACCTGAAGATATCTTGAACAAATGGAGACTGTTTCCAGGCAGTGGATCAGAAGGGGAAAGCCTGCTAAGAATGGGTAAGGCAGATGTTAGGAGATGAAAGAAGCTCTGCTGCTGTACCTCCCATGCTGGCTTGGTCTGTGCAGAGCCAAGTTCAAGCCTTGGCAAAAAATGCAGTACAAATGGCCACATGACCAGAATCAGAGCGCTGCTTCAAATGTCAGAAATCAGGTACTGCCAGACATTTTCTGTAGCATCTGTGCAGGGTGAAATGACCTTGACTCTTTTGTCATGAAGACCTAACAAAATTAACTCATCCTCTCCAATAGATTGTGTCCTCTGGGAGAGAGTGATGGGGAGAAAAGTTTGTGTTCTTTAGTAAGTCTGCTTGTACTTCCCAAAGAAGAAGGCTAGGCTAGGTCACAGCTCTGGTTCGTGTTCATGTCAAACAGAGGGAACAAATCCCAGTATTTCTAATATTCCTTTGGGAATTGCTCAAATGATTCATTTTTGAATGACTCCAGTTGTACAGTGGAAGCTGAAGGATTGGGGCAGAAACTGAGTTTTAAAAATAAATTGTGAAGGAGTCTGGCCTTTGAGCCTTTCATTTATTTTAGACTGTAACTCCTTAGGCAATGCTTCACAATGAAGAAATGTTACACACTCAGGCATTCCTTCTGCTGTCACCAGCCTTTTCTTCTCAGACCCTGACAATATTTTTAAGAACAATCTCACTGACTACTGTTAAACAGCAATTTTTGAGCTGTTGAACATGTATGACATAAAGCATATTGAGCATTATAATAAAGTTAAAATCTTTTGCTTTCTTGAGGTATCTATGGTGTTCAGCCTCGCTGATTTCCTTCATGGTACCCTTGCCCAATAATTTCATGCTCACTTTCTCAGTATGCCTATGATGATAGGGACAAACTAGAGATGAAATTGAACTTGATACCTTGATTATCTGATCTTTCCCTTCTCATGGACTCACTTTGAAATCTGGACTAGAGCAAGGGAACTGTATTGAGCCATTCATAATCACAGGCTGCCAGAGATTTAGCGAAGACCAAGTACTTAGAAAACCAGATGAGAGGTATTAAATTCTTACTGCTACTAAGATGGACAATAGGATGTTGTTGAAAATTGACCATCTTGAAAGAAAGTTAAGCGAAGGTTGAGTAGAGTTCTTGGAGCTGGAAAATCATATGACAATATTTTTTCTTTTCACCTACAGTTCAGAGGACACAGAAGTTGGGTGAAGATTTAGGTAGGTTCAGAGTTTGGCTTGGGAAGGAGAAATGAATTAACTTTTTCTGCTCATCCTGACCTAAAAGTTGGCTTTAGACTTGTGTGCACCAACTGTAGTGATAGGTGGGAAAGCCCCTGTTGCTTGTATACTCAGTTTTGAAAGAGCTCTTACTAAATGAAAATTATTAAATGGTTGATGAAAATTATTAGGGTTATTTTCCTGAGAAAAAATTCACCCTGTCCTTTCTTGAGGTTTCATGTAGCAGGGAATCAGGCACCCATTTGCTTCAAAGAGGGGCTCTGGCACAACATTCCTGGTGCAGATAAAGATGATGTCTTTTACAGCTGAAGATAGAGGACTGTGTTCAAAGGAGAGGCACAAGAAGGAAAAAAAAAACCCGAAAAAACAACCATAAAGCCAGCATCTTCCTGCCTAGGTCATCCCTTATTTGATGGAAATTGGAGCTACATGTGGATGTGGCAGCTGCAGACAAGCCCATTCCAAGTGGAAATGGGGTGAGTGAGAACACCAGGAATGCTGCCAGTGCTGTCATTTTAAAAGTGTTCCTGTCAAGCAAGGTGGCTGCGGTAGACTGGATCAATAAGAAGAACAATTAATTGCCAGCCTCTAAGGAATAGGTAATTAAAAAAGAGATTTAGGAGGTGCAGTCATTCAAATGGCTTTGTTGGCCTTTCAGCCACTTCTGTAGGAGTGTTTCCCAGTTCTTAATTGTCTAGTCAGCTGAAGGGAGATTAAACCCCAGGTGTGCTGCAGGTGTTGAACTTGCAAACCCTGCTATCAGATGTTTATGCAGAAAGTTCACTGCCTCCCTGGCCCCTTGCACTAAAGCTGCTCCCCTCATGGTTTTTGTGGGGCTGTTATCTGAAGTATATTTCCATAGTCAGGTTCAGTTGTGCATGCTTGTTCTCCTCTAAGGTAATAATGCCTGCAAGGCTCTTTAGCCTGGGGATAAGGACTGAAGCAGCTAAAAAGGGGGTTGGATTTATTTCTGACAAGAAAAAGTAGTGGCAACATAACTAGCCAGCCAGATTAAATATTAAATTTAATGAGCATTAGTGCAAATGGTATGTTGGAGATCTGATGTCTTAACCAGTCATAAAATTTTCCTCAGGAGCAGCAGCTTTATGGTTTTTTGGACATCCACAGAGGGCCAGATGGTGAATCCTGTGCTTATTCTCTTATTTTACAAGTTCAGTGCTGAAATAAACAGGGCTGTTGACAAAGCCAAGGTATTACTGAGTGCCAAAGCCTTGCTGGCTGGCAATGCCACTTGGTACAGATTTAGCCAACATTGTTCCTCAAATGTGCTGCCCACAGCTGGAGTCCTGTGCAGAGATCTCACTGCAGTGTTGAGATGAAGGCGGTGAACTGAGATACAGGTGCTCATGGCTTGATTTCTGCCACTGCTGGATCTCTCTGCATGCCCATTCCAAAATTAACTGCACCAGTTTCCTTTTTTAAAACTGGCACTAGTAAGGGGGAGTTTTGGAAAAAGTTCATTGACATAGAGCTTCCATGCATACCAATAGCATGCCATAAGATCAAATGGTGCTTTTTCAGGGTTGGACATTTATTCTACCTCGCTGGCCTAGGCTAAAGATTTTTCTGGGCAAAATTCAGCCATTGCAGTAATTTTATAAGTGTTTCAACAACGAGCTCAAAGCTGTGAGGACACAGGTGAAGCAATGAAAGAAAAGACTGAGCACTATTAACCTTGGTTATCCTCAGGAGTAAAAATACATTGTGATAGCTCTAAGTCCAAGAGGTGATAAAAAATGCTAGAGCCAGCTGGCAGCATAGGAAGATTCAGGTGGGCAGATTGCACCTGCTGTGGGTGATGCCTTCTTGTCCTTGTAATCTAAATTCAGAATATTGAGGAGTACTTGCTAACCCTGCTTAGCCACATGTCAAAATTTGTGGGAAGCAAAAAAGTTAAGTTTGCATTCACACTTTTCTTTTTCAATTAGTAGCTAAGTGTAAAGGTCCTATGTATTTGGAGCTCACTTGCTTTTAAAGGTTTCTTATAGCCCAAAATTTCTCTTCAGCACTGACACTATGCAAATTTTTGAACATAAAGAGTGATAATTCTAGAGAACATTATTTCTGTGAACTTGGAGGTGTTTCCTGGAGTTCTGGGCTGGCGATGTCAGGTATTAAGACAGAAAGCAAACAAAATAAATACAGCTGTAAACAGTAACCTTTTGGTACAACATTTTCATAACAGGGCTGCAGGAAGCTGCAGTGCTTCATGATTCTGTAGCTCTTCCCTGCTGCATGACCTTCAGCCTGTACTGCAACACTTCTGCTAACAGAGCCAAACAGTTTCTTTACAGTTCCCTTAGTCTGAACAAATTTGGGGCTTACTGTTAGCTGTATTAACTTGCTAAATGATGTTGTTATTATTATTGAGACAAGCTGCAATATTCCTTGTTGCATTGGGAAGTTTTGTAGCTTCCAGTTGGAGATTGCAGCAATATGATTTTCCCTAAATATTTCCTAAAAGGGACGTGAATGCTCTTGGTGATACAATAACATAACAAGGTACGTAAGGGAAACCCTAGGATAGATCTATATTGCTTGGAGAACAAATATAAGAAATCCTTTGGAAAATTATTCATTCTTTGGAGCTAATTTTTTTTTAATTTTTTTCTCCATTTGCTTGCTGCTCTTCATATTTTCCAAGCACTCTTTTTTTTTTTTTTTTTTTTTTTTCCATCCAAAAGTAAAATTGTGTAGATCTATGTTTCTAGTCCTAACTTTGATGTTTGAAATAATGAAGAGGTAAAAAGACTGATAGGAAGTGTTTCATGGCAAGATCTCCAGGTTCAGGAAATAGTATTGATAGTGTAATGAAAACCCATAATGATATGGATTTTCAGGAATGGGAAAGAAAAGGTGCAGTCAAACTGCAGTGAGTGTAAGTGGCTAAGACACTGGAATCTTACCTGCTGAACAGTTAAATCAGAATTTAAAACATTAATTTTGATAAATTAATTTTGATAAAACGCATTTAATAAATGCGTTATTTTTAATTTACATGTAAATATGCCAATAGTGCTGAAAAGCTTTGTGTACAAAATACTTTGGGGTTTTTGGACTGTACATAGATATATGTGCATATATGGCATGTAGATCACATTAGCATGGGGAGAAGATAATATTTAGCTCCCTTTAAAATGTCCTGGGCTGTGGAATTCTTCAGGAATCCCTATCTTTTACCAGTGGCCTTCCCTGCATTTCCATGAGGAGTCCACTGTGAAACTCACTTCTTCTCCCAACCCACCCAAATGTGAGCCTCTGCAAACCCTGTGGAAATCTCCACCCTTCCCTCTGGATCACCCCGAGGGAACTGCTTACACTCAGGGTCTCCTCTGTGTCTCCTGGACAAAAACCTTCCTGGGAAAACCTGGGAAGGACTGTTGGACTCCACCTCAGTTCTCACTGTTAGTGATTGCTCCAAAACTGGTGCCAAGTCACATCACCAGACTTCTCTTCCCAAGTATCCTGACAGGATGTCTTTTCCACGTGTTACACTACATGGTATTTCTTGCAGGGTTTCTTCAGTGTTGAAGGAATGCTCCAGAACTGAATCTCTCAATGCTCTTTTGCAGGAGTATTGCACTGGAAGAAGTGAGCTAATGGGATAAATCCCTTTGTGGTGTCCATTAACACCTTTCTGTAAAGTTTCTTCATTTCATAATGTTTGGAGGAGTAGGGAATTAAGCAGCAGCACAATTAAGCTGTGCACCACTGGTAGATGTCAGTGAATCAATCTGTCTGTATCATTTGATGGAAGTAGTGGACAGCATTTGTGAGCTTCTCTGCTTTTGGCACACATTTATAAGGAGGAACTTGGGCAAGCCAGAGAGTAATACTTGGAGGATTATGAGGAATTAACCTGAACATGGATACTTTTGACTCCTGGGAAATCTGACTGCATCTCTTCATTTGGAATAGATTACAGCAGTACAGAGCAGCCAACGCAATTAATTGGTCAAATTTTTTCCTGCTGTTTTATGTAGAGTCAGAGTATCAGTTATCTACTCATCTCTTGGGAAATTTATAGCGAAAAAATCTAGAGGGAAAGTTGGTTGTTTCAGCAGAAATGGATTTGCAGCTGCTGAGGAGAATTTGATTATGTGCTACTTTCAAAGAAATGCGAGACGTCATTCACTCCTGGACAGAAAACCTTTTCTGTGACTAAGATTTTCAGACAGCCTAGGGTAGCTGGGGAATAGGACTGGATTTATTCTTTATATGCTAAATGTTTCTTAAGTTCAAAGCATGTTAGAAGCATGCAAGCACTGGGAAATATTACTGTACATATATATGAAGAGTTTTCCAATAATTCAGTAAAATATTAAAAACCTCTAGGTGGACTTCTGGCTGACAAGTTGATGTCTGCTGTTTTGAAACAGTGTTTCTCACCTGTTGAAGTGCTGGCTTTATAATCAGCTTGTAATACAAGGACTGAGATGAGTTAGTTGCACAGTAGAGGTATGCTATGGTTGTCTCACGTCTTGGAGGATGAATGTTAATTTCTGCACTCACAAAATTCTTGTTCTACTACTAATCATTGGAGCCTTACAAAATGAGATCATGCTCACAGCAATGAAGAAAACCATTGATGTGGTAGGTTTGGCTGTAATATCACATATTTATTGAAAATGTTGGTGGCTGTGGAAGAGTGCTGTGTTGTTAGGAATGCTGGTAGAGGGTGGCAAGAGGCGTTTTGGCAGAGAAGCTGCACCACGTCCCTGTTTCAATGCTGAGCCTCTTCCCAGGGCTGGCTGAATTGTGATAGTGAGATGGTGCCTGGGAGATGCAGAGCTTTGTCACTTGACAGGGTGGTGCCTGGGGAAGCCTGGCCATCTCCCTGATCCCCACAGCATCAGTGGGGCAGGTTTGTCCCAGCACACTCTGCTGAGGAGAGCACTCCCAGCAGCTCAGTCACGCAGCACAGGCTGCAGGGGAGCCATGCAAATGCTCTGCACTGGGGAGCACCTAAGAGCCAGAACTGTCTGGCTGGAGCCAGGGAAGTAGAGTTCATGGAATAAAAATGCAGTTCCCCAGACTGAAATAGCACTGAATCCTGCAGGAATTTTTGCCACCATCTGTTTGCTGGGAACACAAAGCAGAACCTAAATTATGCAGCACACTGTCACACTGGGGAGGAGGAAACATGGGTGAGCAACTGCACTGCATTCCCTGGGAGTGCTCCAACTGCATCACTCCCTGTCTGCAACTCAAGGAACCCTTAGGTGCACAAGGTTGTTGTAGGCATGACTCAAGCTGAGATCATTTCTGGAAGAACTCTTTTTCCTGTTCTAGCACTAGCAGCATCACAGAAAAATCCTGGGGAAAAAAAAAAAATAGAGGAAATCCACCATTAATTTTATCACCAAAGAGAGTGGAGTTTGAATACAGCTTGTCACGATTTTTTTTTTAAATACAACTTGACACCATTTTCAGCACAATACTGCATTTATTCTTGGCTTTCACCACCCAGAGGGAAGCAGCTGTATGGGTCAAGTTAGTCCAAAATGTGCTGTATGTACATGATTGAACCAACTTGAACCTTACATCAGCTTTTGCAGAACATTCAGCAGAACGAGTGAAAAAACAGGGTTTTTTTCCTAGCCAATATTTCTAATTTCTAACTTCTAATTTCTAATTTCTAATTTCTAATTTCTAATTTCTAATTTGCTTTAAGGGAATGAACCAGATAAATGCTAAAATTTCCCATACTTAGGTAATTGTTCATGTGTCTAATCAGCTGAGATTTTTTTTCTTCTTGAAACCAGAAATAACAACTAAATTTACTGCATTTTTAATACTACTTGGAGAATGTGTTATGGATAACTTAATTCTAGGACCTACAGACTTTGATTTGGAGAAGTCATCATTACTGGAAACAAGAGTTTATGAACTCCTGAATGAACTGCTTCTATTTGGTGTTGTCCTTAAACCCAGAATGCATAAGGCATTCACATGGATTGCTCTGCATAGGAAACACCTGATTTTGTTCCAGATGAATTTAAATTTAAATAGTCTAAATGTTGAAGGACTCCAGCAAATTTCCCTCCATGCTGAAATTAATTTGATATTAAGACGTCTCCTTAGATCTCCTTAAAATTGTTAGTTTCGAGTTTGATGCAATTCTTACTTGCATGAGATCTGCCAAGTAGATACCTTAGAATGTTTTTCTTTCTTGCAAAACATATTTGGGCATTAACTCATGGAGTAGCCTCTGGAAGTTCTTTGTGGATGGATGGATTAATGATTTTAGCTTGCTTTACTTGCATAAATCCAGGTAATGATGCTGTGTATAACCCAGCTGTTCTAATTGTTCCTCAGCAGGCAGAAATTAAGACCTGCTGTGCTCCTTCCCCAGTGCTTCTGCATTTTTTACCCTGGTATTGTAAATCTGTGAGTTTTCTGTGCAGGCATCAGTCTGTGTCTTCACTGTGACCTTAGCTCAGGGCTGGAAAATCATGAGAGTGCTGTGAAGAAGATCCAGCCTAGATTAGGATGATTAAGGAAGATCTGGCTGGCTGAGGAATCCACACACCTCTGTCCCAGCTCACACACATTTGTTGTCTGTTTCTGTGTGGTGAAGCTGCTCAACTGCTCTAAGCTGTGATTTAGCCAGTTTTGTTGGGATGTTTTGCTGGAGCCTTTCCCAGAGGACCAGCAGTGTACAGGAACAATTCTGGTTCACTCCACAGGCCTTGCTGGTCTGGTTTGAGTTTTAAGCCATTTCACGACCACATTGAGAGGATGAGAGGGAAAGCAGATGCCTTACCAGTGAGGGAAGGGAGGAAAGGACACATTAATTGAACACTAACAGAGTTTTAAGTGGTTCCTTTAGCTGTAAAAGCCTCACCACCCCTCACTCCCTGCACATGCTCACAGCATTCAGTGCTGCAGAAATACACATCTTGCACCCATTAGCAGCTCAGGGATGACTCTGTGCAACTCCCTTTAGAGACAGGGAAAAGAGTGTGGGAGCAGTTTGGAGTCTCAGCATCTGTTATCCCTTCTGCCAAATTGCTGCAGCATGGCAACCAGATGGGAGTGATGCCATTTCTCCTCAGGAACCAAACACCCTTTCAGTGAGGCTTTTCATTAAGGACAAAATCCTGGAACCTCAGGCTCAGCTCTCCCTCTGTGCTTCGTGGGGGGCTTTTTTTTTTTTTTTTTTTTTTTTTTTTTTTTTTTTTTTTTTTTTTTTTTTTTTNTTTAGTGTGTTTTTGTTTGTTTGTTTGGTGGGGTTTTTTTTTGTTTTTGTTTTGTTTTGTTTTGTTTTGTTTTGTTTTTTTTGGGGGGGATTTGTTGACTGTGAAAAATATATTTTGATTGGAGGCACTGCAGAGTGGAGAGTTAATAGGAGGAGTAAAATGATTTTATTCTTGTAAGATGAGAAGGAACAGACAAAATCAAGGGGATATAGCATATGGTGAGCAGTAAACTCAAACATTATTCTTTGATAAAGATACTGATGTTTACATTTAGTTTTAGCCACGTGCTTTCAGCTTTCCTCATCCATTTCCCGTGTCATCACAGGTGAAAATATTTAATTGACGTTAACATAGTTGCCATAATTTTAAATGTGGTTAAACATTTGGGGTACATTGTTCAAACTGCATTATAATGTGCATACAGTAGTGAAATGCTGAGCCACCTTTGGGCATCTGAACAGAACTGTTCCCTCAGCTTGTCCCTGCAATCAGATAAGTATGTGTGTAATGGCAAGAAAATCAATGGCAAGAAAAAGCCCAGAAGTCATGGGCACTTCCTTCAGGAGTCTGTCTTTACAAACCTAATATGTAGACACATTATGAAATTTCAAATCATACAGATTTAATCCAGACAGGTTTCTTTAAGCATTGGGTAAAGGCATTAGCCTCACAGTTCTATGTGGAGAAATTTCATGTACAGCTTCACATACTTGCAAAACTTTGCCAGCAATGCACTCCGAGTAATTTCATCCACATCTATATCTGGGCAAACCATTTGCTGAGGTATTTTCTGCCATGTGTGAGTGTTCATCTGCAGTGTATATGCCAGATGTGAATTGGCAGCATACATGCTACAAAAAACAAGGATCCAGAACTGTGATAGCAATCCCCGTGCTGCAAATGGAGCAAACCTTTGCAACCTACTATCTAATCATGTAAATTAGTTTGCTAAATAAATGCATTGTTTATAAATAAAGAACAAAACAATGACTTGCTGTAAATGTGGGTCTCAGGAAAGCCATTTTCACAGGTGCACAAGCCACAGCAGTTGGGGAATTCATTTGATCCTGGCTGGTCTGCCCTGGTGACATTTAAGTTATTTTCCCATGACTTGAATATTCCAGTTGCTTTACAGCATACTTTGTGTCATTTAACCTTGGCTGACTTGTGGAGGATTTCAAAGCTTCTGTTTTAATATTGGATTTCTCATGATACCACCACTGACTCAATCCCCTCTCTTGGTCAGTGTAGGGAGTGAGGGGCCAGCACTGTGTAACCCTAATTTAGTACAGCTCGGAGGAAGAGGAAAATCTGAAACAGTGATTTAGTTCATGCAGCAAGATACATGTAATATCTGAGACAGGGTGTGGTGAGAAATCCCCTGGATGTTCAAGTTCTGGGGGAGGTATGCATACAAATCCACTTAACAGTCCAGTTACTGTGAGGAATATTCTTCCCACACAGTATATTGGAAGAAGTGAGGAGATGTGTGTGAGGAGAGCCTAAGACCTGCTAATAAAAGCCTAACCCCGAGGCCTGCTAGGCCAGTCAGCCCATGCTGAGCCCTGAGCTCTTGTGGCTAAACTAGCCTGGTATCAACTGTGGTCTAAATTTACCTTTGATACCTTTATCTTTATGTTATCTATCTGTGAGTGCAGCAGATGTTCCCCAAGGTTGCACTTTTGCTGGAGAGGGCCCCTCATGAGCAGGTATGAGGCTTTGCTAATGATCCTGGAGCTTCCCAGGTTCCTCCTCCAGGAGCTGCTGGCTCTTGGGAGATGTCAAAGTCACTGAAGTGAGGCTGAAAAGCAAATACAATGTCCCAAGGATCAAAGTAACTCTTCCCGTGTCTCAGAAGCTAGCTCAAGCATGACCAGAGTCCTCCTAATCCTCAATTTCTGTAATCAGGGCTCCATTAAAGTCCTTGCTTGCCTAAACACCAGTACTCCCAGTTCAGGGCTCTAAGAGCTGTCCCAGTGGAGCTGCAGCCAGCGATGTGCCCCCGATGTGTGAATTGCTCCCTGTATTTTTGTAAACTAAACCTGTGGGAGGTGCTGCTCAGAACCTGAGGGAACTGGGGATGCAGTAAATCGAGCCCTTGCTGATTTAGGTGTGGTCTTGTTGTTGGGAGTTACAGAATCCTTTCTTAGGGACTTTTTCTTTTGTCTCATAGCTTAAATTAGAAGTCTTTTTTTTTTGGGAGTTCTGTAGTCTGCTCACATGCTCAAAAGAGAAGCCCATTCCCCCATTCTCATTTTCCAGGAGTAAGAATCCATAGTTCAGTTGCTGTAGCACAGCCTGTCCTGGGACATGTTACAGAAATCACAGCAACATGCAGCACCTCTGGGGATCCAACTTCCACATCACAAGGAGACACATTTTATGATTTAAGGACACTGATGCTAATGAATTTAACTACAATGGGTTAAAAAATGCACTTATTACTTACATTTTAAAAGAGCTTTTTTAGAGAGAGTAGTTTAGTCATAGTTTATAATCTCTTAGTCCTGCTCTGCCCACCACCCCTAACCTATGCTACTTGTATTTTTAATATGCTTAAAACTGCTTTTCATTGTATTGGAATTTAATAAGCAACTCATAAAGGCAGTTTTAAATTGTGACCCGATTCCTTGAAGTCAGCTTACCTGGTATTTTAAATGTCCTCTCTAAAACTTCTTTTAGTGTATAAGACTTTTTTTGACTTTAATATTTCACCTGTAATACTGAACTCTGTACACATGCCTGTTAATTGTGTTTCCATGTTGGATGCTGTCCCTTGAATGGAATGTTGGCAATGCATGGTGCAAGCACCCTCCTGTGTGTGGGGTGCCCAAAGGCAGAGGGTACTGTACATCATTCTGTTTCAGGTACAGTGTATTGCTGTGTAGACACAAAAATAAATTTTAAACAAAGGAGTATTTCAGAAAGCAAAAGTGGAAGTCATTTTGCATGCATAGTGGTTACAGGGGGCTCGGGTGTAGATTTGCATGTAAAATATGTTCTGGCCATTTAGACCCCACTGCGTGGGAGGCTTTAGGTTATCCCTTAATGTTTAATTGCATGGAATGTGTGTTTAGCAGATTGTTCAGCTATCACCTGGAAACCTTCAGGCAGGATGCTGCAAGCTGCTGATAGCCCCAGCGTGGCTGCTAATTTGGCAAAGATCAGATTTCTCATTTGGGGCTATTTGCAGTGGCCCTTTGCTTTGGCACTTATCTGTCAGGCCTGGCCAGGTGGCTGGTAATGGATGTGGAAAACTGCTGCATAATCTGTTCATGGAACTAAGATTTGTGTGTCTTGATAAAAGTAAATACCAGGTCGGTTGAGGCTTTTCCCGATGTAATTTGTTTCTTTGGTGGAAAGGTTTCAATTTTCTGTGCTTTTCAATTTTTCTCTTTGTTTTTATGATGTGGTATGGCCAAGCAATACCTGTTCCCTCTAGAGTTGCAAGTGGAAGTTAGTATGGGAATGGAAATAGGAGCACAGCTGCTTCTGCAATGTGTACAAGAAGGAAATAGGTGTCATTAATAGCTGTGTTCAGTTGGCTTTGTCCTGGTTGTTTTAGAATCTATTACTATTACCTGTCACTCATTTTTTCATTTTCTGAAATAAAAAAGTGTTTGGAGCTCAAATAGCACAGAAAAAAGTAACTTTATAGTCAGGTGACAGTGTATTACTAAGTCAAAACAACTGTAAGAAGAAAGAACAAATTACAAATTAGCTGTTGGGGAGAAAAAGAAGAAATTAGTTCATCTGATGGCAAGAAAGATAATTTCCCCCAATCAAGAAACTAAAAAGAAAAGTAACAGTAGGATAAAATGAGGTGTGTGCAGGAACAGCACAGTGAAAGCAAACAGTGACACACAAAAACAAACCTTGGGCTGAGGAATACCACACAAAAATGTGTCAGTCTCACTGGTCATTTTATCTTCCTTCATAATACAGAGCCAGGCAGTTTGGGGTTAAGGGATGAAAACTCAGTTTTCTGCCACTGGCCTTCAAGCAAGTCAGTAGTGACATTTGTGATATCTGTGATGGCAGCCTTTGGATTTTTCTAGAAGTACCCTGATATTTCAGGTATTTGCTGACAGAAACCCCTTAAATGCTGGTCTCAGTGAAAAGGGAAATTAAATGGAGTGTCCTTTGAAAGAAGCACCCCAGAATGAGCAAAATGCCTTGAATATTTGGTTTTGCATGTGCAGTAACTTAAGAGTATCACTGGAGTGATCTTAAAACAGCTTCTAACATTTGGGGCTCTAATGTGTGTCTTGTCTAATGCTGATACATTACTTAGGCAGTGACATGGAAACCAGAGGCTTTGTTGAAAGGTTCCCCTTGTGTAGAATTACTGTAGGATCCTGCACTGGTACGAGCTGAGCTGATGAATTCTTCTGCAGAGATCCCTGTTAGCAGAGTGTGGTGTCTCTGTGCTGGGAATCTGAGTTACTTTGCTGCAGGGATCTCTACCCATTTATCTTCACAGATGTTAAAGCTACTGGTGCTGAAAGAGTGAATCCTCCCACTCAGCTGATCTAAGTGTGAGGTTTACCTTTGGTGGTGGGACACCTTGCACTGACCTGTAAAAAGCAATTTATTTGTTATCCATGGGAAGGTGGGGGCTGATCCTACTCACAGGGAGGAGTTACTTCCAATGAGGACCCAACAATAAACTTAAAAAAGAAGAGTACTTTGCCAAATGAGCCTACACCAACCTTAATGTTATTTTCCAGGTAGAATATTCTGCCTGATAGGTATCACTGAAGATCTCAACATGAATAAGGCTGCTCTCTGGCAGTGCAGTACAGGGAAGGATTTCTGCAAATAAACTCCATGCACAGATGACAGCTGCATAATTGCAAAACTTTTCCTTCTTATTTTGCTGATCTGTGATTGTTCCACTTGTCCTCTAAGTCATGGACAGGACAGCTTTAGTAACCACCGCTTTTTCAAGGAGACCAGGAAGTTGCAGCATGCAAGGTAAGAGATTTCAGGTATTCTCCAGGCTAAGTAAAGGATCAGCCAAGATGTGCTTCTCATATTTTAAGTGGAAATCTAAAGCAAATCAAAAGAAAAGCTCAGATTCTCTGAGACCCAATATTCACACTGACTGAATAGTACAAACTGTCCCACTGTTAGAGACACAATTCTGAATGAGGGAGCTGTCTTAAAACACACTTGGAAGAGAGACCTTAAAGACAGAGGAAATTTAAGCAGTTCAGAAACAAATAAAAAATGTACCTCACTCAGACCAACCAAGATAACTGTTTGTTATGCATTAGCAGAGAAGAATTAAAGTCTAGGCCGGAAATCAGAAGAAGAATCTGAAGTCATGGAGGAGGTAACTGTCGTTGTAGTTTGTAATCTGTAGTTGACAGGATGCTGACAGGAGTCTGTAAGAGAAAATTCTTGTGCTGAATGTCAGGGAGGTCAGTCTTAGAGGACCTAGGGGATGCTACCAAGGTGCTGTCACACTAATGAGGCCTTTTTGTGGTATAAAATAGACTGCACACTCTTTTCTACAAGTGTAGAAAGTTTATCCAGCTCTGGTCACATCAGAGGAAGGTTACCAATGTCTGTAACCATTTGGGTTTGTTCCAGTCCATCTTTCTGGCTCTGAATAACCCTCACAGCTTTAGCAAAGCAATATTGCATAAGGCAGGGATTACTACAACTGGTCTTCTCTATTTTAGCGGTGTCCCTGGTCAGGTTTCAGCTTCAGGATTGCCAGTTTGGAACACATGGAGCTCGCATAAACATTTGTAGGGTACAGTCCCAAACCTGGACTGCCACAGTTGCCCTCCACAAGCTGGGATTGGGACAACCACCCAGACAAGCTCAGCTCATTAGGTGTGAACCAAGGTTTTAATGCCCTAAATGAGGGTTCAGTCATGGGTTTAAGCTTAGATGTACCAGAGATTATGGCTGAGACAGGTGTCCTTGTGTCCACAGAGGTGTGCAAGAGCTTCAGAGCCACTGGAATTAACTTCGCTTCAATTATCAAAAAAGAAGACAGTACCTCTCTAAAAGAATGTTGTATTTTCAAATAATGAAATTGGGATATAGTCTCTAAAGCCATGAACTAAAAATATCCCTGCTCTTGGTCTGCCCAAAGGGCACATTTTTCCCATAGTATTCTCTCCCCTCAAGCAGTAAGCAAATCCTCTTTAGCCAAGCCAGAGAAACGTAAGGAAATGGGATAGTTTTTGCATAAAGGAATCAGCATGCTGTAACAGCCAAAGTCTCAGGCTGGCATCTGTTCAATTACCTGGCTGCTTCTGGAGTCTTACCAGGCCCTGGAAGAGCCTGAATTTGCTTCCTGCAGCTGCTAGCATGCTCCTGCTGCAGGGTGGAGAAAATCATGTGGGCAGCAAATACAGTGAGGCTGAACCTGTAACACTGCCAGGATAACTCAGGCTTATCAAGGGTGCATACAGGAGGGGAAGGGAGACAGGAGGCTGGCTTGAACCATGTGAGCTGAGGTGAACCTGGAAAAGGAAATGGTTGGAGCATCTGTGTCTTTACTCAAAGGTGTCAGTAGACATACATGGCAGGTACTTGCAAATGGAGGTCAATGCCTTTTCAGCAAGTGAGGCAACCTTCTCAAAATCTGAACGTGAGTGCTCTTTCTGTCATTGCTGTTGAGCCCCTTTTAGGTTGTTGAGTTATTAAAGGTGGAAATCACTGACCCATTGTGGATATGAATTTTAAAATTTTTAGATTTTTTAAAATTTTACGTGGTAGGATCAGATTCTTGGTGCTGCTTTTTTTCAAATGTAACAGAAGTTTATGTTTCTTTTGCTAGTCCTTTGTAAGTTTTAGGTCATGCTTGGTTCTTAGTCATGAACTTGACAAAGGAAATGGTTAGAGCATCTGTGTCTTTACTCAAAGGTGTCAGTAGAACATATGGCAGGTACTTGCAAATGGAGGGCAATGCCTTTTCAGCAAGAGAGGCAACCTTCTCAAAATCTGAATGTGAGTGTTCTTTCTGTCATTGCTGTTGAACCCCTTTTAGGTTCACAGACTGTGCAGTGTTCTTGTCAGCCTTTGTAAATACATAGCAATTCATGAAGTACTACTGAACAATGGAGTCTTTTCAGCCTAGCGTTTCCTGATTAAACCAAAAGGAGAAGAAGAGTCTGAGATTGGATTTTTTTTTGAGCATGGGTGCTGCTGAAGCCAAAGAAACACCCAAGACCCTAACAGGATTTTAAACAGAAAAACTCTGAACTAGAGCAGCTTCATAGACAGTGAGATTTGTTACATTTCTGAACAGCAGTAGCTTTGCCTTGGATTTCATCTTAGTACCGTGCTGCATTCTATTGCCAGGTCATGTTTCCTCAAGAAGTGCACCCTCCTTGGCTGCTCAGAACCAACTACATGATCCCAACTTAGCATTAACAGTTGGTGTTAAAAGGAGCTTCAAGTACAATCTGTACAAATACGTGTTGGGATGGAACCCAAATTTATGTTCAGAAGTGCTGATCTGTGAGAACAAGTGGTTGCATTCAAGGAAGGACACATTTCAAGACAAAAAGGTCATGTTGTGGAGCCTTAATTCTCCACTTATTTTTGCAATGCCTAAACATAGTTATATACACTTGTGAGTGTTTTTCTAGGAAGTTATTTGATTATTTATATTATTTGACTGTTCAGAGAAATCACTGTTTTCCTGGCAAGAGTCCTCTTCCCCTTCAAATCTATGTAAAACCAATTAATAGAAAACACATCATTAGAACAAAATGGGAACAGATGTGTTTTGAGAGGCAGTGTGAAGATAGATCTCCATTATATTGCTTTCATTGGAAGGAGTTTTTGGGAAAAGAGTAAATACGTGACTGAGAGTAATGATGGAAGATTAGGAAGAACTTAACGTGCCTTGGGAGGGGATAAGAGATAAGGACTGTTACAGGGAGGAAAGAAATGCATTCATCACAGAGAAAATTGGTGGTTAGGAAGAGATAGGAAATTGAGATTTGCAATATGTATGTGGATTTAGAAGAATAATGGACCAGGTGAAATGTGAGGAAGGGTTCCTGGAACAGGGTAGATTTCAGGTCTGGGCAGCAGTTGCTTTCCAAGCCTCACAAGCAGCCTGGGTCTGGTGCTCAAGACTGCAAATGACTGAGGTCGCTGCATACCAAAACTGAGCCATGTGACCCATATTAAACCCTCTATTGAAGGTTACTTTAAGCAAATTCTAAATAAGCTAAAAGAATAAAGGAGACCTGTTGATTGGCCCCTCAAATCTGAAGACTATTTCTAGTTCTGTAAATGAGTTGTGTTCAGGAGCCTGAGCTTCCAGCTGGCTCACAACTACTTCTCATGTGGGACCACAGCGTTGTACCTCCCCTTTTCTGAATGCAAGGAAGTGCTTCAGTTTGTTTCTTCGAAGGTGACACCTCAAGTGACCTCTATGTACATTCAGTGAGTTTGTCAGACTGAAAGACACCCCCTCTCCATTGCCACTCCATGCACTCTCCCCAGATGCCTATTTATGGGCTAAGAAAACTGCACGGAACAAAGTGCTAAACATACGGTGTTCCAGAGGATGTGCAGGAGTGCACAGTTATCTTTTATTATCTCCCTTAAGCAGTCCTGTTATTCAGAAGCTCTAACAGCCATCCATTATTCATCAGCTGCCTTTCTCCTCAGCTGATTGCCGAGCAGAGTTGCCATGTGGAACAGCAGCCTTGCAGAGTGTGAAGTGGGATGGATACTGGATTATGCAAGGGAATTATCTGCTCCAGTAAAGGTCTGGTTTCCAGGGCTTCTGGCATAACTAAGCAGAAAAAGTAAGTGCAAATGTAGGGACATAATATTATACCTGAGAAGATTAAGATACTAATGCCATGAGTAACTCCTTCCTGTAGAGCTAAATCCAAGGCAGCTTTTGCTAAGGCATTCTAATGTGGATGAGCTTTCATCCTGGTTTGGGAGCTGCCTCAAGTGCACAAAGCACCAGGAGTTCCAGGTGTTCCAGCCTGTTTGAGCTGAAGCTGGGTGGTTCTTAGAGCACAGTGTGGCTGTGGAGCAGATGTGCTGGCAGATGCTGGCTTTGTGTGCTGCAGGTGCCAGATCAGGGGGTCTGCAGAGCCACCTGCCTACCCTGTGTCCTAAACTTAGCTAGCAAACATTCACCCCAGAGGGCCAGTTGAAAATGCTTTCTGGAAAAGAAAATGTAGGAATTTGGATGCTTTGGCTTATATGTAAACACTCAAGGGTTTGGCACAATGATTAATTTACCTTCTTTCTAAGGGTATCCCATTCAGGGATGTGTGGTAGCCCTTCTAACCCCTTCCAGCTTGGTTACCCCATGATGATCACATGAACTTTTGCCTTACAAAGCTGCCTGTTCCAGCTTCTCTGGTTTTCTGTAGGGGCAAGCACAGCATTTCAGGACCTTCTATCACATGTGCTGTATATAGAGCTTTAAACCCCAAGCATAAAAAAATTTGATGTGCTGTGCATGTAATTTACCTTGACTGCCTCAGGCATCAAATATCACGTGGCAAATCAGTGATTGAAGTAATTGATAGCCATGCAGGAGATTGGAAGAGATGTAGGATGCACAATGTAACGAAACAATTTTGACTTAAGTTTTCAGCCTTGGAGCAAGAGGGCACCAAGACTGTGGTTAATTACAAAAACGAGTACTGTCTGTCAAAGTGTTTGAAGTTTGTGGCATGAACTGTGATTTATATCAAGCTCACTTGATGGCCTAAGGCCTTCCCACCACCCCTACAAACAATGCAGGCCTGTTGTGCAAAAATTCATTTGTGTTTCAATGTTTGTAATAACATGACTGGTATGAAAATAATGCCACAAAATAAAATAGCAAGAACAGGGATTAGCTATCGAAGGTCAAAATATTTTGTTTTCTAGAAGTACATTGGGACCTCGCACAAGAACCCATGATTTCTCTGGGTAATGTTCAAACAAAATTGAATTTTTGATTATATAATCAACTCAGCATTAAACAGTTATAGCCACCTACTAAAATGGAAGTATCTAATGAGGAATGAGCTGCATAAAGAAACTTGAGAACATTTTAAACCAAGTGGGTTTTTTTACCCTTTTTTTAGCTGACCTATTATAATGGTGCTTCCTCTGAGAGACCTTTTAGGCAAGGCTGCCAGCAATAGACTATGAGTACTCCATGTCAAGCTCTCTGTTCAGGGCAATGGACAAGAAAAGAGCAAACCTGCTCTTGGAAGTTGCAGACAATTCTTTGTTCTGCTTCTCAGCCTCACGTGACTGTGTGATATTGTGCCAATAGCAATATCAAGGTTATCTTGTTTCAAATACCTGATATGTGAATCATACTCCAGGATGCCAACAAAGCTGGTTCACAAGAAAGGATGCTCCTTTCTTTTGTGCTGCTTGAACTTCATCATCCTGCTGTGGTGCTTAATGGAATTGTTGTGCAAACTGTGAATGCTGATATTTTTATAAGCCAAATACCAAATAATTCTGTGCTTTCAATCAGATGTAAGCTGATAGGAGCCTTGTCACACTCCATCTTTGGAGGCAGCTAAAGGACAATCCAAGCAGGCTATAATATAACATATTTATATTCATAAATATGAATATGCTAAAATTCTCTACTGAATTAAACTCCTTGTCCAAAGAAGACTGAAAGGGATGGCCTAGCAGCTGCTAATTTTTGCCAGGACAAGGTCAGGACAGCTAGAGGAACCTGTACTTTGATTTAAATGCTGTGTTCACATACTGTGACCAAAATGTTTTAGGGACAGAGAATTCTCATGCTAAGTAACAATCAAGGAGTGCCTGAGGGGCTTGAAATGACTTTAAGATAAAGTTATTTTTGCAGGTCTGTACCAGGCCAATACCTATGAAGATCATGAACACTTGCAGCATACTTTGCTTGGCCTGTAGCAGATATGTCCAGTGGCAGTGAGGTGGCAATCAAGACCCATAACACCCAAGAAAGCAAAATGCTATTTTTGGGTGGAGTATATTACTGGGATGCCACTCACTGCAGACTCATCCAAGAAGAGCTTGAGAATGAGCTGAAGAAGCCATTTCTGAAGGTGCTTAGTGGCTGAAATAAGCTTCATGATTCAAAGTCCTGGTCTTGGCCTAGCCTAGCATGATATGAGGTGCTCCATCAAATTCAGAGTTTGTTAGTTTATAGCAACAAGTGCAGATTTAATAGCAATATATTCAAGGCAAACTTACATCATCAATATAAAAGGATACTCAGGTGAGGTGCCTGAATTTCTCAGGTAAAGAGTGCTCTAAATTAAACCTGCTGTAGAGCACTCAGAAGGAGGTAAATATTTACTGCAGTAGGAAATAATTTTGTGAATTTAAACCTTGCATCAAGTTTCCAACCAGGTGCACACACCTTGCTGGTCAAAACTCCCAAAGACCTGAGGAGTTCCCCAGCTGATTGTGCTCTAACCCTCTGTTGTTATTTACTTACAAAACAAGCATACTTTAAGATCTAGAAACCTGTCCTCACCCTCCTTGTAACAAAACTCTGGGTGTGTTGGGTATGTTTTGTGAAAGCTGGCAGCCAGTCTACCACACAGTTCTTAGGCTGGTACTGAAATGTCTTTGCAGGGTATTGTTAATAATGCCTTAGGATTTTAGCTTTTTTATTTTTCATATATTTGTAATCCTGCAATTCTTTAGTTTATAACTCTAAACTCCACATACAGTGTTAGCTGCTGCTTCCCCATTTTGATCAGAAAAACAATTCCTCTCCAGGCTGGGAATCAAGGACACCTCACTGCCTCAGGCCCTGAGAGATGGAAACAAAAGTTGAGGGGAGCAAACCTGGGGTAAATGACTTCATTACCTGAAGCTGTAATTGGAAGATTAACCCCAATATGCAAATGAACCAAACTTACAAAAGTGTGAAAACCTGTGAGCCCTGGTCCATTTTTGAGTGTAGCCCCTGGGTTGGCTTTGCCTGCCCTAAATGTTCCTGGAAATCCTTCAATAAATAGAACTGCTTTTTATTCCCTTAATTCTGTCTGGCCTCTGTTTTTAGGTAGTCCCAAAAAGTCATAATTGTGACTGAGTGCTCTTCAGAGGCAAGAAACATCCCCTCCTTTAGAGCATGTTTCAAAGCCAGCTGAAGTCAGCACAGATAACCTGACTGGAGCTCTGCACCCTCTGCAGCCCCAGATGGTCTGAGGGAGAAATAGATGCAAACTGAGACTTGAGCAGCTTTTCACATTTCTTTCTTGAAGATGCTATGGAATAATTACAGTCTGGGACAACTCCTTTTTCTGCTTGATGTGGATTTAAAAAGAGATTTTTATTAATGCAGCCTCCTGTTTAATGGGCAGTGCAAAACTTCTTTGTGTTCTAGAAAACTGCCTATCCAAAAGGTGTGTCTACATTTCCTAGTGCCAGGAGACAAAAACTGCAAAGAGGTGAGCTCTGGTGGTGCCTGAATGTCTCAACAGCTTCCTCTGTTCTGCAGAAGAGCTTAAGTTGATTCAGCATTTAAAATTATTCAGCATTTAATTTAAAAGTCTAACTTGTCATACACTGATAACAAAGTTTAGTATGAGTGCCAGTAGGTAATCTTAGAAAATTTACAATCTGTTGAATGTAAAAATATTGCAGCTCTGATATTTCCAGTGCAGGTGAAAACCTTGTGTCTTTGGGATATACTGTGGCTTTACCATGGTGAAGCCAGAAAAATTAGAGATGGTATATCCAGGCCAGTGATGGTATGTCTTTCTGGATCTTGGAAGTCATTAAGTTTAACTCAAATATTTAAAATAAGAGCTACTGTTTATGTTACCATAATATTTGATCACAATGCATCCTTGGTAGAGTGCCAGAAGAGTCCCTTTGCTCTTTTATAGTATAAGGGCAAATCGAAATATGAAAACTGGAGACCTAAAAAGAAATTTATTATATTTCAGATTTTCCAACACAAATAATTCAGCATTTAATATTACAAATAAAGCACATTACCATCTTGCAAAAATAATATTGATAAATGTATTCAATTCAAGGTTAGTTTAGCCACAAACACTTTGATTAATTTTTCAGAAGCATACTGGTGTGGTGGTAAGAACTTCTCCTATTCTTGAACAGTCAGAGAAAATTTAGGTGTCTTCTTTAATTCTTTACCTAAAGTTTGCCTGTAAATATTAAGAATTCAATATGATGGAGTTACAGAACAAAAAAAATTCGAATTTTTTATAGCCTGCACAAAAACCTACTGCAGTTTGTGGTTGACTGGAGTTGAATGAGGCATGAACTGAAACCCAGCTGTGACTGTTTTGATTTTCATTCATTGCTAAGTTGCATGTCCAATTCAACCAATCCTTGACTGTATGTCAATTTACCCCAGAAAAACCCTTTGCATTACACCATTAAGCACTACCTGGGCAAAGGTGGCAAAAGCAGAGACATTTTCTTTGGAATGTGGCTCCAGTAAAGCACATGGCATGCAGTTAAAAAATACCCACAACCCCAGGAAGAACAGAAGACAGATGGTGATTTGAATCATAGCAAGCCACTGTAAGAACAGGAAAATCCTTCATGATTGCAGCAAATAGTTTGAATGTTATTTGTATTTTAAATTTAGCAAGTCAAAACAGATCATGCCATTACACAGCTTTGGCTCTATAGTTCCTCCAGTAGCTGAGAAAATTTCCAGATGAAGGAAGCACAATCATGGAATTGTTCAGGTTGGAAAACACACTCTGCCCCCAGCCCGTAGCTCTGCAGAGGCTTGTTGGGAGCCAAGGGCAGGACCTGGCACTTCAGCTTACTGAACTTCATGCCATTGCCCTGGGGTCATTGATCCAGACTGTCCAGATCCTCTGAAGGGTTTTCCTGCCCTCCAGCAGGTGAACCACTGACTGTAGGTGCTGACTGATGGCACCCAGGCTGATCTGCTCCACTGTGGGAACTGAAAAAGCAGAGGATTTTCACAGCATTGCAATAAGCTTACATAGATACAGGTTTGAAACAGAGTTGAATTTCAGGCCTTAAAATATTTGGAGCATAGAAAGTTTCTGAGCTGCAAAAAATATAAAACAAGCAACTATTGTATGCTGTAAGGTGTATGTGCAGTGTTGAGTGATTGGCTTAAGTAGATGCTTGTAAGCTTTTAGCATTAGCCTATTGGCTAAAAAACTTTTAAAAGGCCTTGTAACAAAGAGAATTTGGTTTCTGTTGTTATGGTGTGAGTTTTACCATCTTTTATGTCTCTACCTGCACTGAGACTGACATAAAAAACTTGTGGAAGGCCTTTCAGTTGCCCATCCTGTCATTAGGTACTAGATCCAACACTCCATGACATTCCCCAGCACCAAGATCAGACTGACAGGCCCTCCTGGGATTGTCATTTCAACACTTCTCACAGATGGGCATCCCATTTGCTAACCTCCAGTCAGCTGGGACCTCCCAGCCAGGCAGCACTGCTGGAAAATGACTGAATGTGCCTTGTCTGTGTTCTATCTCTGTGCAGTGTAAACTGCTTGCCCTATTTTCCTCTGCTCTGGAAAGGCACAGGTCATGGGACTGCAGGGAGCATCTCTGCCAGTATGGGCTGCACCTCCTGCTCAGCTGGAAGTGCAGTGTGCTCCAAATCACCTCCTGACATTGGCATCTGGGGGAAAAACACCAAAGTTGCATAAATAAAATATTCAAAGTGCATATTTATGCCCAATGTTTGGATTTACTGCCTGCCCATGTGCTGTATATGTGTAAAGGTTGACCATAAATGTCCCTTGAGGCAGGCTTACACTGTCCTATTTTAGATTTTATTTTATTTTTCTCTCAGAACAGCTGTCTTATGGTACTTCCATGGTTTTTTTTTTGGGAACTCAATGTAGCAGGGGGGTTGAACAGAAAGCAGGACATTCTCACCTCACAGAGATGAGGGCTGGAGCTTATTTGAGTAGGGATAGACAGAGCCTGTCATTTCAGTGGCTTGGGTGTTGACTTGAAAGCAAACCTCAACTTATCTTAATGTTGGCAGTCACTAAGGTCAGAATGCAATCTATCATTACAGAGTGGCTACTCTTTGTAATCATGCTATTTATCCTGAAGGACCTGGAAAGACATCTATACTTTGCAATCCCTATCTCTCAGGAATTATAACCTCTTGTTGAAATTGCTTTCCTAGGAGAACTATCTTGTTTTTGCTGGTGCCTGTTTCTGGTTTCCCTCTTTCAGTTGTGATGTTTTAGTGTCCTGCCTGATGAAATCAGTTTGAGGTAATTTCTACAGATTATATTCAGTACAGATTCAGCTCTCTACAGACCCTGTATTCTGGGTTTCCTTTTTATGGGCTGAAAATGCTGTGACTACCAACCAACTTGTGACAAAGCTGAACCTCTCAAAAGAGGTTTTAGCATTTGAAAAATACTGCTTCCTATGAAGACAGTAGAAATGAGGGCTCTTAAAGCAGCAGAAATTTAGTCCCTGATAGTGCAATTTGTGCCTTTATCAGCTTCTCCAGATACTGCCTTTATATGATTCAAGGAAGAACCTGTGCCATTTTATTCCTGTTGTTGGTGTTAGGCTTTTTTTGCAGACAAAGGTAACATTGTCATCCAAAACAAGGCAGAAGCTTGGACTCACCTCTGCAAAGCTCTTTAAGATGAAAAACATCTTTCAGAGCAAATCAGCTGATGAATACAGATGGAAATCTTTCACTTATTCAGATCACCAGGATGACAGTATGTTTATTGTTGTTTACTATGTATAGGATGTGTGCACATATACAAATATATAGTGAAGAAAAAATTAAATTTACTTATAAATCTAATTAGGAATTTTTTTTCAAAATCTTTGGTAAGCCTTTGAAGCAAATTTCATGTTGAAATTCTGTTTGGGTGTTTGCATTTTTCACGTCATTCAGTTCCTGGTGAAGGAAAACAGTGGAAAGAAAGACTTCAAAAAAAGGAGAGAAAAAAATAACAAACAGATTTGAATGTAAAATTATATATATATATATATATAAGTTTAGAAAGCACAATGTTCTTTGAAAAGCATGAAGGTTTTAACCAGAATGTGTGATTAAAAACTGGGTCAATCATGTTTTTTTCATTAAAAATGTAGACATTTGGGCTAGTTCTGATTTTAGCATCAAGCATGTAAATATGCCATTAAGAAACACTTTCAGTCTAGCATTTGAATTTCCAGAAATAGGGCTTTAAAATCCTACTTTCCTGTAATTTGTGGTGAAAATCTTGTGACTGAGTTTTTTTCACAGGCATTAGGGAGGTGTTTGTACCAGTGAATTCCTGGACTGGCAGTTAATGTGGAAAGCACAGGAAACACACTTAGTTCTTGAACAGATGCAGTTTAAATGTGTGACCTCTTCCCAAACCTTTTAAGGATTGATTTTTTAAAAATTTATTTTATTTTCCAACTAAATTATCAACAATAATAAAAAAATATTTATGGTTGTCTACTGAAATTTTTAAGAGCCTGTTTGAACTGAGGAGAAAGCAGGATAAGGGAAGGGATTCTGAGCTGAGATCACCAGTGTTGCCAGACACTTCAAAATGGGTTTATAAGCCAGGAAAGAAGGCTGTTTCTCCCAAGGAATGAATCACTGATGTGGGAGGTATAGTGTCATCCAAGAAAAGAGAACCTCTTCTCCTTTGCACCCAAGCCAGCTGCTTAGTGGGTTAAATGATGTTTTTAGAGACATTGGTGTGTTGCAAGGCAAGGCAAACCTCCTCAGCTCTCCATGTTTGACTACATCAATCACCGTGGTGTTAATACAGGGCTTCACTCCCCTGGAACATACACATGATAGGTAGAACTGTGATTGCAATATATTAAAACTTCTCCTTAACACAACTTCTTAGCTCTTCAGCTTGCATATTCTGAGGTATCCCCAGCTGCTGGTGACCTCCAGTTGCTGAGAAGTTGGAGTTCTCCCCTTGGCATCCCCAAGGCAAATCCATCCAGGCCAGCCACACTGCTGAATGAAGCACAGTGTTGTCTTAGGCATCTCTCCCAGGATTTGGCACTTAGTAATTTTAGTCCTAAAGTGCTGAGTTCTGCATTTTGATGTGAAAAATCCCCCAAACCCCACATTTACTGATACTCTCCTGCTGGTTCTGGGTTTGAAGCACATGAAGGTAAGTTTCCATCTCCAAAAGTAAGAAGAATTCTTGCATTTACAACCATTTCTTGGTTTCACCCTAAACATCAAATAAACTGTAAAAAGCTTCTAGCAAAATGCTTTCATGCCACTGGGAACCTGTAAAAAATGTAACTTAGAATTTACTTGATGCTAATCTTTCTTTCTTGGTTGGAGCTTGGTTAGGAATTCTCTAAGACTTGGACCTTGAAAGGGAAGACATGGCCATGCTCAGTTTTGTTACTGCATTTCACAGAGGAATTCAGAGCTATTGTGAGGACTTGCAATCAAACCCTCACTCATTTCCTTGCTCAGTGCTTCTGTGTGGTTGCATTTTATTTTCAGGGTGGAATTCAGGATTTGTCTCTTCTCTAACTTTTATATTCCAAGTTTTCTCTTCATTCATCCCATCATCCCTCAGACACTGAATTGTAATCTTCAAGGGTGGTTGAAATTAGTAAAGGCCTTAAGATTATAAAATATTCTGTAAAGGCAGTTTTCATTTGTCAGTTGATCCAAATTTTTAGAGTATAAGCTGAGTCAGGTACTGTCTCTTATGTGCCATCCCAAATTTGTATTCAGTACTGGAACAGGATCTCCACTTGAGGCAGGAAGAGGTATTGACCATTAAAAGGTAATATTATACTGCACTAGAAAAGGTTGTATGAGGAGCCCCTGATTTAAATGGGAGTAGATGAGCCTCCTTTTATATTTACAGCACTGTAATTATGGATGGCAATCATTTTCAAACAGTTATAGAACTTCCACTACTTTTTCCATCCTGACCACCTATTGGCCATTGTACTTCAGTGTAATTAATATGATAGAGCACGACTGATTGTCATTCCAGGAGAGTAGCTGGAAGGCAAATAAATTCTACTAAAAAATCCTCTCTGCTGTCATGAAGCATCATGATCCACATACAGAAAGCAGAGAAATAGAAATTCTAAATTTAATATGTTGTAAGTTTTAAGCTCATTTTTTTTCACCTATTAAGAGTAATTTCATCAAGCTCTTTACCACAGGAAATTAGTTCTGTGAAACTCTTGCAAGGGGATCAGTGATGTACTTGGAAGCTGTACTTTTAGATTAGTGCCTTTTTTAACTTTCAAAACTCTTGTTGATAAAGGGGAACTTTTTGAAGCTATGCTTATTGGAGCCAAAATTGCTGTCCAACATTGATACAAAACAATTCTCAACCCCAGTTTTCTATCTCAGGCCTCAGAATTTTCCAAGCCTTCTTCACCTGCAGTGTAATTGAAGAAAATAACCATCAGGGTTGGATCTTTATCATGATGTTTTTACCTGAACAAGCTTCTTCCAGATTATTAACCTGGCATAATGGATCAGCATACAGTAATGGACCCTAAGGCACACCAAGGCAATCGCAGTACTGAGTTTGGCAAGGTGATGAATAGAAATAATATTCTGAAAAATGCGTGCACCTTGGATTTAGCACAAAGAATGTGTGTGAGAAAAAGCCATTCTTCTGTTGCTGGCAGTTTTGCCACCTGTTTCAAAGGGTATAAAAGTGTTTGTGCATGAGCTGTGCAACTGCAAGCAAGAAAAAACAACACTGGTGGTTTTTCTCGATATCCAATCTAACCAGATGATATTTTGGCAGATCTAGAAGTGCTATTTCCTCTTTGGCTCCTCTCCAGTGTTGTTTCTAAGGATGGATGTGAGGGAGTCAGTTAAGATGAAGGGGTAACTATTCCAGTAGACTGTAACCACACAATACCAAAGCACTCTCAGTAAATAAATCCTCTTATTAAAACAAGGCATGGGAAGTGTTCTATTCACTATCCTGGCAGGCAGCACTGAAGTACTCTTTCCTGAATGCTAGGCTCATTGAGGCTCCTTGTTCTGAGTTCCAAATGCCCAGATTTGGTTGGTAATCTGTAACCTTCCCAATGAGTCCTGCTCCTTCAAAATACTTTTGGAAGTTAATATTTGAGTACTCTACAACTTATCTTCACCCTACCTAGTTCTGACCTAGATTTCTGAGTAGAACACTAATGCTAACAAGTCAGAGTAAGCCAAGAGTGCTTTCCCAAAGCTCAGGCTGTCCTGAAGCACAGACTTAGAACAACTGATGGGGGGAAACACTCAGAAAATATGCCCAAAGAAAATACAGCAGATGAGTAACATAAATTTGGTCTAACATTGAGAGAAAATGTTCTGAAATACTGCACTGAAACAGCCTACTTCAAAAGAATAATCCTTGGAGGTGGGCTTTATATGACACAGTATAAAAGCTGTTCTTTAATGTTATGTCTGGGAAACCAAAATACAGGAAATCAGATCAGTGGCACAGACCTGCCTTAGGCTTTGCCTTTTGTGTCAGCTCTGTCTGGTTTTAGGTGTCCAGAACTCATTTTCTCTTCATAATTGTCTGTAAATTTAAGAGATCCTGCTAGTTTTAGCCAGTATGCAAGCTTGTGCAGGGAAGGGTTGAGTGGACTGATGTTCAGCCAGGGCAGCTGCTGCACACATGTCCAGAATGTATCTGTTGGTGTTGGTGGTTCCCAGTCCCCTGAAATCCATTTGTGAGGCTACAGGGCTGTTACTTGTGATGCTCATAACTCTGCAGCTTTATCCAGACCTCTGGGAAAATGTCTGAAACGCCTCATTTAGGGAGGGCTTTTGTGAGTCTCTGTGTTGATGTCATTCTTTCCTTTCGGAGCAAATCGTCTCCAGGTGGTTTTGCTGCAGCAGGCACAGGAAGTGAGCAGTCAGAAAATGGGAAAAGCCCATTGTGGGAAATGGATTTTCTCCATTCAAGGAAGAAGAAGAGATGTGGGAAATGGATTTGTAGAGGATTCTCAAAGCCTGACAGAAAGCTCACATGGTCTGGTACATCTGTATGCACACTCTGAGATAAGGTGTGCTGAATTAGAAATGCCATAGAATAGGACAGGCATTGTAGAAAGAGAAATGGAACTGGAAACAAGTTTCAAACAATGGCCTTGCAAACAGACCAGATATTTTTGAGAAATAGAACTATGAAAGATGTATTGTAGCAAGACCCATGTGGGGTATTTTAATAGATGATTGGCTTAGAAGTATTAGCAGCGTTGTGTGGCAAAAGCTGATAGGCAAAAAAAAAAAAAAATATCCTTATAATGTATTGTAATGAGAAAATAATTTATCTTCTGATTGTGATGCGTGAATTGTAACATCTGTACCATCTCACCCTTCATATAAGACTGGAAATGGAATAAAAGTTTTTAAAACACCTCTCAGGAGCCTCATCTCTGGGTCAGAAAAATGTTCTTTTTCGACAGCCCTTTGCCTCTGCTGCTGCAGGTAGTTCCAGGAGTGTCTTCAGGCTGTGGACATAGTCCAAGAGAAACAGCATATTGGAGCCCAAGGTCTGTGGAGAGCCTGTTGCCCAGCCATCTGTGTTGACTTTGGTCTCTCGAAGTTTTCCCATTAAGTCAATCCTGTGCATGTGTCCAAGCTGCAGCATCACAGTTTGCATCTCACACCGAGCACAGCCCAATTGCACTTCTGACATCCATGGCTCTGTGCTCCACCTGCTGCTTTACACAGATGACTGGGATTTGGTCTCCTGGAGTTTAGAGGCTCTTGGCTCACTGGAAACTGTAGCTCTGCTCTGGGGATCCCTCACACTCCTCTGATGATGGCAGTGTTCTCTAGACCTTGTGGATCTCCTCATCCCTGGGAAGCCCTGAGTCTGAATACACAGGGACTCAGCTACTGCTGTGTCCCAGTGAGCTCTTGGTTGGATTCTAATGTACTGCCATTAGGTCCATTTAATCAGTCTGGTTGGGTTTGTTTTTTGGATGTTTTTTGGTTTATTTTTTCCCTAGGAAGCTTTGACTCTCATGGAAAATCACTAATCCAAAGGGTTTTTCCTGCCATAATTGTAAATCACTCGTAAATCAGCGAGAAGAATTCTGCCCTAAAGTAGATGTTATTTCTCCCTTGCGGTGTGCTTTTCAGAGCAGTCTACTGACATTTGTCTGATTTGATAGGTGCTGTGGGCTCCAGAAACATGAACACTCCAGGCCAGGATAGGGGTTGTTGCTTGTGAGTGGCATCATCACCCTGCAAAACTGATGGGAGTTCTGTTCCAATGGGGCTTAAACACTTGATAAATAAAAAGGTGAGGTGGAAATACAGTGTCCTCATGGTCAGTAGTGCTTTGAGCAGCAGTAAATTAAGAGCTACTTACAAGTTGCTTTTTTTGCCTTAACAATGGTGGTAGCATTTGTTTTTAACAAGCAGCTGTTGAATTACTGTTCTATCAGGAACACACACACATATAAATTGTTTTCTCTCTCTTGTAGTCCTATATTATTAACCTGAAATGAATACAATACTGGAAAAAGTAAAAAAAGAAAAAAATACATTTAGTTTTGCACTGTCTGGGAAATGAACTTGTGTATTCAGTGTTGAGTTTCTGATGACTTAAACTGGTACTATGAGGCACAGAAGACTTTGTTATTAAACTATAAATCCTATTTAAATTCCTTACTTGACATTGAATTTGGACGAAGAATTTGAGTTTGGGCTCCACTTCCAGAGATAATATTTTTCCTAACTTTCTTTTCTTTTTCTAGCTTAAAGAAAGCTGTGAAAGTCTGATCATGGCACTGGTTGGGTACAGCATAATGTTTTCCTGGCTGGTGGAGGTGGATGTCTCTCAAAGCTCTCAGCTCGTGCCACGGAACAATTCTGGCATTCACCTGCCAAAGGTGAAAAGGGTACATGGTGACCTGCATGCAAAATGGTGAGAAACATGGAACTTCAAATACTTCAAACACTGTAATCTGGAATTACAGTGACACTGAAAAATTTCAGTGTGCTCCCCCAGGTGACTTCAACAGCTTCCATTGGATGGTGGATGCACATTGTTGAATTCTTTAACTTTTAAACTGTGTTTTGATATTCATGCATCTGAATAATATTATTGGCACCAAAGAATAGTGCACATGGAATTGCAAGGCTTGTATTAACTATGCAGAAATGTTCTCTGATTTTTGTTTTTACATGAAACGTCAGAGGAATAAAACCATTGTGTAAGTTAAGCTGAATATGAAATAAACAAAGGTTATTTTTTCTTAGGAGAATATCTTTTTGAGGGTGTGGAAAAGTACTGCAGAAATCAGATTTCAACAAGACTGATAGTAAAATAGTTTTTCTTGAAACAATGGCAAGCAGTGCTCTTGTGCTACCAAAATACAATGAAAAAAATAGTAAAAATGGCATCTTTCCCTAAAATACTGGCAGTTTTCCCTGTTCATATGGGGGAAAGGATTCTTTCAGTGGTAGGATTTAGAAAACTGACATTTTTTAATTTATTGTGTTTTATAAAGAGAGTAAGAATTTCTTATGTGGTCAGTAGTAAGGTATTGTAATTTCTGTCTCTCTAGGAGCTTAGATTTCTTTCTGTATGCTCACATTCCACCGTTCCTGCTAATGTGCTGTGCAGGAAGAATTACATTACACAGCTCTGCTGTGCAGCTGGGACTTCCTGGAGGTTTGCATTTTTAAGGTTTTCCCCATCATACCCTGCAACCAAGGCAGCAAATAAATCTCACAGGTCACATACTGAAGAGAGCACGAGGAATTGCAATCTGTGCCCTGTGGAATCCAGATTGTTCCACGTGCCCCAGCCCTGTTCAGTTCTGTGCCCATCCCAGCGACCTCACTGACATCTCAGGATTTATCCTTGGGAATCCTGAGATGTAGAGGGAGGGAAATGAGATCCAGTTAGCAAACTGATAATTGAAAGTAATAAAGCCCTTAAGCAAATGCATAAAACTCTTCCCAATCATCATTTATGGGCCCAAACTGTTAGAGAGATATTTATAGGTTCGATGGAAATACAAAACATATGGTATTTTTATCCGGAAATATTCTTTCAATTACACCCTGCATGGATCTCATAAACATCCCTCTTTCATCTAAAAATTCTTCAGTACATTAGGTAAGAAACATCATTCCATTTCGTAGGGGAATGTGGTAAACAAACATCTTGTTCTAACAGATGTTGAAGTGTCTTACAGATTTCAGTCAGCAAAAGGAATATTCTATAAGTTTTGGCTCTGGCAGCTCAAAATAATGCAGCTGTTGGGCCACACATCTTGTATTTTTGTCTTCTATCTGTTATATTGGAGAATGTGTACAATCAGCGTATTTTTTCCTGATTTTCATCTGTTAAGCATAAGGATCTTAATCTGCTTTTTATTTTTTCTATGTGCTAAATGTCTCCTGCTTTGCAAATGTAGCAGGCTCATACCTTAATGCTTCCTCGATTCTCTCTGTGTAAGAAATTTTTGAGAGCACCTTCTCCAGCATTCTAGTCTCTGGAAACTGCTCATAGCCTGGCCTCTCCATTAGGAATTGCTGTTTCAGAGCTAGCCAGTGTTAACTAGGCAAGTGACTTCCAGAATCTACAACTGGGCTTTGACCTAAGCCTGCTGGGGAGGAAGATGCTCTAGGAATGGCTGTGAGGGTCATGTCAAAAGGCAGTTTGATGCCTCACCTTGGCTTTGAGGGAAGCCTGGTCCCAGCCAGTGCAGCTGTTGTCTCTGCCTTTCCTGGAAGGAGGGATTAGCACTGGCTCACAGCTGTCCCTTGGTTGGGAGTGGGAAATGTTGTGAAACCTTTTTGCTGAAGTGGTGGTTTCCTGAGGTGGGATTCATAAATGTTGTGCTTGTGTCTGTCGTGGGTAGACAGGGACACAGACTTGGGATTTTTAATGGGTTTTTTCTTCTTTTTTTTTAAATACTCAATAGATCTTGGAAAATTATGCTTTATCTGAGACACTGGGCCTGCAAGGGTTTCCAGAAGGCCAGAAATCTTGCTGGAGCTGAACTCTAATGCAGAGCATGCACTCACTGCATTTTTGCTGTTTGGTAGAAGCGTTGCCATTGCAGATCCAGGCTGGAACAGATGTGTTTGATGAGTCCCTTAAGCATGTCACTATCAAACTTGTTCCAGTTATTGCCATTTCTTAAGGGAAATTCCCATCCAGCCTCACTTGCCATGGCTGCACCTGGATTCTGTCAGCCCCTCCTTTGGTAGATCAACTTTCTGCACAAACAGAGTCTGTCAGACATGCCCCATATTAAATCAAAATCAGCTATTTTTGTTGTCTTATCTGTATTTGTCTTGTTGATTTGTCTTGTTGGAGTATTGGGCACATTTATCTCTGCCCAAGAGGGTTTGTAGGAGGATACCAGCCCATGGGATGGCTAATGAAGGTTACAGCTTTGGTACTTGCTCCAGGCTTTAATGCCTCTTTATAAAAGTCTCCTTCCTACATTTTCCATCTTTTTTCAGCTTTAGTGCTACCAATCTCCCATCTGTCTCCTGGTTTGACTTCAGTATTTCTAGAACACCTCTTACTCTGGATCTTTGAAGTTACAGGATTTCCCTCAATGTCCTCCAGGATCCCTGTTGTCCATAAGGGCTGCATACAGTTAAAGCAAGTGTCACAATGCATAACTTTTTTCTTCCTCAGCTCCTTCTCTTTGTTCAGTTTATTCTGTAACGTGCTGGAGAGAGAAGTGTCTGCTTTGGAGTTGTTTGTTTTTGATTTTAAATGGCAGCACAGCCTGAGTTGGTGAAAAGTACAGTTCTTCCCATTTTCTTGATTGTTACTGGATTGTTGTAGGGAAGGTGAAATTTATGGGCATGTCTAATGGGTGTGTGTGTATGGCTACATCTTCTGTGCAGATCATCTTGTGGCTCCCATTCAGAATCTCTTGGCATGGTACTTCTCTTTATCCAGAATGCAAACAACAGAGAAACAATATAATTGGATGGGAAAACATGTTTTCTTAGAGCCAGGGAGCACTAGAAGAGCTAATTTTCCTGATTCTCTGACACACGCACCACTGATCACTGTATATAAATTATTCAGATGTTAAAAGAATCACAGTTGTAAATACGAAAGGAGTTTGTAGCAATAATCACAACAAACCAATGCTGCTAAATTACTGAAACAAATTATTCATGTCATCATCCTGCAATTTTTTCTGTTTGACCTTTAAACTCTGGAATATGCTTTGGGTGTAAATACTGTGGTAGGAGGGGAAGCCACAGTTATCGTGGCAGAGGGTTCTCTGTGGATTCTCCCAAAAAACAGCAGCACAGTGGGCAGGAGGTACCAGCAGGGCCCATGGCTCCTCTTTAGCATGTGCATGAGTGATATTCCTGAATCTTCCACCCTCCAAATGTGAACAGTGCTTCAAAAGCAAGTGGCTTTGGGGGAAGGTCACTGTTTGGCTTGAAGTCACACTGCTGAAACCCAGCCACAGTGACAAGGAAGGATATAAAGGATACTCATGGATATCCCTGGGTGTGGAGTGCTGACAGGCATGGCACTGGTTGGGCTGTGGTACCACCTGGAGCCTTGCCAGTGGAACTGGTTTGGGACAAAGTTCTCTGTCCAGTGCTGTGTTAAGCCCTGGCCCTCTGTCCCAGCTGCCTGCTCTGTGCTCTATGAGCCACGCAGAGGAAATTGCAGGGTCTGGCAGGAGACAGAAATATTGATGGAAGAGCTTTTTTTTCTGGACAGGTAGACTGGGGACACTGTGAATAACTTGAGATGCATTTAGAACTTAATAACACACAGGATAAAAGTAAAATTTTCTTCTAGATGTCTCCCTATGATTAATAAATGCATCCTCATAGCAGGTGAGAACCATCTTTCCTCATTCATGCTTACAGAGACCCTACTGCTAAGTAGTGATGCAGCCCATTGTTTGGCTTTTTCAGGCTGAAAAAGTCCCCTGTAGAGACAGGTTTGTGAAGATGGTGTTAATGGATTCAGCTTCAGCATTTCCTTTTTATTTGTGGATTAGTGCTGTGGAAAAACAGGGAAGGAGGTTACTGCCCACCTTTGGTTTCTGCTGCTTCTGACAGTGCAGTGCCTGTGAAATGCTGGTCCAGCCAGCTGCCTGACAGGCTCTGCAGCAAGCAGGTGCTACCCTAAAAGGCCTGACAGGATTCTTTTTCAAGAGTTGATTAGTAGCATCATCGTGGGAGATACTTTATTTCAGGTGTGTGAAACCCTGCAGGGAAGCCTGGGAACTCCTGGCTTCACCTTATGAAGGCAAAACATCAATAGGCTGAATACCTTCCTTAATTTAAAGCAACAAATAATTAACACAAGTTCTGATGTTCATTTTGAGATAGGAGGAGTCCTGTGCATGGAGAAACTGGGGGAACAATGCTAAGGCTCAGTGATCACCCTTTGTGTTCTGTAGAATTTTTGCATTGAGAGAGAGCAGGAGCCCCAGGTCAGGCCCTGGTATAAGCTGTTATCTCTCATCAGCTGCCACATCTATAGGTGTCAGAGGACTGTGAAAACACTTTTGGGAAATAAGAACAATGCCTTTGGGGATCAACACTTGAAAAAATATTGCAATTTCAGCATCTGACTGGTTTGTAGATAAAGAAAGATGACTTCTGCTCCACAAGAAGGCATCCACTGCTGCATTCCTCTATGGAAGATGACAGGCTACCTTCACCCTGATATCAAGAAACATGCAATTCTTGGTATAAAACCCAAATCCTTGAAGAATCTCTTGTTCTTGCCAGTTTCCACTAAATCATTCGTCCAGTGCAAGCAGATGAAATATTGCCTTGGAATCACATGGCCTGCTTTGGTCAGTTTAAGTGAGTAATGCAGCTACCTATGTGTTTGCATTTGTTTGGGGCAGCTGAACTAAGCAAACAACAAAATTGTGGGAGCAAATCCTCCCTCTAAATTGAAAACCTGAAGTGGTATTGCACCAAGGGTTGGCTTGACCCATTTTAATCTAAGAGCAGAACTCATGCCAGATTTGAGGATAAGCATGACAAGCATTACACTGATTTATCAGAGTGGAAGGGGAGTTGCATTAGTGCTTTTGGAATTTATTGTAGTGCATAAATGGCATTTCCATCAGGAAAAAACCCGAGAAAGTTGATTTATAACAGATAACTCCAATAATTTCTGAATTTCCACATTAATAGAAAAGTGGTACTTCCATTTTTGTTATTACCCCCATATGTGCCATCTTCTTATAAATATGGAAATTTGGAAATTATCTGAGAACTACTTTATTTTCAAATTATACCATAGGAATTAATGAATGGATTTTTTTTTTGACTGTCATATTTTAAGTGTTTTATTGGATCTGGATTACTGTATTGAAAGATAAACTCTATTTAGCAATGTTTGATTCTGTATCTAAAACTAGATGGCTGCTAATTAGTTAATTTTCCTTTAACCAAAACCACAGAACTGAACTCAGATTAGATGCTATTGATTAGTTTCCTTCTGTTTTACGACTTTCAGGATAATGTGCTGAACAGGAACTTGCAAAAGATATATTGCTCCTGGAAAAGGAATTCATGTAAACAGCATTGGTGGTAAATAAAACTAATGCTAAAACTCTACCTCGGCACCATATGTGTGGTGACAGGGTGAATATTAACACCTGTCCAAATGAGTCCTTCCATCCATGCAGGGGGTTTAGGAATGGGGTAGTGCCAGCCACATGGAAGGGAGAAGCCCTGGAGCATCACCCAGGACACATCAGAACTTGATGGATAGTACAGTACCTGGAAGAAGAAGCGGTGTCTGGGGTTCAAGTGGTTCAGAAGGAAAATTGCCCTGCTAAGGGTTTGATTAAGGATAATCACAGAGCTTTTAAACTGTGAGCAGACTTGGCACCAGAGCTGTCCTGTTGTTGTGGGGCTGCCCAGCAGAGACACTCAGCTGTTGCACGTAGATACCTGTCTCCTTTGGGCCATTCCTGAGTACTGATGCCATAAAACCCAGAGTGAAAGTTGTGGAAATGGGTTTATTTCTAGTGAAAAAGCAAATTTCCCCCCCTATTACAGAAGCCATCAGAGCAGGTATCTGCTGATGGGGCTTTCCACAATGGAATTCTGAAACAAGCCAGCCAGTGAGAACTGGCCATGTGAAAGTTGTTCTTGTTTCTGTAAAGATGCCTATACCTGAGGAGTCATGGTTGTCTTAAATTCTGTATCGAGGAATTTCCATGATAAGTCAAAACTCCCTCCTAGATATCTCACTTTGATTTCTTTTCTAAGAATATCTCACTGTTCACTCAGGGAAAATGGATTTCAGAGTGAAGCACCATTTACCAGGAGAAGCCTTATTCCTCTGGAGCAAAGCACCTTAAAAATTTCATTTGATCTTTCATTTAGATGTTAGACACTTTATACTGACTTATATTTACATGGAAGATTAGCAGTCTGTATATCACAGAATTGTTTCACTTGAGAAGTTGATGCATATGACATTGCTCTGTGCCTTTTTCACCATTTAAACACAAGAAATTTATGGTGAGGTCCCCACATGCTTTTCTCATTGCAAGCATTGCTGACAGATTAAGTGATGGTCCATTTCATATAACACCTGTGCTCTGTGAATTGACAGGAAGAAAGCTGGGGCACAGGGTTTAGTACACCTTGCTCCAATTTGGAGCAAGTTCTTAACACTTGGCAGAGGGAAATGGTGGTGGGTTTTTTTTGTAAATTTTCTGCATCTTAAAATGAGTTTGTGTGCAGATATCAGCAGAGCCTGAGATGGCAATGTGGAAAAGCAGTGACTGGGATGGCTTTCATGGTGAAAAACATGGAGGAAATTGATCATTAAGCATGCATGTTGTGTCAATAAGGGAAACAGTTTAGAAAAGGATTTGGCATCTTTATGGATGTAGTGATGGTCCAAAGTTAGTTACCAAAGCACTGATTTTTACCAGAGTGAAAGTGGCACCAATCTGGGTGTTGTGAAGATCTGGCTTTCTCAGAAAGTTCTTCTGCATCACTTGTAAGATGTATCCTTTGCTTTTTGTCTTTGTGTGGTTGAAAATTGCCACGCTCCCTGAGCTGAGGATCTTGTTGTGGGGAAAAGCCACCTCTGGAATGTCAAGGACTGAAACTGCTCCCATTTACAGCACTGGCCACCCCCACCACCAATGATTTTGTCAGCCTCACTTCAGAAAACAAGTGATGTTTGACTTACCTGAGCAAATTGGAATTTCAGAGCTGGCTTCAGCAATCTTTCTTGGCTTGACAGTTGGTCTGCAACACATGAAACAGAGTAAACACTCTTTCATATTTGAAATTGGAAGCAGGCACCTTGAAGCATATCTTGAATGAGCTTCTGTTCCATATGGGACTATGAGAGAAAGGTTTTTTTAATGTTTCTGTGGCCATCCTGTTAAAATGTAAACTCAGTCTGGGGCACTGGGAAGTACAGAGCTTAGATGCAACAATAGTTACACATTTCTGGGAAATTTGCTGCAGCTGATGTCCTGATAGGTTTTTAAGGAGACTGTCTTCCTTTCAAGCTCAGCCACTTTAATAACCCATCCATTAATATTTTCTATGCATCTGAATAACAGTGCATGGAAGTCATCTTTCCATCCCGCTTAACTGTGTTTTAATCAGGCTCAGGATATTTTTTTCTTGAATGGAGAGTGTCTCAGCTGTGAAGCAGATGTTTTGTTCCACACAGAATGACAGAATAAGTAAATAGGAAAAAAAGTGGAGGGATTGTTGAATGCATTTGGTTTTCTAACATGTCATTGTCACTGCCATGCACTATTGCTTTTCACTGCCTCTGTCTTGAGATAAAAATAGGTTTAGTCCTTGAATTTATGGAGTTCAATTCTTCCTTTACAGATTCACAGCCTACAGACTTGGCCTTTGACTGGCTCTTCAAATTGAAGTGATTTGCATATTTCTTCCATTTCCACTCTGCTGCAGAAACACCTGTCCACAGGCTGGTGACCTTACCTGAACTTAATTCCTGGGTGCCTGGGATGCTACTTCACCTGGCTTCACAGTAGGTTTTTCCTGTGATTCAGCATAAGTTAATTAGTTGGTTTCCTTGGACTTCATTTAGGGATGATGGCATAGTGTGGGTAAAGGTAATAGGCCACGAGTTCTGGCTCTAAGAGTTTTTCCAGCTGAAGGAGCTTCTGAAATCTTAGGATGAGAAAAAAAAAACACAATTCACTGGCAGCTTCAGCTTTCTGTGTCATTGTAGTGGAGCTCACATATTGCTGCTCTGCTCAGTCAGAGGTTTTGGCCTGGGAAGTTCCTTTCCTTTGGGAGTGATTGAATGTTGCTGTTTGGAAGGAGACAGGGAATTATAGAGCAACACTCTTCAATCCTTTGCACACCAGGCAAACAGATCACTATTCAAAGGGGTTTCTCCAGAGAATGTCTTAGGTTGTAATGTAAGATGTAACCAAAAGTATCTACTCTATTGCCATCTGGGGCAGTGTTCTTTATCCCTTCCAGGACCCACCCTCCCTGCAGGGGATCTCTGCTGTTCAGGGGCCAGCCAGGCTCACTGCAGGCCTCAGACAATTCCAGCATCCCAGGGGGAGATGCTCCACCCAGGGGGAGGAGCCCAGCATTCCCACCTGGAGAAAACCTGACATTCACAACACCAGCACAGCCNTTTTTTTTTTTTTTTTTGTACTACTGCATTTTTTATTTTTAAAATTTTCTCAGTAAAGAACTGTTATTCCCATTCCCATATCTTTGCCTGGTAGCCCCTTAATTTCAAAATGATAATAATTCAGAGTGAAGGGGTTTGCATTCTCCATTCCACGGGAGGCTTCTGCCTTCCTTCCTGTTCCTTAGCAGATACCTGTCTTTGAAACCTAGACATAGGAGCAGAGCTGCCCCTGTTTGAAGGCAGCTTTTAAACTGATGGAGCAGTGGGTCCCAGTCCACACAGCCTGCACAGCCCTGCCTCCCCCAGGGCTGCAGTGCCTGTCAGCATGTAAGGCTGGGATTCCAAGGATACCTGCCTGGCTGCACTGGAGACAGGGCTGGGTGGCTCTGTGCCAAAGCTGGCGGTGCTGTGTTGCTCTTGGTGGTACTCAGCTCATGCAGAATTGCCTTGTGGCTCCACAGTAGGTTGTACAAAGCCACAGGCTGGGACAGGAGTTCAGGGAATTGCTTGAGAAAATGAAGGGTGAAAGTCAGCAGTTGCTTTAGTGTGCTGTTCCATCAGAGATTGGCTTTCTCTGCAGAGTTTGTTAGAATGAAGCCTTTTTGTTCTAGATGCAAATCTGGCCTGGTACACCCATAGTGGATTTTCAGCTCAAAACTAGAGAAAAATATGGTTGCTTAAACCCAGGACTCTCCCCCTTATTGTCAGTGACCACACAGGGCTTTTTATTCCATGTCAGGGACCTGGAAGAGATTGCAGTTGGGATGCATACAATTCAACTGGACATTGTGCTGGCCTTGCTGTTGGTGCAAAGCTTCCTGCTTTTGTCCTCACATCTCTGGATTTACACTGGTTTCTGCTAATAAGACTTAAAAGGAATAAGAACTGACCTCAAATTAAGACTGGGCTATTCCTGCAGAGCCATCCAAACTGTTTATTATATTGATCAGTTAAGCCCCATGAATTCTTCAAGTTAGTCAATGATGTGAACTGACAAGTTAAATTATTACAGTGAAAGCCCTGCTGTGCTAACTTAATTTATGTTGTAGGGCCTCAAAACAGAGTTTTATCTGTCTGCTTCTTTTTTTTTTTTTTTTTTCTTTAAGACTAAAGTGAGAATTTTCTTTTTGAAAAGCAGAGGTTTTTTATGAGGATAAGTCACATCAAGTCAGCTGTCCACTGAAACTACAAATAATGCTGCTTTTATTTTAAATTCAATAATACAGGCATCTGGAGCTATAAACACTTTCTACAAGTAGTGTGGCCCTGGGAAGATACAGACAGTTCATATCTGTATTGTATTATTACCTTACCTGACTTGAGATATTTGGATTAGGGGCACGTTTCTGATATGAATGAGAAATTGGAGGGGGGAGCCTCACGTGGAAGAGACACAAAACTTGTGGATTCTGATGGGTACAGCCCTGGGAAAGAAGAGGGAAAATGCTTTATGCAGTGCTTTGTGCAGGTCTCCATTCCTGCCTCAGAGCATCAGGGCTTGGAGCCATGGAAATGCTGCTGGAGTGCTATGCCTGGTCAGCCTGAAGGGTGGGACACAGTTGTGTACTCACAAAGGAGCATAAAAGGAGGTTTGGTGTCATGGAAATGAAGCTGATGACAGCCTGAAAGAGAGGAAAGTGAAATGGATTTTTGCCTCTTTAGTGTATACTCATATAAGCCCTCAAGTGAGACAGCTTAAGGAAAAAAATTGCTGCCTTGCAGAAAAGGAGGAAAAACTAGTTTTGGCAGGTTTCCTTTGCATATAGCTTACCCTGGTGTGTTACTGCATAATATCCTCCTGCTGTTGTGTTGCATTTCTTTTTAACAAATGAGTGACTTTTAAATGGTGCCTGTGAATGTATTTATGAGGAATCAGGGCTAAAAACAGTGATAAAAAAAATCTCTGAGCTGACAGTAGGTTGTGGGCACGGGAGTTGCTGCGTTTGGGTGAGGAACAAAGGCTCCATCCATACCACAAGCTCTCCTTGCAATCCTTATGTGTTGGCTCAGCTGCAACAACCTGTGACTCTGGGCTAGGTGTTCATATTTGGGGATTGCTGGACCATGGCATACTGGCAGATAGAGCTGATTCCAGTTATTCCAGGGACTAAATACCATTAATTATATGATTAACAGTTAATGTATAATTTATAATATAAATTATTTTATCATAATTATATGATAAATAGTTAATTTTAATAGTGCAGCTACTAGTAGCTGGGGCTGACTTGCTTGACTCCTCGTGTTTTTGTTTCATTCATTTCATATTTATAAGGGTTTTATATAACAAGAGAGATCTGCAACTTCATATTTAATTAGTTAAATATTATTATCTTGGCAAATGGCCCTTTCCAAAATGCAAATATCTAAAATTTGTGAAGGGCAAGATTTTTAAGCTAAAGTATGAGTCAGTGATGCTGATTTATAAGAAACCTGGGAATTAAATCCAAGATTTTCACTTCAATAATGGATATTTGTTTTTCTTTTTCAAGGACATTGTCTTGCAGTGCAACCAATATCCGTACAGTCCTCTCCACGTGTATCTCCATGTGTGTGCAGTGTCCAGCCCTCCACCAACAGATGCCATGAAGCTGAAGTTCAGCAGGAAGGAACCTGCTGTCCCAGCTGCAAACCCACAGGAAGAGCTGCTTGAACATCCTGTACAAATATCAAAGTCTCTCAAAGTCAAATAGATGCTTTCTGTTGCAGTCTTCATAGTATATGCACCTTATATTCTTGTAGGGGTTTTTTTTCCTACTGTAATTATCCTACTCAACAATATAATTATCCATGCTCATGATCTACATACTACCCTTTCAATGCTGTATCTGACTGCTGAGGTCTGAGGATTGGGCAGACTTAGTGCACTTATGTGGACATTTGTATATCCTGTCCCTCTAACAGGATGCTCAGGTAACTGTCCAGACTCTCAAAGGGGCTTTTAGAGCTCTTTTCACGTTCTTATTTATTTAAGTTTTTACATTTTGACATTGAGGACACAGACAAATGAATGGTCTGACTGCAGTCAGCTTGCAGCTGGTGAGTTGTTCATATATATAGTATGTATTTTTAGGGGGTTTTTTGCCAATTAGTCTAAAAGTTTTGGCCTGATTTTTACCCATAGAAGATAGTTGTGTGTATATGTATATGCACACATGTATGTAGAAAGGTACCTGTTGAAAATTCCCCTAGACTTCAGTGAAACACTTCAAAAGTGTTGACATTTCTCGCTGGGCAAGGGTTGAGCCTTGAGGAGTAGGGTTATCAGCTCCATTGTCAGCTTTCAGCAAAATTCCTCTGCTTATTGCAGACTGGAGGGTTTGTGAGCTCTGGGAGCATCCTCTTCTGAGAGGGAGAGATGCTGGCTGCAGCCTGTGCAGTCCAGGAGTGTTCAAAGTGCCTCACCAATGTTTGTAGGGTCACAAGACGGATGGATTGATTTAGTCACAGTGAAATTCCACCCTGGCCAGAGCCCAGGTTGGTCATTACTGGAGTTTGCAAAACACCAACATGTTCTCATGCCACTCAGGTTGCAGTTCAGGTAAGGAATGTTCCAGGGCTCTCAAGGTGTGACTGACTGTTCCCACTCTCATCCCCCACCTTAGCCAAGCAGGAATTCCTGGCACAGCAATGCTGCTTCCACCTTGTCCACCCAAGAGTTCCCACTACAGTCATGGGCTGCTTCCCACTGAGCCCCTTACACAAAGACCAAGGCCTGACAGATACTCTTGAGGCCATGGAGCAGATCATATATAATTTTTCTTTAGCTAAGGGAGAGTTCCTGCAGTGATATCTTTGTGGAGGGGCAACATTCAAGGTGGCTCTTTATGACAGTGAGCAGCATATGTAACCAAAACTGTCACCATTTATACTGAGTCACTGGCACTAAATATAGAGCACTTATTTTAATGCTTCTGGATGATCCTGAGCTAAATTTGAAAGACAGATTAGGCAATTTCAGTTCTTATCATGGGTACTGGGATTTTTTTGGGTATCTGAACTTCTACATGCCCCTTTTCGCTTGAAAACTGTGACTTTTGTGTTGTCTTTGTTCAGTTTTTTTCATTTCCTGGTTATTATCAGAGGTTCAGTGGATACATCATAGACTGAGTGACACAAGCTGGAGTCCCTGGCTGCACTCACTCTTCTCTCTCCCTGTTCCTTATGCTGCCCAGAGCCTCCCTCTTCCCAAGACACTGAGGCAAAGATCCTGAGCAGCAGCTACCTGACAGAATACCTCACTGACCCTGGGGTTTGCTCCCATCTTTTCACATTCTGGGTGCTGAACTAATGTGTCTGGCTGTTCAGGACATCATCAGGGTGTCTCACAGTAGGAGTTAAACTCCTGAAGATCTCTTTCCAGTCATCTCTCCAAAGCAGAATTCTCTCAGAGGGAAGACTTTGCGTTGCCTGTGAGGGCATTTGCTCACCAAAAATCATTTGAATGAATCCTTGAAGGCTGGAACCTTTTAATTTCCTTCAGCTGATGATGAAAATGGTGTTATTTCCAAAATATGCTTTGCTTGCTCGTGCTTTCCTGTCAGCTGCACCCAGACACTTCCATGTCAGTGGATAATGTCTCTGCTCATGCCACTCATCCCTCACATCCTACATCACTGAGCCCTACCAAAACTGTGACTAGTCTGGCTCTTGGGGAGCGGATCCCATGGCAGTAAAGATGCTGGGCTTTATTCTGTGTTTTAATATTTGCTGTGAACAGGTGCCTCCAGTCCCAGTCAAGGAGGGGGAACCTTCTGCCTCCCAGTGCTTTGCACATGGCAGCAGCCATGGAAATAGCTGGAGCAGAATGCTTGGTGCTTTCTGAACTGCCTCAGACTTGGAGGTACCTCAGGCACCAGTGTCAAGCCCCAGAATGATCAGGACAAGTGTCTCAGTGAGAATCACTGCTGTTCCTTTGGTCTGCTACTTTCCTGCAGAGGATGTTTGACAAAGGCTCTGTTATTAAAGCATCCTGTTGTTAGGAGTAGTCCTGTTTGAAACAAATGGGAGCTGATTATAGTGCAGAGTTAAGTAAACTCAAAACTTATATTCCTACTCCTTCATTGCCTGACTTAACCTTGCTATGGGTCCCAAGCATTCTGGAAAATGCCTAGCAAGTCTTTTTGAGGCTTTATCTTCCATTAGTGGGTTGGTTTGGGTTTTTGTGAGCACATTTCACTGACTAAAAGCTGTTCCCTAAAAAAAAAATAAAGAAACTCTGGAATGGGACAGTACACCAACTCCTTGTGAGCTGAAAGGACCCATTTCTGCTGGGCCTTGCAGAGAGCACACATGGTGACACAACATCACCACCACCTTTCAGTTCAGCCTCACTTGTCATCACTGCATTTTACCTGTTCTCACTCTGAAGATTTCATTGGAAAAATTCTCCCTGACTTTTGCAAGGGTGACTGCTAGAGAGAATTTTGAGTCTCTCCTGCTGTGACAACTGCCTTCAACAGCCCTTTCACAAAGCCAAAAGAACAAATGCATTTGAAAAGAGCTTGTTTTAGCTGCTTCCTTCGAAAAGTTTGTGTTACTTTTAGTGTGTAACTCAAATCCTTTCTTTTATCTTAGAAACAAAATTGGCCAGCTAAGGAGAACAGACTGTATAAAACTGGATATGGGACTTTCCCACTTCTCATACAATGGCAGGACTTCCAGGCCAATGGATAAATGGCTTGCACCAACAGCCTCTTCCTTCTGAACCCCAGCATTGGGCATTGAGCTACCTCACCACTTCCCACTGCCCTGGTATCACCTGTGCTAAAAAAAAACCCCAAAACAACTTGGTAAAACTGTTTGGAATTTAATACTATACCTTTTTCCAAAGGCTCCTGCCATCTCTTGAGGACTGTCAGTTGTGTTATTCCTTCTGACAGATCTCATCTATCCATCCTCAGTGGGCTGTTACAGGTTTGTTTCCCATGATAATCCTGTCTAGTGATATTTTGCATGCATATTATTTTCTCCAAAAGTCTGCATACAAAATTTCATGGTAGGGTGGATCTCTGCAGCTGAACTGGTGCATTAAGCTGGGAAAGTGATGTGTATAAGGAAAATGTACTCCTAAGAGATGACTTTAACTGGTCTTATAACTGAGTGCTGCCATCTTTCTGTTCACAATTTACAGTAGAAATGTCTTTTGGTCCTGCAACCCTTAAACACATAGGAAAGAGGCAACTAATTTGCATGGGTAATCTTATGAAAGCCATCTTTTTAATTAAGTGCAAACTGTGATTCCATCCACTGCCAGTGTATTATGCCACTTCAATAGACTTTCATTTCATTACTAGAAGTCAAGATTCCCTTATTAAAGTTTTTTATTAAAACAGAGTGAGAAGAAGCTTCCAAAGTCCACATAGCTTCTGCTATGTCACTTTTATTATAATGTAATGTACATAGACAAATAAGATATCCCATTGTGTTTGCCTACGGGTATTAAACATGCCCTTGAAACCAAAGGCAAAACAAAGCATAATAAAAAAATCCCATAGCAATACAGCCTGATGGCTCAGCTTCCATTCTCGGCCCTGTGAAGCAAGGTATTGAAAACAGAAGGATTTTGGGAGGCTGAGAACACCCTTAGCAGACTGCCTGTGGGTGTAATCCATCCCTGCTCTGTGAGCTGGGCTGAGTTCTCAAGGAGATAAGATAATAAACAACAAAACTCCCTCCAGAGCTGAGCAGGCTGCTGTCAGCCAGAACCTTGGGACAGAACTGCAGCACTCCATGTTGCCTAGGAAGTTTTCTCCTAAGGCTTTCTGTACTTTGACAACCTCAAGAGGAACAGGTGGGACTGTGGGATTTCAGTGGGACTGCTCTTATCTGCTGGAACAGATACTTCAGTGCTGGTCTGCTCATTGCCTGGGGTGGTGTGCTGAACACTCCTGGTGCTCTGAAGGAACAGAGGGAAAGTTGGGATGGATATGTCAGGCAGACCCCTAAAAAATGGGAGAACAATAAGAGAAAATTTGTTATGCAGCACAATTCAGGTCAAATTCACATAAGCTATAAAGATCCCTGTGTTTCTCTCTAGAGCTGTGTGGAAAAGAACTGTTCTGTGCCAGGTGCGGGAATTACAGAATCTCTGAAGTTGGAAATTTAGAGATTTTGTAATTGGAAGAAATGCAAAGGGTTGAAGTGCCCATTGAAGGTGAATAATCTTAGTGGTGGGACACCTTGCTCCTTGGGACCATGGGAATCCATGTCCTTCCTGATGGGGGGCTCTGCCAGAGGTGTGGATTCTTTATTCATCCCATTTCACTATGCTTGGTGAGGGCTAGTGATTAGGGTTAGTGAGGTCCTTTCAAGCATTTCTCCTGCCTTTCATATCTTTTAAAGAAGGGAGAACATCACATTTTTTTTTAATTAGAATGTTTTACCTCCCCCGTGTTGGTTCTGCTTAATAAAATTAATGCAATTAAAGGGTGATTATTTGATCCTAGTGGAGAATCTCCTCTGTGCCATATTTCCTTGTGGCTACTGGGAATGATCAGCCTCAAGTGACTGGAGGTTGTGCAAAGCTGAGGACAGACAAGAGCAGAGATCCTGATGTGGATATTGTTGATCCAAGCCTTGAGATGCAATTGGAATTTTCTCATAATGTGAAATGGAGGCTCAGATATTTCCAAGGATGACTGAGTAGCTTGCTGGGGCTCTTGAAAATATTTTTTCTGCTAAATTAACTTTCAGTCCTCTATGGACTTGACTAAAAGAACAGATCATAATATATCCTAGAAATAAAAAATAAAATCTTTTTGAAGCCTATTTGTCAGCAAAACTCTAAAAGCAGAAATTAAAATCACTCTGAAATGTTGTGGGAAAACTCCAGACTTGCTGCTCATGACTGAGCTTTAATTCATCATTTTCTGTATTAAAGAGGTGGGACCTTTCCCAGATTGATTTTTTCCATTCTAAATGTTATGGAATTATTAAGCAATGTTTGAGAGGGCACTAAATTTATGGCCATTATTTTCTAATGAATTCTGGTTGAACTGACAACTTTAATCAATTCTACCTTTCAGAAACATAAATAGGAAGGAGAAAGAAATAAATAATGTTTTGACCACAAGGCAATGCAGCATTTGGAAATGAAGCTCAAAATGTCCAACTGAGTTGCATTAATGAATATTCAGGTGTCCAGTCTGTAACCCTGGCTGGGATGTCATGGAACCCAGAGCAGGCATGTGGAGACTGTCTTGGAGCTTTCCTTTAATCTTCCAAGCTGGCAGGGTAGGAAAGATTAAAATGCTCTGGATCTACCAGACTTGCCACCTCCAGTTCGGGGTAGTTATTAATGAGCTAAGTGGACAGCAATACTTTATTAATTGTATTGCTGGCCAGGGATCAATGTGACAAGCTTAACAAAGAGCACAGTTATTCATCAGAGAGCTGTCAAGTAGTAATTGCCCTCATATGCATTAGAATAAGGCAGTGGGAGAGGCAGAATGGGTGTGTTTTTATCATTTTTAGGGGCAGTTGTCAACAAAATTAAAATCTGCTCAGGTACTAGTAAATAAATAAATTGGAGAGGAATTTATTTGCTCTGACACAATCATACCACTACAAAGTCAGAGGAAGGGTCGTACTTTAACAGCATTTATATTTTTAGATGGTTTTGAAAGTGTTTCAACAAATTCTTTTCTGTATACACTGTTACCAGTTACACTTTTATAAGAGCAGGCTCAGGGTTTGCAGCTCTTTCCTTATAAAGAAAAATGGAATAGCTGAGATGTTATTGTGTAACTGTCCTTTAAATTATAAAATGTACAGTTGTGCAACCATTGTTACAAGCAGAATTTATTTAGAACTGCCACGACATTCTCTCACCTTTTGTGGGAAAGCACATCAGTAGCAAAATGCCAATGCTTTTCTTTCTGCAGAGGTGAAGACTTACACTTTTCACCGAGGACTGCTCTTTTAAGGGTTGCCAAAAGCACAGTGGAAGTGACAAAGGTAAGACTGGATGTGCAATCTCTGTCCTGGTCCCTGCTGTACCTGGCAGTATTAAACATTTTCACATTCTGTGCTTCCCCCATCACCCAAGATAACCTCATCCTTCAGCTGTGGTGCTGGCACAGGATGGATGCAGGATCCAGAGCTGCTTTGCACAGGTATGAGAGTCAGTGCCTTGCCCTGCAACATCAATTGGATGGGTGCTTGTATTGCAGCTTTGTATTTCAATTTATATTTAACACATGCACAATCAGGACTCACGTTTTACAATGCACATTATCTGCATTGTGCTTTGCTTTTACTGTGCTTACTTTGTTTTCATGAGTTCCTGAGAAGCTATTGAACAGGAGATTTAGAGCAAACCTATCCCAGAAGTTAACATTTCAGAATATAGCTGAGGCTAAACCTGACTCTAAATGGTTGTTTATCATGCACCTAAATAATGGTGTGTGAGGCTGATTCTATAGACCTTCCATCTAACACTTTTCAGGTTGCTAAACTCACTAGAGGTAATCACAGAATCATGGAATGATTGGGTTGGAAGGGACCTTAAAGATCTTGTTCCACCCCCAGCCACTGGGGATGGGGCTGCCACAGCTTCTCTGGGCAACCTGTGCCAGGATCTCTCCACACTCACAGCCAAGAATTTCTTCCAGATAGTCCATCTAAACCTTCTCTATTTCAGTTTGAAGCCATTCTCCCTTGTCCTGTCTCTACATGCCCTCGTAAAAAGCCCCTCTCCATCCTTCTTTTAGACTCTCTTCAGGTACTGAAGGCCACATTAATGTGACCATGAAGCTTCCCAGACTGAACAATCCCAATTTTCTCAACCTTTCCTCATAACAGGAAAGCAGGGTGTTCCATCCCTCTAATCATCATGGTAGCCCTCCTCCTAATAATGGATTGAGGTCAGAGATGGGCCAAATTCTGGAATAAGGTAAGATTTGTTGAAAAATAGAGGACTTTGGTAGGAAAGGGTGAGAAAAGGACATCTGACATAAAGGCAGTATTTAGATTATTAAAAGGAAAGCTGACAATGTGTATAGTTTAGATGTGCTCATGACAGTCTGTAGCCTGTGTGATAATGAGATGTGTTCAGATTGGATTTCTCTGGCATTCAGCAGCATCATTTTTAATGATCTCATCTGGAAGTTCTGCTTCTGCCTTGCTGCTCAGAATGATCTCATCTAAATAGAGAGGAAAGTGCTGATAGAGACCACTTTATCACACTCCTAATGCGTGTTATCAAGACAAGAGAAATAAAATGTTCTGAAAGTAGGTATGAGAGATTCTTTGTCCAATTTCAAACCCACACAAATAGACAAGGGTGAAACCATTAGTGTGATCAGTTTAGAAAGAAAATGAGCAGTGAATGTGATGTGGGAGGAAGGGGAATTCGCTTATGGAACACACTGAAGCAGCAAGCAGAGGACTGTTTAGGCATTTCTGCTCTGTCTAGTAAGGCAAGGCACAACTGCTGGAAATTCTCTCATGCTTCACAGTATTAAGTGCATATTTTTATTGTACATGATACAAGGCAGCCAAGTGTTTTATTACCTAAAGAACAAAATCAGGCTTTGACAAAAATCTTTATCTACACACTTTTCAAGAACAAATATTCTGAATGGCAGAATCTTGCAAAGACTCAGTGTAAAATTAGTAAAGCCTCCCCTCAGCCTCCCCAGCACAAGTGTGAGTAGCACTCAAGGCATATAACACTTTTCAAGACCTGTGGCAAGGCAATTAACTTGACAAAAGTAGTCCTTGCAAATTCTCTGCAGTGTGTTTTTCCTAACATTCATATGCAATTCATTCAAATGTAACTTGGTTTAGTCATGTTCTGACATCCAACCTTGAAACACTTTGCCTCAAAGACTGGAAAGTTTTGTTGACAGCTGCTTTGACAAGTGTCAGACTGGCTGCTATAGTTTCTCTTCTGCCCTGAGTCCTCCTCATCTTTCTGCATTTTTTGATACTCTGGCCAGTGTTGATGTGGTCTGCAGAACACAGGAATCCAAGGTTGAATATCCTGGCATTTGTACCTCACAATAAATTAGAAAAATTTAAAAATAAATGTTTTGGTGTTCTGAATTAGTTTCACCAGTTATGTTTTCTGTAGACAGATTTTATTCTGTTCTCTCTTGGGTTAAACTGGGGCCTTTGATTTGTGTCAGTGGAGCAGTCATCAAAGAGAGAAAAGTTTTGAGGAATAAACATGGTAGCTGGATACTAATTCTTGAGCAATTAAAGCTTTCAAATTACCTGGTGCTGTCATCTGTTCTAACATTTCATGGAATTAAGGGGAACTTTTCATAGCCTGTGGTCAGAGGCAGACCCCAGCTTGTGTTGTGCATGGATGTGAGCAGGGGTGTGATGTCACATGAGGAAATGTTATGGCTGTGTTCAAGAGGTGCTGCATTTCCTAAACTGCACAGAACTGCTCTGAGTCCTGAAGGTGCACAAATTGAAACTAAGCATGTTTTTAAGAGTTAATCTTTTGGGTATAATATGAGCCTCATTTTTGGGCAGCTCACTGGAGGCAGGTGGTGCAGTACAAAATTCCTGTCTGATATTACACAGGAGATTGTATTGAATTTATCATCCCTTTGCTTTGCTCTTTTGATCCTTAGGTTGTCTTTAGCTAAAGGTTATGGCTTTCAATGATAAATTTAGATTCTGTAATACATAGCTGGAGACACCAGGAAGTCAGGGCCTTTAGTACAGACGTGGGGATTGCTATGTAATATTTTTTCTGTCAGGACATTTCCAACTGTGTTTGTCCCAAGGTAGAGATTAAAAATTCTCCAGGCACAGTTCTCTTCCTGGACATCAGGAATTGATAATTTGCCCTTTGAACAGTGAACCTGATGCAGACATGAGATGAAATTCAGGGCAGTCTAAGATGCTTCTCTTAAAAAAATGCAAACTCCTGAACTAAAGGCAGGGTGTGGAACTGAAGCCCTGAAAATGACAGCTGTGTTTTATTTCTTCCCATTTTGCACAGATCACAGCTATTTCAGTTTTCAGCATCATGCCTGACCATTGTAGTGCTTGACAACAAATGACTTTCCAACCCAGCTGGAAAAAAACAGGATTTGATGGCATTTTCCTTCAGTAAGCAGAGGGAGCTTGGGAGGCCACCTGACCACTCTGGGTAAAGTTCAGCTCAGGGACTTGTGTGTGATCTTTCAGCTGGAAAACACAAGAGAAGAGGAAAGGCTGTGTGCTGTCAGAAATCCTGTGGGTTAGGCAAGACACTAAACAAGTTGCTGACTGTGTCAGCTATAAAAGGTCAGATTTTGATCTGTTAATCTGCTGTAAATTGGAGTTTTTCCTGAAATTAAATTCTTACAAACATCTTATTCAGTTTTCTTAATTACGTGGGGTTTGAGGTATATTTGGTAAATACTTTTAAAGCAGTGTCTGCTCAGATAGGCCTGATTCAAACAGATTGAGTTCAGATGAGAGAAAGAATGCAGTGAAAGAAATATAAACCCTTGTAAGGAGAGCAGAGATTATGTCAGGGAGGAACAAAATGCTCTGTCCAGATTTTAGAAAAATAAAAACAAATGTCAGATGTTTCTGCCCAAGCCACGGAAGACAACCTCTTGAATGTCTTGTTTGACCCATGTGCAGTCCTACTTGGTGTCTTAAGTCATTCTTATATTAATATCACTCCAAGATTAGCAATTTCCTGTAGGAATATTTGAATTGCATATCATAGACAATTATTATGAAAGTCTTTTTGTGGTGCCTTTCATCTCAAGAGTCTGAGAATTTTTCAGTTTTGAAAAATGAGGATGAAAAAAAATGTTCATTTTCTGGTCTTTTTAAGCTTTACTGTATTAAAGAGCTCTTGTGCTTGGCATCACACCATTAAAAAAGCCAGAAGCTGATAGCCACAATTTTTCATGTGTGGTAGGCTTTACAACAAATTACAACAGTGACTGCTGAGACTATCTAAGTTGCTGGAAAAATGGATTTAATTGTCCATTCTGAAACTATTTCCAGGATCAAATAGAATTTCTTTAACTACACATGCTCTTTATAACCCTGGTTCAATTCTATTGCAGTAAATCTGAGGGGGAGAGCAGAACGGCAAGTTAAAAACAGCACTGAGGTTTTATAGCACCAACATTAAACTATATGTCATCTTGAAATTAAAGTACTGGGCTGAAAGGTTTTCTGCTTGCACTGATTTGTTACTACGTGGATATCTAATTTGCATTTTAGAATCTTTTCTTGCCTCCTGGCCAGGGGCATGGTCTGTGTGTTTGTGAGGGGTGTCTTCCTTTGTAACCTCCACTGGCCTGTTGACTTTTTGTCTTGCTCAGGTTTTTAGAAGTGACTCCCATTCCTTGAGAGCTCTGTTTTGTTGCTGTCACCGGCTACAGAAGCAATTGAATGACAAATGGGGACAAAATAAGCACTAAGCACAAACAAGAGTAATCATTACTGTTTTACAGTCTTACTGGACATGATTTTCAATGTGTGTACTTATATATGAAATTAGTGCAGGTACTTCCATTTTGTCCTGGTTTAAGTGGTTGCTGGAGATTCAAGGCAATGGCAAATTTGGCCTCTTACACCTTACACTGATTCTGGAATATTCTGACACTTGATATTTGCAAAGTCCAGTGATAAAGGGCATTTCTCTCTGGTAAGTTATATATGATTACATGTAAGTTGCCTGGAATGGGAAAGGTGCTTTCTTCTTTAGGTCAGAGGAACCAGAAAAAAGATGCTTTTCTGCAGCCTGGTTGATTCTCCTTCCAATTCTGATACTCCTGGCTCATTACACCAGCCTCAGGCAGCGAGCTGCTCCCCATATCACAGGTGCAGGACTTAGCTCTAACTTTCAGCTTGTGAGTGCCCAGCTCGGTGATGCAAGAGAAGTCTTGTTCTCCCTTGGTGCTTGCTAAGGTTGTGCAGCTCCTAAGAGCACTTTTGTGGGTGAGATCTCACGTGCAGGGCTGTGATAGGGAGCTGTTGTCCCCTACATAATGTGTCCCCACATTTGTTGTCCTCAGCAGTGCTCCAAATACGTGCAGTGGCTCTCAGCATCAGGCACTAGGTTTTTCCTGAGGTAACTCAAAAGTGAAGTGTCTGAGGGTGTGATTTCTTTTTTTTTTCAGCTTTAGAATGAGCAAGGATACTGAATCACAGATGTAACACAGAATGGCTGAGGTTGGGAGAGCTTCTGGAGGTCATTTTGGCTGCCCAAACCATGTCCAGATGGCTTTGAAACGCCTCCAGTAGTGGAGACTCCACAAACTCCATGGGCAAAGCTGTGCTAATCAGGCTCACAGTGAGGAAGCATTTCCTTCCACAGCACCTCCTGTGCCCCAGTTTGTGTCCATTGACCCTTGTCCTTTCCCTGGGCACCACTGCAAAGGGTCTGCACCACCACTCAGCACCTTTCGACCAGGTATTGAAATACACTGGAGATCCCCTGGGCCTTCACTTCTCCAGGCAGCAGTCCCATGGTTCCCAGCTGTCAGATTATCCCTTTTTCTGACCCAGAGCTGGGGCTCCTGAGAGGTGTTTTAAAAACTATTATTCCATTTTCAGTCTCATGAGCAGGGTGAGATGATATAGATGTCACGATTCACACCATCACAATCAGAAGCCAAATTATTTTCTAATCACAATACATTATAAGTGTTTATTGGCCTATCAGCTTCTGCCACACAATGCTGCTGATACTTCTAACAGCAATTACCTGTTGTTTTACCCCACATGGTCTTGCTGCAATGCATCTTTCACAGTTCTAATTCTCAAATATTTTGCAAATATCTGGTCTGTTTGCAAGGCCATCGTTTGAAACTTGTTTCCAGTTCCATTTCTCTCTCAGCAATGCCTGTCCTATCCCATGGCCTCCCTAACTCAGCACACCTCATCTCAGAGTTTGCACACACATGCACAAGACCATGTCAGCTTTCAGCCAGGCTTTGGGAATTCCCTACAAATCCATTTCCCACACTCAGCCTTTCCTCACAGGTGATGTGCTCCAGTCCCTCCTCACCTGCCTGCAGCAGGTCCATGGGCAGCTCTGGCCTCAGCACATCCCCAGCACAGGGGCAGGGTCCCCTCCCTCAGTCTGGTACTCGTGTCTGAAATGGATTTACTGTAAACATTTTTTAAAATAATTTAAAAAATATTTATGTTTTTTGAAAATTATGAGCATAATCACTGCAAAGGCGATGCTCATTTTACAGCATATTTGTAGTTTGATTGTTTAAAATGCTTTTTATTTCCATCTTTATGCCCCTTTTTGCCTCTATAAACTGTGATCTAATACAAAAATATGCAAGATTCCTTCTGAGAATACTTGCTGTGCCAAAGTTTGGGTTGTTTTTTTTTTTTTTCCCTTTAAAATAATGAGTAATGTTCAAATTAGATAATTCCAGCATTTAAAACAGTGTGGGGAAAAAAGAGAGGAGGAAGGGGCATGGCAGGGAGCATTTTAATTGTGTTTTTTTCTTTTGAAGGGAGCAGCCCTAGAAGTTTTCTGGGGTCTTTTTAAAAATATCTGCTTATGTTTATTACCAACATGTTTCCTGAGAATTCAGTTGTGAATTAGGTCTCAGGAGATTGGTTTCCTTGGCTCTTTCCCACAACTTCTCCTGGCCTCAAAGAAATACTGGTTCATTCATGCTCACATTCCTTGCCTATGGAAAGAATAATTGTAGATTTCTGCAAAACTATACCTAATTTGTCTTTTTTAAAAAACAGTGAACTTTTGAGAGCTGGACTTTCTGATGTTTAATGCACTTTTCAATTTCTGCCTTGAATGAAATTTTGGAAATGGGTGACGTCAGACAAGATTTTCAGATCTCCATGTCAAAGCGATGCTCTTCAAAGCAGAACAAAAAAGCAAGTGGGGGAAAAGTCTCTCTTGGTTAATAATGCAAAGGTGATGCTTAGTAGCAACCAGGTTACTGCTTTTCTTAAAAAAAATAATTTAAAATTCAATTGCAGCTCCACCAAAGCCTTAGTCCTAATCTCTTGCATTAGAACCTAGTACTTGTCATCCTTGGAACCTGATTGTAAAGTTTCTTTTTCATCCTCCAGCTCTTCCAGTGTGCTTTTGGTGACAGTGTTTCATATTATCTGTGAAGAAGGTGCTCTAAACCCATAGGAGCAGAGATTGGGTTGAAATAGTGCAGTCAGAGAGTTTAATGTTTTAATGGTGCTCACCTTGTGCTTCAAATGAAGATGCATTGCTAAAATAGTGCAAATTTGCATAGGAAATTGAGGCAGATTTCTAGCATTGTTCAGTGTCACACTTGGAAGGAAATGGAGATAAATTTTAGAGATAAGCTGATGATGTGGTTGCTCAAAGGATTTGGATATATCATGGTATGTTGGTGTGTTTTGGGGAACAAATCTTTTGCTTTAAAAATGATCTTTTGGAAGAGTAAGGTGTGAGCAGAACAGTAATGTTCAATCCAGTAAGCAATGAGGAATTTTAAATGGATAGCTCCACCTTAATTTCAGGTGGAACAAGTAAGATTAGTGAATCACTGTAATTTGTTAATAAAGTTTTTCCTGCAGTTTTGTATTGTAAGTAATAAATGACATGAATCAAATGTGGGTTTATTTAAAATATATTACCAAGGCTTTTGCAAAAAATGAGCTTATGAAAATGAACAGAACATATTTTCTGCTGTATTTCTGGATCATTCCTCTTCAAGCAGTGTGCATCTCAATTCCTGGAATGCATGAAAAACAGGCTCTTTAATTTGCAGATGTAGAGAATTTCACTGTCAGGGAACTGAGTTATGTTATAATAGAGTAACAGGGTATTAGGCCTCGGTAAACTAGCTGTGATAAATCTAAAACTGAAATTAATTACACATGAATATTCCTAGATTTTTATTTGTTACTTTTGCCCATTATTTTTAGTATTGTCCACTTATGATAGACTTAATAAAAAGCCAAAGTCCTGCAAGAATATGACTATTCTTTGGTTATATGGCACCTCATGAGGCATGGCAGGATATTTGTGAGGCAGCCTGTTCTGAGGACCTGATATTCTGAAGAAAAGAACTAAAAGATTTGGGTAGCTTACCTAGCTGTCAATTTTTTCAGGCTTTTCAGCCAAGGTTGCTACTGCATGCCAAATCTTGCAGAGGCTTAATTTGAGATACAGCAACAGTTCAACAAAACTGTGTCTGCCCAAAGCAGAACTGAAGGTGATAAAATTAAATGAATAGCTATGCTGTTTCCAGGGTAATCAAATTCAGTAATTAGGAGTTCAGTAATCTCTGGTCTTTTACGTAGCCCCTCAGTGTTCTAATTAATTCAGTCTTCAGTTTGGCAGGTTGTGGATTATGTTTAGATTATCACCCTGATGTGTGGCAGCTGGGCTTCATTGCACCTGAAGGCTTTAATTTGGAGATTATCTGGAGCCTTGATGCCGGTGCTGGTGACCTCTGTTATCTCTGGTCTTCAGAAAGTGTTTCTTTGCTGGTCCATTTGCACTGAGGAGCACAGCAGGCAGCCATCCACAGTATTTGTGGAGGTTCTGCTAATGACTTAGGATCAGCACCTACCCTCCAATTACAGTTTACTAATCTGGAAACTAACAGCTGCCGAGGTCTCTGCGGTTTTGTAGAAATGTGATGTATTTTCTGTGTCTAAATGAAGAACTGTGGAATGGTTTTGATTAGGAGTTAGGAGAGCTACGGGGACAATGGTGCTGTCTGCCTGATTAGCTGAGAACCTTTAAAGTAGCTGGCTTCAGAAGTCAGCCAGACTGGGAATTGAGCAGGGATATGTTTTTAGGGCAGTCTGTGAGCAGAGAACAGAAGAGATCTTTCGAAAAATTAAACTCAGCTGCTTACTGTTTATACGTCCATATCCTTGATCTAACGTGAAGTTGTTGCCTCCCTTCTGTTCAGTGGAATTAAGATTAAAGGCTTGTTTGAGTTTTAAATAGCTCCATGGGTAAATGCAGATTTCTAAGATACAGACCAAAATCCTTTAAAAAGACCCTTTCAAAAGCCAGGTATTAGAAACCCTTTTCAAAGTACTGCTATTTCTATAAACTTACCTTCACACAGTATTATGCCAAACAGTTCAGCATGTATGATACTACTCTGGAGGATTTGGGCACTGGGGCACTCTTGTGATGGAGCTCTTAGTTGTATCTGTTCCAAACTCAAACTTTACCTCTATTTTTCACCACTATAAAGAAAAGTCAGATTGCTGGCTGTTGCCAATAATTTGATTCTGATCTGTGCAACTTGCTGGAGGCTGGAAAGAACCAAGTTATGTGGCATTATTGGTAACAAATACACTCATGGAGAAGACTTAAACCTGTAAGGAAAATGATGCAGGGAACTGTGTGGTTCTGACTTTGAGCCACAGCACTAGCCTGACCCAGCCAAACTGCTGCTGCTGTTTGTAATGTCATCCATGGAATTGCTTTGCACATGGCAGATTTTGGGTTCTGGCTCAAGCTGGGATATGTTGCACACCCATGAGTTTCAGCATCTCTGCTGATACAGGAGTGGATAAATTTCCTCTGTGATGTGCTCTCCCCATAGCTCACATTACTGGTAATGGGAACTTGATTAATAAATCCCATAGCAAACACAGCACTGAATTGAATTCAAACTTGTGAAGAATCTGAACTAAATATATATATATATATTTGTCCTCAGGTAGATTCCTTGAAGCTTGCCCCAAATTTTCAGATGACAAAACATTCTAGGGACAGCACCTTTTTATGCAACTGATGCAGACATAAGAATTCAACCAGACTTTGGGGAGCACCCTGCTTATACCTAAAAACTATTCCAGTTACAGGAGTTTGTTTCAAAGAGGATTTGTGTATTCACCACAAGCTCTGGATTTACAGTGTTTATCTTGCAAGTTGCAGTCAATGGGCTCTCTGCCCAAAACCTCTAAAATACTTTTCCAAACCACAAAACCAACAAGACTCCTTCTGAATCAGTTCTCAGACTCAGATTTCATTACTTATTTACTTTGAGCCTTTTCAATTAGTCTGGCAGTATCTCTAGAAAGTTACCAAAAGGGGATACCTAGCCACTAAAAAAAAAAAAAAGAAAAAATAATTCTCCCTGTCACGGGATATTTGTTATATAAAATGTCCAGAAAGAACCTCTGAAGCTGCTTCAGTGACTTCACCTGCTCAAAACCTGAGTGATGTTCACAAAACACAGTGACATTCACGTGGACCTGTGAAAAAGCCTCCCAGCAGCAGTGGTGATAAGACAGGTTGCCAGTTCTATTTATGGCTTTCCTTGTAGGTAGCTCTCCTACAGCTTTTCTCACAACATGCTTCCAAAAATTATAAAGTGCTGTACATGGTTTGTCCTCCTAATCCACATTCTTTAGAGCTATTGAAGTAACAGGATTTTTGTTGTTGTTCTTATTTAGCTATGAAACTGGTGGGTAATCCTTTCTAGTTAATCCAAAACATTGAGACATTAAAGAAATATTTTAATTTAAAACATTTCCTTTAATTTTTAAGGTATAAACAGCTTTGGGAAAAGTATCCAAAGTGTTTCATTGAGAATAGTAAAAAAAACCCACAAACCAACAACTTTTGAGCTGTGTTTTTCCTCAAGCTCTTTGTGTTCAGTCCAAATATACAAATAAATTAGATATCAAATTATGGATTTTTAAAGCAAACATAATAAGAAAAATCTTGGCAAGCTCTATTCATCTCATTTTCCTTTGAGCATAGCAGAGAAAATTTGGATTAAAAGAAAACTAAACTTACTTTGTTCATTTCAATGCAACCTGAGCCTCCTGACCTTCTCAGGCTGAGCATAGAAATGTCCCCTACAGCTTCAGATGGAGCTTTGGGAGACCCTTGCAGAGTGTGATCCATGCTACCTATGTGTGCCTTGAAAGAGCAATCTCTTAAAAAATTTCAGACAATTTCTGGTGCAGATAAAGTCTCGTGTTCTGCATGTGAGGTGAGGACCAGGCCCAGCTCCTCCTCAGGGGCTGCTTCTGTTCCTCTGTCCTTATGGGAATTATGCAGCTTTGTGCTGATGCTTTTTCCCCCCAGTCACAGAATTATGAGCCAAACACAGTCAAAGGATAAAAAGGGTTTTAACCTGGGTATTTAACAAGGATTTTTATGTGCAACAATTTGCCAAGGTGGACTACGACAAATTGCACACACACGGAATATCGTGTATATAATTGTATAGATTTTTGCAAATTAGCATATTTGACAAAGATTTTCCAATGAGAGGCTTAAATGAATGGTGTGACATTTCCTTATTTTAAAGTATTTCTCCCCAGAAGGGCCTTAATCTTAGTTTACAGAATATGTTTTAGAGAGAACATTGGTGTCTCAAGATAGCATGAGGCCTTTGGGCCTCCAGCTGGGAGGCCTTCAGGATGTTTGGTTTTCTGGTCTAGCAGAATATCAGGACAGTGCTAAGATATTAGGCTTAAAGAATTCTAAGCATATATGCTATAGAATATTGAGAATACCTAAAGACATATAAAAAGAAAAGGCATAAAAATCCATCATGGCATCAGTGCCAGCTTGGGGTTCATCTTTGAGAGAGGACCTTTGGCAACTTGAGAGTCACTCACAGCCCAGAAATCTGAGAGCATCCTTTCCAGCTGTCACAAAGCACTCTGTGGCACCCTTAGGCACGTGGTGTGGGAAGGAGGTCCCACCTGTACCACACTGAGACTGTGGAAAGCCTCTGTAAATAAGTGTCCTGCTGTACCTGCCATGCCTCTGCTGATGGGTGTCAGCAGGGAAAGGCTTTTGACCTCATCTCTTCTGCTCCTCCACGTGACCTAGAATCCAACAAGTGTCCAAGCCTTATTTGAGGAGGTGGGAGATTGGGCAAGGGTGATTTCAGCTGCAGGAATGTCTCCTTGAAGGTTTTTTTTAATGAAATGAGTAATTGCTTTTTATCAAGATATATTTGTGAGGCAGAGAAGGGACAAGTAGCTTCCTGATCTGGATAAATTCATGCAGTTTGAACATGTTGTAATGCACACCCAAACAAGCAGTATCCTCTGTGAGAGGACCTCCAGAACTTTGTAGCACTGCAAAAACATTGCTTGCCATGTGACTTTCTACAGGGAGGAGTACCAAATTTTACTAATTTAAGGAAGGTGTGGCCTGGAAAACATCAGCTTTCTGTGCAATTTACCAATTTTTTTTAAAATTGATCCCCCAGACTTGAGTTGTATTTCCACGGCACCATGGAATTTACTGGATAGCCTAAAGGACTTTGGACAACATGTGTAACTTGTATTTAAGGGGATCATTGTTTGGTGCCCACCTCTAAAGATGCTGCTGGCATCATGCTGTTGAGGAGATAAACGATTCTGCAATGACAGCTTGGGGAGAGAAGTCCAGCAGCATTAAACCCTGAAGTCCCACAGAGCATCTTTGGGATGTCAGATCCTGTGTCATTAGTGTAAAACAGTGAAGTATTTAGAATACAATTGTGAATGTCTGCCTGATATTTAATAAGGCCAGAAGGGTGAGGGCTTTTTCTGGTTCATTTCTTAACACAAACCCTTAGCATTTTCTGCATCTGCAGTTTAAAGTGTGATTAGCTTCACAAAGAAGAATTTAATTTCCTTTATATATAATGCCATTATTTCAACCTTTAAAGACTTGATTCTTTCACTTAGAGAGATCTTGAAAGCTTTCTGTTCAGTTCTTCAGATTCCCCCCTCCAAATGCTGCTGGTCTTTAGTTCAGTTTCTTTGGAAGCTGAATCTCCTGAGGAAAGCTCTTTCTGCTTTAAAGATGTCAGGTTCCAGGCATCTGAACTCCTCAAAACCAAATTTGTTTTCTCATTCAAAGCACCTCTTTGCAGCTAAGACCCTTTGTTTTTAAAGGGATATTGCCAATTAAAGTTGGCCACTGAGGGTAGATATATCAACTTCAGACCCCTAAATTCTCATGGAAGTGTTTTTTAAGAAAACAAATATTCTCTTTGCAGCATTTAGAACCTGAATATTTTAGCATCAAAAAACTTGTGGTGAACTGGATAAACAGAAAGCTCTTTTTTCCCTATCCTTCTCAAGCCCCCTAAGTTCTGAGGTGCCGGCAAGTGGCTGTACAAAAAAATGTTTGCTTAAATTAGCTTTTGCTTAGTTTCTAATTTTCAGTCCAAAAACTAAATGAGCCATTAAAGGGAACCACACTAATGAGATGCGCTACAACCCAAAATACGCCGAGGGCAAAAAGCAGGCTTTTAATTTGTTCCACTTAAATCCCAAACATCTGGCTGTGATGGACGATGCCACTAAGCACTCTAAGAATATCAGAAATAGACTTTTGCAATCAGTGCCTCCTCTGTTTGCTTTTCTCTGTTTGCTCATTCATTTTCTTGGCACGTGGTGGTGCGGGAAAATACTTTAAAGGGCAAAGACCCTGAGCTGGAAGTTGAACTTTGGTTTGGATGTGGACCCTTGAGCCTGGTTGCCAACTCCTTTTTCAGTCAGCTTGCACCCCAGCTGGAACACACACACACACACACACACACATATACTCTCTGTAAACACTCTCCTGCCCAGTGCTGCCCAGGAGCCAGGGATGGGGAGAAGCATCTCTTAGAACAACAGTCTCAAGAAGGCAGGGAGATGGAGACTTCAAGCAGCAGTAAATCAGAGCAGTTTTGTTGTTCCTCTGTGCCCTGAGGCCTGGTGGCATCCCTGGGGCTAGTATTCCTAAGGCTAGGATGTGTAGTCTGAGCTTCTGAAGCAAGAACTTGGGTACACAGCTGGACTTGTATGGATAAACTCTGCTGTTGGTCACAGGACAGCTTCTTCTTGAGAATGTCTGGCTTGTGGTGGCTCACTAAGAGCATCAGTGTGGCTGGCACCTGGCAGCACTTGGCAAAGTGTACCAGCACAGCCACAGCCAGCCTGGCTCATCCATCTGGTTATGGATAAAGCAAATGTCTGTTCATGCACAGTTAGTTTGTTCCCAGGGGAGAAATGCAGCACTTTACCTGCCCTGCCATGCAATGTGGTGCCTCATTATGTTTCTGTTTGCACTCTTAACTGGATACCCAATCTCAGACTTGCCCAAGCCACAGAAGCAGGCTGTTTGACCACAAATCCTGGTAAGCAGGCTGAAATGGGATCTAAGGGACGCTGGTATCAGTCTGCAAAACTATTCTTGATTGCCTTCACTGAAGCTGTGTCCAAAGTGACCTGTGAGCTGTGACCTTCCCCATTCAAAGTCAGGATGTTTGCAGGAGCTATTTGCTGGGTGACTCCCTGGCCAGGGCAGGTGTGTACATTGCAATCTGTTCAAAGAGGGCTGCAGTAAGGATTTCTTCTGTGCAGTCATCCTTGGTTGTGGGTTTCCTTGTGGAGCACTATAACTTTTATCTTCCTGTAGCAGCAGCCTCTCTCCTCTGCCTGGAGTGGTGATTGCTCCTGCTGAGGCTCACTGCCCAGTGGGAACATCTCCATCCCTGGCAGGTGACCAGTCCACGTGCAGAGCTGCATTTGTGGTGGTCAGGTATCCTGACTTTACCAGCTTCCTCTTTTGTGTCTTTTTATTTTTTTTCCCCCTAAAACAGAGTAAATCTCTGTGGAACAGGACTACTGCTCTGTCTTGTAGATATAGAGGTTTTGCTTTACTGAACTTTAATTTTTATAGAACTCTAGAAAATGCAGGAAAGCATTTTTAAAGTATTTTTAAAAGCCAAGCAGTTGTCACAATTCCCAGCTTCTGCTCTGTGGATCTTTCATACTTCATTGTCCTTTGGGCTTTTTCATGCAGTGACCAATCCTTCTGCTTTGCACACACCTGAAATCGAATCTGTGTAGTCCTTTGCTAAATATAGCAAATTTCAATCCACCATTTTTCTTTGCCAAGTTACTCTCTCACATGACTTACAGTAAAAATAGGTCTTCAGGGAGAAACTTGTGTTTTTAATGGATAAAACTTAATGGTGGGAGAGACAAGAATCACTAGCACCATCTATTTATTGAGAAACACCATGTGTGTGTATCTGTGCAGAATTAGGGCACAAATCTCAATAGCTTGAACTGTGAGAATTGCTCCTTTTACAGTTTCCTCTTAATTCAAGGGCACTCTGCCAAGTGGAGTATCCCATCGTTGCTGACTCATGTCTGAATTCCAAGTCACAAATTCCCAGCTTCTCCAATCAGTGCTACCAGCAGAATTATTAGGAAACAGAAATTCCAAGCTGCTTTCTGGTTCTTACTGTTTGAGAAAAAAAAAAAAAATCAACTTTAAGGGAGGTGACTGAGAGGTTGACTTTGATTTCTGTCTGGAAATGCTGATGGCAAGACCTCTGCTCTAAGAGCAGTGGGGGGCCCTGCCAAGCCTTTTTCTTTGGGGGATCTAAGCCATGGCTCTTAGGAGGTTCACAGGAGCCATAATCAGATTGTCTAGTCTGATCCACTTGGTGTCAGAGGTCACTGAATTTCATACAGTTTCTCTGTAATGAGTCTGATCTGACATTCTCAAGCATTGACAACATCCAAGAGGCCACAATGCTGGCAGTGGAGGGAAGATCATGGAAAACTTTCCTCTTGAGTGGTTTGAGCTTCTGCATTGTCTTAATTCTTGTCTAAAATTTGACCCCAGTTCCATTGCACTATTTAAGTGTGCGACTCCATCAATTCCAATAGTTGCTATCCTTCTAAATATGTCTTGACACCTGGTCCTTGTGTGTACAGCTGGATTTTCATTCTATAGAGTAACAATTGCATGGGTGTGTTTGGCAACTGCAGAGCATGTTGATGAAGTGGACTGTAAAATGAGTCCAAAGTGGCAAATGGTAATCTGAAGTGAAATGCAAGCAGCCTCTTTCTTATTCCAAGTGTACTTTCCTACCAAATTGTTTGGAAATGTCTCCAGCACTTAGGCATTTGGGATGAAATGTTTCATTTGTTTTTAATTCTACAGAAAATACCTGTGTAGGGAAATTAATCTGAAGCATACTTTCAATAGTAGGAGGGAGGAGATGAGACAAACCTATAATCAGTAATGCTGGAGCTGCATCTGATTGAGGACAGAATTTTGGAGCTGAGTTTGTTCTGTGGAAAGGGAACTTGGCAGTTCTGAGCAGTTTTGTTTTAAAGGGGCATAGGGCCATATAACAGGAAGGTATCAGACCTCTCTGAGGCACAGAATGGGAAGAGATTCTGAGCTCTGTTCCTAAATTCCAGCTCTAACTAATCAAAGCAAATGGGATGAGGAAGCTGGGAAATTACTGCCTTAGAAACTCTCAGAAATTGTAAAAGTAACTAACATCACTGGGTTGTGAGTTACAGGATCTAAGTGCAGTCTAGGAATATTTTGGTTTATGAAAGCAGGGAGTACTGAAAAGTAGATAGGGATAATCTTAATACTTTGAAGAACAATCCTGCACTGGCCAAGGAGAATCATCCCCATGAATAAAAGGCTGGTTCCCAAAGATATTTCTATGTGGATCCATCAGATTCATCTGGAACTCAGATGCTTTTGGTCTTCTAAACTTAACTAACTTAACGGTCTTGCATGAGTACAATTAGATGGGAGCCCAAAAAGGAATGGTTGAGACAGGATGGACTAATGTGATTTTTATCTAAGACCAATTGCATGCTGCCTGAATGTCCCCTTCATTTGGATGTTTTAACTTGTAACATGCAGCTTCATTTGATGCCCCCCTTCTCTTGCACTGAGAGAGACAGTGAGCAATCAATTCCTTTGTGAGATCAATTAAAGCTTTTAATGTATAAATACATTCTCTTTCCCTGTTGGCAACCACAGTGTGACCTTAGTTAAAGCTGCCCCTTGTCACCCTGCCACTGGCCACCTCAGAACGCTTTCATTCTCACTTGGGTTTGGACTTTGGGTTCAGAATGCTCTGAAACAGCTGAGGTGGCATCTGGTTTGTATTAGGAAGCAATAGATATTTTGATAGAGGTGCTGGGTATTTTCTTTTTAAGTCTGATACGCCTGGAGATGTCAGTCTGCTGGGTCAAAGTTTGCTGGCCCTTGGAGAGAGCTGCAGAAGAGTAAAAGTCTGTTTATAAGAGGCAGTGGGGTTTTTTTGGGTTTTTTGTTTGTTTGTTTGTTTGTTTGTTAGATTATTTATTGTTGCCCAGGAGAAGAAAGCCCATTGCAGTATGGGGAGCTGTGGACCAGTCCAGCACGTTCTCTTGCAGCCTGAGCTGTGCTCTGGAGCAGTAAAAGCTAAGAACAATCAGAGAAATGCATGCTGCAGAGCTCACAATCTGAGCCTTGCAGCTCTTGTGATCTCTCTGCTACAAGTTGCCAGAAAACAAGCTTTTCATCAGGCAGAAACGCTAAGAATAGCAAACCCCACCCTCAGACTCTGCAAATAGAAGCCCAAACTTGTGAAACTGAAACATATGGCAGGAGGCGAGCTGAAGGGCTGCAGGCTTGGCTCCCAGTTTGCAAATGGGAGAGAGAGTTTTGCCAGCTGCATGTGCAAAAATGTGAAACCAAATGGATCCTGTAGGTAACTGAGTTCAGAGGAATGTAGAAAGCTCAGTTATTTCACCCTGCACAAATACAGGTGAACAGTCTGGAATTAGATCAGGTTACCTGGGTTAATTTATATTGTATCATATTGCTCTTAGAGTTTGACCAACAGTCAGTTCTGTTATATTAAGTTTTTTGAGTTTTATGTCCATGTGACTCTCTGAACCTACTATTTGAAGTAGTGAGGCTCCTCAAGATATCTTGAGGCTTCAAAATTAATGGGAAGTTGCTGTGGTCGGCATGATCCTCGCCAAATAGGAAATTAAGAGGCAAAAGCATTCTTCTGATGTGAAGAACACTTGGGTTTCCTATTCAAAAAAGCTTGAGATGAGGTTATTACCCTGGTATGTGGTTAAGTGGGCTAAAATACATGTATTTGTAAAGGGAATAACAAATTCCCTTACATATATTTGTTAAGGAAATATGAGATACCTGAGCTTAACCAGGAAGGACAGTCCAAGTCCCTAGAATGTGTTTCCATCCAAATATAGAGATAATTTATTTGTTCTTTTGAACTTTGCTGGATCTCAATCAATCTTCTATATGTTTATGTAGAATTTCATCAGGCACAACTGGAACGTGATGTATGGCCAGCCATAAAAAAATACAAGACTTCAAGGACATCTAATCCTTAACTGGAAAGAGACAGTTTGATATGTCATATACACTATTCTGCTGAATTTTGGTATATTGACAGGAGTGGGACAGAATGAAGAAATAATCCAGTAAATCTTTGCAGGAAGACTGAAAGGACAAGGCTGATTCAGTGCATGGTTCAGGCTTTGCCTCTGGAGTGAAAGAATCAGAGGAAACTTGCAGTAATGAATTTTTATATGTTACTCTCAAAGTGTGGTGCTGGGAGAAGTAGGGAGCTGCTTTCTTATCTGCTGGGACTTTCCTGAAGGGAAAGATATTTGCTCTGCTGCGAAATCAAGAGAGCTATTTCAAGAATATATCCCACAGATCCCATTATTCAGCAGACCTGAAATTCTCATCCCGATTTGACACCGAAAATAGAAAGTTGAGCACACAAGTGCAACAAAATGCTTCAGCATCCTGCTAAGGACACCCTGTATGAACTGGCTGGTACTGCCTGGTAGGCAGGTGGTGATAACTTGTCACACTTAACCTGCTATAAAGAGCTGAAAAGTAACTGAGGGAAACCTTGTAAAGAATGGAAGGTGTGTGTGTGTATGTGTGTGTGTGATTGTGCTGTAGATCACCAAAGGCTCAGGCTCCTAACTAAAGACATGACATACCAGGAGAAAAAAAAAAAGAAGGAGAATATCCAATTTAATGAGTGATTTGTTGAGTTGCACAGGGAGGATAATCTGTGTCCAGTCCTGGATGTGCAGCCAGAGCTGCCATGCACAGGCCCATGGTACCAGGTTCCTGTTCTGTGCTGCACAGAGAGACTCTCCATCACAAAACTCAGCTCATCTTTTCCACACCCATCAGTCCTCACTGTAGTTCTGCAGACAGTTTATAGGTTTTTATGGGTGCAAACACATAGAGAAAATACCTAGCAATGCTGAAGGGCTACCCTGCTGTCCAATGCATTTTACTGTAGAGTGGGTGGAGTTTTTTTCAGTTTTTGCTGATTTACCCAGGGGAAGATCTTCCCAGCCACAGGACTGCTGTTTTCCCCAAGTCTGTACTCCCTGCTGGAAAATAACCTGAAATGTTACAGAGGCTTGCAGGGATTGTTTGAAAAAAAAAATGCTTTTTACAAAAATAGAAGTTTGCTTCTCCTCTAGTAATACCTTGAAGCTTCATCAGCAGTGCTGCATTCAGGTAATTCATATTAACACAAATAACAGTTAGGCTGAGGCTTCTTTTACATATAATTTCAAAAGATCATACTCAATTAATAGGCCTTAAAATTTTGACACAATATTAATTTCTGACAGCTCCAAAGTGCAGAATCTGCCTATTTGTTTAAGTTTAAACAAAAAAGCAATTTGGACAGGTCCGGTAGGCTGTCTTGTGTGAGCTCAGATAAGTTGATCCAAAGCAGAGGTCTAGGATTAGCTGTGCACAGAAGGCAAAAAGGCCAGGTCTTTCAGTATTTCTTATGTTTCCTATCAATAAAAGCATAAAAGGCTCTAAAGATCAGGAAAACAATGTTTCTGCCTATGGAATGAACTCATCGTTTCCCCTACCCTGCAGCAAAAATAATTTAACCAAAGTCTAGTGTTCTTACCTCCTGAATTAATGTGCAGTTGACTATTTTTAATGAATCTTAACTGCCCCAGCTCTTTTTGCACTGAAACATTGTGGACATCTCTTGGAGTGAAAGCTGATCACACTTTTTGCTCTGATGAACTGAGATGTTCAAGTTAACAGGCACACTGAGCTGCTTTATTTGGGATTTATTTCTTTGAATTTAATTCTGCTGTTCTTCATATATTCCCATTGTAGTGTATGTGTTCAGAATGGTTACTTGAATCTATAGTTGCATACATGGTGTAGGAAGGGATGCTTTCAAAATACATAGCTGCTAAATTATGCAGGTTTATTTCTAGTAGATGATATCTGTGTCAAATAACTGTAGTGGACCTGATTATTTCTTGAGCTTCCATCATTCAACTCTCTGCATTCTAGCTCGGTTTAATCATATTCAGACGTTTATCTGATGCAGGCGTTGTAATTTAAGAATTTTTGTTCGTTTATCCAAATATGTTAATGGTTCTTTTTTCGGGTACAGGTAATAGCTGTTCAGGCTCTGGCCACTAGAGTATGCACTCTGCTGCACAGGCTGGAATATCAGCCCTCTCCTCCCTCTGCAGAACAGGCGAGAGATGCCAAATATGCACGTGCACCTTGGTTCCAACAGTAGTTCATTATTCCTTATTTAAAATTGTTGTGGTTTGTGGGATGATCACTGTAGTTCTTCCCGAAGTAGCTAACCACACCCCCTCCAAAAACAAAAACAAAAACAAAAAAAACCCAACCAGCCCCCCCCCAAAGAAAAAAAAACAAACCCGAAAACCAAAGTGCTGAATGAGATTGGGGTTTTTGGTTTGTTTTGGTTTCCCCCACACACCCTGCTCTTCCCCATCTGGAGACTGCAGCTCTGAGATGCTGCAGTCTGTGGGTGCAGGAAGGTGCGTGGGAGCTGATGCAGTGGGAGCCATCCCGGGGGCCAGGAGCCATCCCAAGGGTGGGAGCCATCCCAGGGGGGCTGGGAGCCATCCCAGGGTCCAGGAGCCATCCCGGGGGGCCGGGAGCCATGGGGAGCAGGCTGCCTGGGTCCCAGGAGCTGCTCACCCTGCACACAGGCTGCCTGTGCCCTGGTGCTGCTGTGCTTCCAAGGTGGAAGAGCTTTCACTGGCTGAGGTTACAGCTCCTGCTCTGGTGGTGTTTGAAGGGGGATGGCAAGGAAAAGCTCCCAGAGTGGGTTATCCCTGCAAACAGGGTTCCAGCAACAGGAAAGCCTGATTCACTGTTCCATGGCAGGATATTTCTTGTCTTGTTGGGAACATTGTCTAGATAAGACGTTCCTAAAGGTAAGTAAAAAGGCCCCATTAGTTTTACATTGAATTCTTTTCTATAGGATTTTGCTGATTTTAGGTGATAGTTACCTATCACCAGCAAAATCTTGTTTGCTTCTGAAACCTTTGCTTCACACAATTACCTGGCCACCCACTCACCATCTGCTGAACATGACGCTGCTTCATTAGAGAAAGAAAGAATTTGATGTTTTATGGAGGAAGTATTTTGGGATTTGTATGCATGTAGGTGTTGATAACAGAACTAATGGTCTCCCAGGACCTTTTCTGCACTGCTATTACCTCATCATCCCTAACCTGGGGCAGCACCTGGGGTTATGTCTGAAGCTCAGCATTTTGTACTTGGCTCTGCTGAAGTGTGTGATGCTCCTCAGCTCATTTCTCCTCTTTGTCAAGACCCTTTGAGCTGCAGCTCTGATCTGCAGAGATGTGCTGGCCTGAGCTTGTTCTGGGCACAACACCCCAGTCCCTTTTCACAAGCAGCCCCTGATGGTTCTAAGCCTTCTGGGACTCTCCTTGCTCTTTTTATAGCCAGATATCTTGTATTTTTAGGGACCAACAGCTGAAGGCTTATTCCTGAAAGTGCTCTGGAAGGGTTTTACCTATGTCTGCTAAGCATTGCAAAGTGTTGAATAAAAATTTAAACACCAAATTTGATATTGGGATCATGGGCATTTAAAAAATGCAGGTATTTTGACTCTGCTCTGAAAATGAGCAATCTGTCACTGAGCTATGAAAAAGTAAATTCGGGGCAAGCAGCAGCTCAGCAAATACCTGTAAATGGTTTTTTTTTGTATTAGCCCTGTAACATGTGCCACAGACTCCAACATCTGTCCTCAGAGTCTGGAACCTTGTTAGCAAATGTCTCTGTGGCAATTGCCTCAGTTTGATGTGAATCATTTAATGTACTTCAGTTATGATTTCTACTTAATCCTTGTCTACAAGATCTCTAGAAATGCTGTAGAGATTAGGTGGAAAGCATTTTTCTTAGTCAAAGGAATTGGATCATGGTCTATTTTACCAAACATCTTGAGTCTATAATTTTCCATGACTTTCCCACTTGATTATTGGGAGCAATAGTTAACAAGAGGTAAACCAGGACATGATGGGTAATATCTGCTATTAAATGTTCTGGTTTGGGCTTATGGAACTGGGTGTCAAATGCTAATTCATGAGACAATGACCTGAGTCTTGTTAGCAGCAGAATGTACAGAAAGACCCCAAACCACTGCTGTGCTGTGAAGGTTGGTTCAAGAACAGAAAGGTGACCTCAGGGCAGGAAAAAACCCCATAAAACCAAGCAGTCCTGCCTGTGCCATAGTGCAAAGTAATGAGAAAGAATTCCATTGCAGCAGAAGGAAAAATTAAGTGTACAGAGAGTACAGTAACTGCCATGACTGACCTCTGCCATAAATATTTTTGGGGCATTATTCGGTAAAGGTGAAAAAATTGTATTTCCAAGTGTGCCTATTGATTTTTCTACTGTGTTGGCATGAAGATATAGAGACCACAGTTTGGAAAATTTGGGCCTGATCTTTTGGAAAACCACTTTGTCCCAGCTGTCTTGTAGTACTGCTAAAAATGAAGTTCATGTTGTTCAATGGTCTTGTGCACAATGAAGTACAGATTTAGTAGCTGCACTTGAAAACCACTTTTAAAATCCTTTTTCTTGCTTATTGCTCAGATGGGGTATGCCCAAGTTCACAAAAATTATATATTAAAGGTTTTTAAATAATTTCAGATCTTCTGCAAGGTTCTAAATAAGTATGAAATCTTAGAAGATAATTCTGTGCTTGATCTTACATTTGTTTGAAGTTAATGGTGAATTTCCCATTGATTTCATTAGTGTGGCATGAGGCTCCTGGGGCAAAAGTCTCAGTGTATTTTGGTCTATTTCTGGACTTATGTTTGCAAGAAGAATGGAATGAGTGCAGGCATCTCTCATGAGTCAGAGGAGAGAATTCTCTAGTGGGCATAGTTGTAATAAATTTAGCCCAAATTCTTCAGCTGATAATTAGAACTAAGGCAGGGAAGAAATAGTGAGTACCTTGTCAGAGGTAATATAATTCCTGACATCCTCCAATAAGCTGCAAGTCCTGCAGTAAAAATAGAAAATATTTTTTAAATAACTGGGATGACTGTGCTTTCTGTCTGATTTTCTCCTTTTCTAATCAACATGATATCTGCTGCAACTAGATCTGACAGTAGAAACTTGGAGGGATATTTTATTAGAAGCTGATGCATTCCGTTTTGTTCAGTAAATTGATAGGGTTTTTTAATGGAGTTTATTAATTGTTTGGTTCTCTTAGGGCTAGATTACAAGGTGACTGTATACTCTATTTAAATATTTGATAAGCATATATATTTTATATATTTGATTAAGCATACCCATCTTGGTTTTACAGATAGTACTGCTAAGGCAGAGTAATCTGTGCTGTGAAGAGCTGCCTGGTTTTCCAAGTAGTAGCTTTTGATGAATAAACCCAGATTTTGTGATGCTCTCCCACTGCAGCACAGTCAGGTGGCTCTGCCTGTGCCCCTGGTGCAGGCAGAGAAGGAGATCAGCAGCTCAATCAAGAACGTAAAGGCCAAACCATAAAACCTTTCAGGTGCTCACCTCTTGGAATCTTTGTATTTTGGTGTCCTTTTTTTT
>WEIU01000063.1:339048-438547 GCA_013389925.1 Aegithalos caudatus | reverse complement strand
TTTTTTTAAATATAGATTTTCACCTTCTTATCTTCAAATCTCTAAACTGGTGACATTTTTAGAGTCAGATTTGGTGAATGTTCCAGTTACATGGAGTATATCCCCATCCTGTTTCCATTCCATCTGGGGAGAAATTTTGTGCTGCGAACTCCATTCCAATAAAGATCATAAAACTGCCTGTCTCCTTTGTTTCTGTGAATTGTGGGAAGCCTTTCAGCAGGAAATGTTAAATGTGGGTTCCCACACACCACCAAGACTATTATTATCCATTGCAAAAGGGCACACAGCAATTGAGCCCAATTTGGTTTGGCCTTTACTAACTTCATCCTCAATTCCTAGTAGACTGCCTTATTTCTCTGTCAATTCATTTTCCATGAAGCTTAAGAACTTTTATATGCAATAAAACTTATAATGGTTGTAATTTATTCCCCTCAATATAATTTTGACATCTTTCTGTCCCTTTTTGCTAGATGCATTTACCCTAATGGTCAAGAAGATGAATATTTCTGGAATTGCCTTAGGAGGAGTTCCACTGGAGAATAAAGAGAGGTAAATTCTCCCAGGACTACCAAAATGCCTGTCTTATGAACAAACTATGATATGGACAAAGCAAGATGGATTTTGAGAGTATAACCTGGTCACTGTAGTAGGAATTGTGTTGTGTGATGGCACGAGCATAGTTTTGATTGAAAACTCTGAACTTATTTTGCATACATAATAGCAACTGTACAAACTGCTGTGATCATATTTCATTTAATTGCAACTAATAAATCTGTCATGCCTGAGGGATTTTTTAAAAAATGACTGTGGTAGAATGTGTAATCCTGCACCTTGGTTTTAGGGAGTCCACAGCCCATTTCCAGCAGGGAAATCTCTCAGGGAATTGAAGGAGTCCTGCTGGGCACACACACCTCCCCTGGGTGGGGGTTTGGTAGGAGCTGATTTACATGGAAACTGTGGCTTCCCAGAGATCCTTCAAGCTGTGCTGTGAGGCATGAAGAGGTCAAATGACTTACCAGAGCCTTGCAGAATGCCAGCTGAAATTAAGATCTGATGTGCTTCTGGCTTGATGCAGGTTGCTGCTGGAGCCAGTGGAACACCAAGCAGCTTGGCCAGGCTGGGAGGGAACCCTGGGCCAGTTGGCTGAACACCTGGGGATTGCAGCTGAAAATGCAGCTGAGGGATTTGCCTGGTCTTCTGCATTCCACGTGGGAACATAGCTCATTTAGAGAGGGACAGGAAGGTGTTGCTTGTTTTTAATGAGCAGTTCTTGTAAAATTCTAATTTCTTATCATCTCTGCAAGTGTTTGATGATGAAGCAGAGTTGTTTCCTGAAGCCTGTGATGATGTGGGGAAGTGGGGATGAATTTACTGGTGCTCAGCTGGATTCCCATTGTTGCCTTCCCAGTGAAGCAGCCTGTTCCAAGCAGGATATGTTCCTCCCCTCTCAGGGAAGAGAAGCCTCAAGGGGAGTGAGCTGGTGCCTCCAAGCACAGGGGCAGTGCTCTGGGATTAGGGGAATTATCTAGATTTGAGCTGCTGTTTATTCAGAATGAGAAATTTCTATACAAAAGGAAAAATGCTGTCACTGAGCCACTTGTGAACATAAATCCTTGGTGATGGGCTGACAGTCAGACCTGGCTTTTCAGCAGGAAAAAAGTGCATTAGCCTTGCTAATATTTAAGATTACAGATGGAGGGGTAGCATTTCAAAAGAGCTCCTTTCCCCTGGACTTCTCCATTTTACTACACTGTTCAATTAAGGATATTACCTTAGCTTCCCCCTGGAAAATGGCCAGTGAACCTCGTGAAAGTTTTATGGCAGTTTATTACTGCCTAATTCACCCTTCAAAGCCAGAGTGAGATTTTTCAATTGCTTTCCAGAGCTTTGTCCTTGCTTGCTGCATCCAAGGGCCAAAGTTTACACCAAATATTATAATGTCTGAAGCAGTTAAGCCCTTTTTATTAATTTAGGGCTTATATTAATTCCTAAATAGACAGTGATTTCGTCGTGTAGGAAAAGGGCTAATTTTTGAATATTATGCTAAAATACTATACCAAGTGTTGAAAGCCTTTCCTTTTTGTGATTTCTATTTAAGGAATTTTGTCTTTGATTGATACATAACTGAACGTGTAGCTGGATGTATCTAGAGAGTTTATATTCAGTATGGCAATAAAAGTATCCATTAAATATCAAAAGGAAAACATGTTTTGAAACACCTTTAATATTTTGGGTGGGTTTTCTGTTCTTTCTTGCAAGTAAAATAGCATATTTTTTTTTAATTCTCTAGTAAACCATTTTATTATGCTCTTAAAACTTATTGAGTTGCTCTTCTGCTCTTGAAGCTGTTTTGTTACGCTTCACTACTGGACTCTCATTAAAAATGAGTAAATCCTGGAGTGCCCTCCCTTGGAATGGTAAGTGATTAGGTTCAGTTAGAATGCAGTAATGATCTGTGAAAAGGGAGATCTGAAGCTATTCTCACGGCTCTCTGCTTTCAAAAAACTACCAAAAAGCCAAAAATTCATTTTTATTTTCTTGTTTCATGGGGTTTTATTTTTTCAAAATGCTGCTGTACTGTAATACATATATAGAATTTCCTAGTTTTTTTTTTTCAGTGCAATTAATTTTGTATCTAACTGCATTATTTAATATGGTATTAAACCAATTTTTCCTGTCTGAGGAATTGTATTCACATAGCAAAGGTATGTCAGGGGTATGGAAGCTAATGATGGATTAGCAGTGTGATAGATTTCACCTGTAATTTTCTTTATGTCAGGAAAGGGAAAGGTGATGTCTTTTATCTGTGGGCTTCTGGGGAGGAGATGTTGCACACTAACACAGCTCCTAGAAGTGAAATTGTCACATCAAAGAGGTTTGAGTGTGTCACTTGAGGAGGTGTAGCACAGCATTAACCCACTGCTAGGTGAGTTTATGTAGTGCTGCTTTCATTGGAGCTGTTAAATTTGGCAGTGACTAATTTCATTGTCTGCTAGCCTGTTGACAGACAGAACTGGGCAAAAGCCAAAATATTCAAGCTGCCTCTACTTTTGGACACGCAATTTCAAATTCGAGGCAGTGGTTTTGCAAGATGTGTAATAGCTCCTGAGCTAAGGTGTGGCAATGGGAGGGTAGAGGAAATATTCTGATTTAAAAGGCAAGGGTTTGTTTCACCCCTCTGCCCAAGAGATCTGTGAGGTTCATGCAAAGTAGGGGAGAGGGAAAGAAATCTTATGTAACAAATGTTGAATTTGTGGTAAGACCTTACCAAAGCAAGACCAAATAATCCTCTATTAACAATTCAGTGACCTTTAAGAACTCAGGGTTTGAAGGCTGTGGGCAGGGGTTTGGGTTTGTGAGCAGTTAATCTCAGTTACACAATTGTTCTGTGCTTTAGCACTGGGCAGTGAGGGAGCCTGGTAGATGCCAGGACATTGCCAACATTCTCTAGTGTGGGGTGATTTGCTTGGTTTGCTTTGGGTTCTTCTGTTTGTGTGGCTTTGGGGTTTTTTTGTTTGTTCTTTTGTACTTTTTCATTTTTCTTCTGCAAATAAAGTGAAATCTATTCGGCCTGGAGGATTCATTCCAGTTTTTCCTCTTCAAAATCTGTTTTGGTATTTTGATAACAAGAGGAAATGAAACTTGCAAAGTAATCCAGTCTTGATACAGGATTATTTTCAGAGGCCATCAAATGAAAGAATCATCACAAACTGAGGTCTTTTTACGCTATAGAGCTCTCATGCAAAGTTTTGATGTAAATGGAGTGCCAGATTAGTTCAGTTTAAATTGCACAAAGGCTCTAATGCGTTACAGAAACAGCAAAGTGAAGACTTTCCAGTCTTGCTAATATAAAATCAAAGTTGTAAGTCTGTAATCCAATAGCATCTGACTATCTTCAAACCACTCTATTTCTAAAAGAAGCAATTTGGCTATAGTGGCCCATTTTCTGGTTGTATGACTTTGAATAAATGCTTTTAGTGGCACAGCGTTGGAGTGTCACAAATGCAACTCTTTGGGTTTTGCACTATAAATTTGAAGATAATTTCCTGCTTTTAGTTGTGGGGTAAAAAGAAAATCATAAGTTTCAACTGTTTCCAATTTCAGAATTACCTGTCTTGCATTTGCTGAAAACAATAATTTAAAAACTTGTATAGAAATATTGAAAGGATCAACTTGGCTGCTCTGCTTCAGCCCTTTATTGCATCTATTCTGTTTTCAGGTGTGCAGGCAGGATGGGCTCTGACAGAAAACTGTGGTTTCTCTCCAGTTCTGGCAGTAGCAAGGCCAAAATCTTTGGCTCAGGATTCTTTCTGTGGTTGTTCCTTTCTGGGATATTTCATCCTGTTCTGAGACCTAGTGTGATTCAGTTCCAGAGTGACTTTCTGATCACTGTTCTGTGTGCTGCAGAGCTCCTCACTTCATCATAGATTTGGAATCTCCTGATTTCTGTTATCCATAACAATGGCTGCACTTACTCATCCCTAGCTTACCTACAAGATTTAGTGCATATGGAATGTGTAACTCATTTATCACAGCCTGGTGATCAATCTACCCCATACTCCCCTAGTTGTCTATGAAACATTTCCTACATCCTGAAATCATGCTGAAATTTGAAAATACAGTGATAATTCAGAAAAAAACACATGAATTTTAGTCTGTTAGCTGGTATTTCTCAGTGTGCTCACAAATAGTGGATAATGGAAGTGGATTTATCATGTTTAATTGCAAAATTCCTTGTGCATCACTTTGACTAAATGTAACAAATATTACACTTGAGCCAGGTGTAATGTTATATAGCTAAATCAGAATCTGCCATATGCACTTCATAAATACATTTTCAGGTTTTGAAGATTTTTGGGAAAAATAGGTGCTGATCTCATTGCAGATTTACTGGCATTTTTGTGTCCTGTCAGGAAGGTTTGGGTGATTTATGGCATCTTTGCCTCCTCATGAGCATTTGGCTGATTTCCTCTCCAGGGCAGAGAAATGCTGGCCACAGGTGCAGCCTGTGGGAAGGAGGCAACCTCATTGCTCTCCAAGGGTTCCTGAGGAAGTGGGGAGGGAGGTGCTGGGCTCTTCCTCCTGGATCCAGTGACAGGACATGTGGGAATAGCTCAACCTGGGCACAAGGAAGCATTTCTTTACTGAAGAGTGGGGTCAGACCCTAGAACAGCCTTCCTGGAGAGGTGGCTAATTCCCTATGCCTGTCAGTGTTTAGGAGGCATTTTCACAGTGCCTTTAATAACAAGTTTCAACTTCTGGTCAGCCCTGGAGTGATCAGGCAGTTGGGCAAGGTGTGATCCTTGCCAGTCCCTTCCCAGTGGAACAGTCTGATCTATTTTAGCACTTGGGGGGGTACAGTGTCTGTCACTCTCAGTGGCCAGCAGTAACACACAGAATTTCTCAAGAACTGTGTCTTGCTTAATTCCCAGAGAATTAAAATATGCCCCTACCTTCAAGATCTCAGCTCAGCCATGCTGCTGAACCAAACAAGGATCATTGGGGTGCACTGCCACCTGCATGGCATCCTGAGTTGTATCTTGTGCTGCATTTGGGGCTTGGATTCTGGTCTGGAAACACAAGCAGAAATTAGCTGTAATAGATGATGACCACTGCTGACTTTGGAGTTCATGGGGGACCTTCCATTAGTATGGCTGGGGACATGCATCTGCCTCACACATGCTTTTTTTCTCATCTTCTGGAAACTGGGCATATTTCTTTGCAACATCCCCATCTTGCTTCCAACACAGGCTTTCAGTTCACCCCATGAGCAGTGCTTGGTGACATATTTTGCATTCAGAAAATGGCCCAGCAGTTGCCAGTGTTTTAAAAGAACTTCTCAGAAACTATTTGTGACAATAAGGGTAAGAGTGTGGAGATATTTGGGAATGTGGATCTCCCAGCAGTGATCACTGGGAAGGTGGGCTGCTGGCTGCAGGGCTACCCCATTCATCTTCCTAAAAAAATGGGGCTATGACAGTGTGTGACAACTGATCTGTCACTGAAAAGAAATGCTAATCCACATCTAGCAAACCTCTGCAAGTAAAAGCAAAGCCTTATGTACAGGAACAGTTTTAAGAATAGAATTCTAATTTAATGCGAGGGCACCCCTTGGAATCAATTTCTCCTCATGTTGTGTATTTAACTGCACAATGGCATGTCAAGTTTGCTGAAAGACAACTCATTCCTTGTTTGTAAACATGACTTCCCTTCCAAAGTCATGTCCTGAGACTGGACTTGAACACTGGGAATCAAACTGTGAGAGATTCCTGGAGGAACATGCAAAGAGGCAGCTCTCACAGCTTTGCATAAAATAGTTTTCCTGTGGTTAGCAATAACTTACTTTTAAGGTCCATTATTTCAGGGCTCTTGGGCAAAACTTGGCTCTAGAGGAAATGAGTTTTTCTGTTTCTTTTTTTTTATTTTTTATTTTTCTCACAAGTGATTTATGGCTCTGTGTGTTACTGCTGAAGCAATGCTGCCCAATATCACAGGATGGGTACAGATGTCTGCAGAAGTTTCCTTCCACCTATTTCATATCTTTTCACAATATAATTTTGGACAGACCCTAGAAGGTTCAGTGTTTCAGCTGTACTGTTTTTCTTGCTGGAAAAGATAATACTGAGCATTCTTCTTCCTGACATCAGTGCCTTCTACCTTGCTAATGCTGCAGTAGCTAAAACCTGAGAATTGGAGCTGCTGGATGGATGGCCCTCCTAACTATTCCATTAATCTGTGGGAGGCCTATTTTACTTATAAGCTGCCCTGCCACATTCCTATGCCTGGCCTCCTTTAAGCCTGGCATTTAGGTCCAATTGTTTAAAACAATCTCTTGTTGTAGCTGGTTGGGGTGAAATGGAGCTATCTGTCAATTTGAAAAGGTCACTGCCTGTGTCAGAATGACAGTGATTCCAAATTATCCATTAATCTCCCAATTTAAAATTGTCATCCTTCTTATTACAGCCAGCCAGCCACAGAGGCTAAAAGAGACCTCTTCTCTTACACCCATGACCAAGCAGCTTTTTTATTAGCTGGCAGATAAAATTGGCAGTGCGTCCCAGCATTAAATATTCATTGACCGCTCTCTTAAAAAAAAGTCTGCTAACAAGTGGGGAATATATGAGAAAACAGCCAAAGAAATTGCAATTGATTTTCTTGTCTTATCTGCCAAGATTTCAGCTATATGATTAGTGTAACACACTCAGCATATTCCAGATTTGAGTCAGAGGGTGATGCATGCCAGAGCTTCCTTGCCCCCTTTCACATTTTGGCTTTGGTTTGATATTGGGGACCCACACAAGGGTAAATTAGTGCATAGAAAGTGTAATTCTCCATGGAAAATAAGATCTAATAGCTTTTGCATTGTCAAAGGAATAGCTCTGGCAGATGGAGAAAGTCCCAGGTAAGGGGTTCAGGCCTGAGAGATGTTTGGTCTGCTCCCACAGGATGAAGGCATCGTGATGATGAGGTTTAGGAAAACAGGGGAGAGCTCTGGGCCTCCTGCTGCTCCTGAGGGGAAGGAGGGCTTAGACTCTGCTTCTCCACATCTGTCATCCATCACCTGAGCCCCAGCCTCACTGCTGGAGCTGTTTGGAATTTCATAGTTGTAACTTGGGGCTTTGCAAAGTGGTTAAATGGTGGGAACATGGCAGTGCCCCTGCTGTGGAGGGGAGAGTAATCATCTATCCTGGGAGGGGAAATCCAGACAGCTTTGGGAGGGCTTTGATGGTGTGTCCTTCTCATGTGATGCCCATTTTGACAGAAAGAAGTATAAGCTAGGGAAGTGTAAAGAAAGGAAATTCATGGACATGAAAGGGCAGAAGGCATATGGTCATTTCATTCTCTGAGGAACAAAAAGAGTCTGCATGGGCACTGATAACCAGGCAGGACTGAGTGCAAATGGTGATGGATTTACCAGCCTCATCTCAATGCTCATTTATGCAAAACTTCTGAATGTGCCCAGAGACAAACTGCACACAGAGGACTGTTCTGTTACTTCTTGCAATGCCCAGACTGTAATCCTGGCAGACAGAAGGGAAGCTGCTGTCTGTGCACCCCAAATGACTGCTGTGCCCCAAGGAAGGGCCTGGTAACACTTTCCATTCAGGTCTGTCAGACAGAGGATAAGTTTATTTTATAGCCAGCCAGAGATGCACAGCATCACCAGTTAAACTTTCTTTTCCAGTGAGCACTGGGGTTGTGTGCAGGTGCCAGCTCTGCTCAGCTCCCCTCTGACTGCTCTCAGAGGCAATTTGTTGGGATTAGGAAAGGTGGATGCCTGCTGTATCACAGATTTTCTCTGTTTGCAGTTCACAGGTATTTGACTTCCAGGAGAGAATGTGTATGTATTTTTTTTACTCTGGATTTCTTTGCCCCCTCTGTCTTTTGCAAGTTTAATTGCTCATTAAAAGTCACAGAGAAGCACACACTGGCACAATGTTTTGGTGAAACACCTAATGACTTTGAGCATTTGATTTATGGACACAGCTTAAGTTACATGGGGACTTGTGTCAAAACAGGCCAGAGATAAGCTTGCATTTATCTATGGAAGTTAAGGGATAATTATGTAAAAGCATTGCATTTTAAAGGAAACAAAGACAGACCTGTGGGAAATGCATTTTCACAGCATGTATTAGCAAAGCCCAATCAACCTCCTTGTGGGAGGACAATTAACAGAATTAAAAGTTGGAATTTTAATTATCATACAAATTAGAGGGAAATTAATCAGCTTGTATTTTATGACTTGACTTGGTTTTGAGCATTGCTGCTCGAATTTTATAGCAAAACTTTGATTAATTGAGACACTGCATGAAAGCATAAAATCCTGACTTAGGCAGTGTTTTAATGCCCGGCTCAATTTCCATCTGCTACCTACAGTATGGGAAGCAGCAACAATGAGTCCATGTGGAAGCCAAACTCTGATTAACCCCAGCAGAAGTGTCCAAAATCATTTCTCTGTATGTGGCCAAACTTGCTTTTTTCCAAAAACCTCCTCTTTTTATCTTCTAACTGCTCAACATGTTGGTTTACACCTAGCTAGATTCAAAAGTTAAGAGATTTCCACTGACTCTTTGGAATCATCAGTTCAATAGAAATCAATTCCTTTCTTTGGTTGAGGGTTGGGTGGTTTGGATTTTTTGGTTTTTTGTGGGTTTTTGTTTTTTTTTAGGGGTTGCTCCCCTGTGTGTTGTCAAGAGTGGGGAATTTCATGTGAACTCTAAAGGCAGCTACAAGCTTGTGTGGGACCTACAATGCCTTGCCTTGCCAGGTATTTGAACCTTGTTCAGGCTTTTGCTGATCAGAACTTGAAAGTGCATCAGAACTTGTGGCACTGTTGGGAGGATGGCAAGTTCCAGTTCAGCTGCTGAAAATGGGTGCATGATAAAATACTTACTGTTTTTTGATTGTTGTTTTTCGTCCCAATGATGTAATTTGGGGTTTGGTTCCAGACTGATTAAAGAGTCAAAACCTCAAATGCTCCTTTACTAGAAAATGGGAGATCTAGACTGAGGCTCCCTACACAGAGAAAGCTGCTGAATTTGGTATTTGAACTTTATCTTTCTTTTCCCTCCTCTTCCTCTAGAAAGTGTCTGTCAGGTTGGGTCTGCAAGTCCTGAAGGATAGTCTTGCCATATTTGACATTGAAAATCAAAGATGGCCTTAAGCTCAGTCCAGGAAAAATGAAACCAAACACTTTTCACTGCTTCGTTTGGGTTGTAAAAATAAAATTCAAGTAACAGTCTCAGGAAAAGCAAACCTGTGCTTCAGTCAGAACACAAAGCACAAACAGATTGCAGAATAAACTAGACTGCAATTTTATAGGGTCTCAAGTTAAAAGAGGTAGTTTAATTATGATGCTGGATTTAGTTCAGAGCTCAAGTAATGATCTAGGAAGCTGCAGAGAAGCACTGGAAATGACTGTGTGCTAATGAGAACCCCAGTCACAGCTTTCTGTGTAGTTAATTTGCAATCTATGTGGAGATCTGTTGGCAAGCCTATAAAATGAGGTTTTGCAAAAGTAATCACCACTTCAAAGTCTAGAGATACAGCCTGAGGAAGCAGAAGCATGTTGACTGTTAAATTTCCACTTTGAACATTGTTTGGAAAGTTGATGCTTCCTACCTGCTGAATTGAGGAAAGCAAATTGTCCTTCACACCAAAATAGATCTGGAGCTCACCATTTCAAAAGACAGCTAACAGGAGTGGGTTGTGCCCACTGTGCCAGGTATGGCAGCTAACTCAACATTGTCCATTTAAAAACAGTAATATGTTTGTGGAGGTTTGGCTGAAGGGCAAGGGTTCAGTTCATTTGCTGCAGGGCTATGGTGGAAGCATCCTCTTTTCTGATCTGAATGTGCTGCTACTCAGTACTCAGCACTTTTCTGGGTTAGATCTGGGCAGGATCCTTTGGGGTGGATCCTTTGGCCACCTAAAAGTGAGCAAGACCTCCAAAAGAAGTCTTTAAAGCATGTCTATGGAATAAGGTGATGAAAAACCCTGAGGCAAGAGTGCTGTGTTATGTTTCCTATGGAATTCCAGTTCCTCTCCTCTCCTCTCCTCTCCTCTCCTCTCCTCTCCGACCTGGTAAAGGCCCAAGGATTTATTGCAGAGCAGGTATTATGCAAATCAAACTGATTTCTTTATAGAACTCTCAGGTGGTCTGAATGGAAGTGGCCATCAGGATCTGCACAATGTCACAGTTTCACTTGCCTGTCAGTTTACTTTTTTAGGTTGAAAACAAGATGTTCTTTTGTCAAAGGTACAAGTGCAATGGAATTACTCTTTCTTTTCCAAACCCCTCGATTTTAAAGCTCAGCCAGAGAAGTTGAATATATTGCAGGGTTTGAGTTCAACCTCAGCAAAGGCTGGTCAATGTAGAATAGATAGTTCCAGCTGGAAGGGACCCACAGTGGCCATCAGTCCAGCTGTCTGAGCAGATGTGGCACAGAGGAGGCACAGCTGGTTCTGAACTGCCCAAAGGGAGCTCAGGAGCTCTGTCTGGAGAGCTTCAGACAGGTGAGCTCAGGGGGCCCAGGCCTGGCTGTGTCCCTCAGGGCTCCTTTGGGAAGCTGCAGTCTGTGTGCTCTGGTTTGCAGTGACACTCTGGAGAGGAGTTTTGCCTGGCAGTGACAGAGGCACCCTGCTCCATGGCAGCACACCTGACTCAAAGTAATCTCTGATCTGAATACTACAGGCCACAGTTTGCAGCCTGGACCCAGTGGTTAAAGGTGGGAGAGGCTTACTTTACAAGGTAGAGTTACATAAATATCTCAGTCAAGGCTTCCATAACTGGATTTTTTTTTTTTTTTNTTTGCCAATGGTGCTTGCCACCACATTAAATCAATTGTCCATGTCCTAAAAATAAATTGAGGAATCCTGAGCTGTCATCCATTTTACCTGGGGAAATGGACACATTCATGACCTCTGGCATTGCCACTGTGTGCTTAAGCATAAAAGGACTCTGAGTTTTCCTCCAGAGTTTGAAATTAAGAAGTCACTGACCCCTGTGTGAGATGAAGGGTACCACTGTATCCATTTGGTGAATGCAGAATAGCAGAGCAGGGGGAAACCAGGAAACCCTGGGCTGTCAGTGCTTCTCCAGGGAGCTTTCAGCAGTGTCTGCAGCTCCAGGGTGTCAGACAGAGCTCACCTGAATCCTCTGCAAGGCTGCTGCTGTAGCACATGGCCTCTGGCATTCCCTTGGCAATCTGAGTTCCCTGTGGGGCTCCTGGTGCCTTGCAGCTTCCTCACTGTGGTGGCCTGGGGACACTGCCTGGTTGTAAGCCTGGAAATGAAATGCTTACACCATGTGGCATTTGTTATGTGAATAATTTGTCCTTTTAACTTACAGACACTCTTAATTTTTGACATGCAGGGTCACTTGAGATGTCCCCTGAAATGGGGGTGTTGCTGACTCCTGTGGCTTGATTTAGCCCAGCTGGCAAAGTCACTTAGAAATCAGGAACTCCATTTAAAAAACAGATGCTGCAATTCAGCCTACGTATTCTGTGCTAAATGGAAGTGCTTTTTAATTTTCTTTTAAGGGCTGTTTCTTTTTTTGGAAGGATCCAGAGTTTGTTTCAAGTAAGACATGTACATAAATGTTAGAAAGTTTTAAGTGTGCTTATAAAGTGGGAAACAAAAAAAGCCAACATAAATGAGAAGTTAAACAGATTACCCTCACTAGAGGGCAAATGTAGGGTAACTGTGACAAGAATTTCCCAAACACAGTATCCACGTTGACTTGGCATCCCAGCATATGGCTTACATTAAAATAAGCCCTCCAATTCTGTACCCCAGATAATGAAGTCTACTTTTCCAATGATTGTGGAAGTAGTAATTCTCTTATCTAAAACCATATGTTAGAGGGAAAAGAATTCCATTCTTGCTAAGTAATTACTATTGGTAATTAATCAAGTACAGACTTCCTCTTCTAGAGTATCATTTTCTAACATCACATTATTTGACAGATGCAACCCATGTTTGGAGTTACATTTGTGAAGCAGATCATATGCAGTGCCTGGTCCTGACCATTCTTGGAATATTAGATTAGGCAGACCCTAAATGCACTCAGGATTTCAGTTCCTCTGTTCCTTGGCTGTCCTTACTGTTGCACATTAAGCCATGCTTTCACTCATCATGTGCACTGTGCAATCCAGCCTTAGCTCAAGATCTGACAACTACTTTCAGGTTTTTAGTCAAATTTCCTTTCAACCTCCAAGATTGTTTAATGGGACACTCACTGGAGCAGATACTGATGGGTGAGAGTCCAAACTTGAGAACAGAAGCAATGAAAACCTTGGCTGGGGACAAGGGGAAAGGTTGCATGTGCCTGAGTTCTGACAAGAGTTTGCTCCAAATGTCAACTGAATTCAATTATCATCTCTTTAACAGAAATCCTGTAGAGCTTGGTTGACTTGGGGACAGCTGTAACTATTGGGAAAAGGAGACTGTTCCAGGCTCAATTCAGAATGAATCTCCAGTTTCTGAACTGGAGATGGGGTTTGAAGTGCTCTGCTTTCATCATGCTAACTAGTACAGCATAAAGCTTAGCATTTTAAAATAGGGAAAAGAACCAACCAATTTTTGCATGTGGGGAGAGGAGATATTTGTTATTTCCATGTGTGACTGTTTTCTGTCATTTTGAATAACTTATTATTCCTCCTGTAACACTATCCCTCCTCTTTCCCCACGTTAGACACCAATGCAATAGAGATGGTAAGGGATAGAACACTGCCTTGGGTAGAACATCTGACTGTTTCATCATCTTCATGGTGGCTTCTGAGCAGTGTAACCCAAGGGTAAGCTTGAACTGACTGACTGAAACCTGCCTTCATCTGCATCAACTGCTTGCTTTTTCAGTGAGGATTTCATCTTGAAAAGCCATCTCCTGTGGTGAAAAAACAAGAGAGAGTTTTGCTTTCACATTTTATAGAAGGCAAATATTTTGGATTCTGTGTTTCTGCAGAGATTGGTGTGATCTCACTGGATGCTGAGTGCTTATGAAGACACCAAAGATATCCTTTGATAATACTTTTAAGTATCACATTGTGTTTTACTGTGTGCTTGGTTTCTTCTTTGAAATTCTATGTATGGGATAGGAAAGCTTCTAAACTTTATTTTTAAAAAAATAGTGTGCAGGTTTTAGTTATGCTGCTCATATATCTAGAAAAAAAGGCACATCTCCCCAGTTTTCCATTTTAATGTGGTCATCCCATTCTAACTAAAGAACTATTGAAGAAGAAATCTCAAAGTATGTCAGAATGAAGTGGAAAACATATGTTGCATTTAGGCAATCCCATTTAACACTCTCTCTCATATTTTATTTAAATAATTTTATTAAATGATCCCCCTTCCCTTCCCTCTGTTAATGTTCCAATAACAAAACATTTTGCTGAATAAAATGACAAGGGAAATCTATGCCTAAATTCACAAATTAGTGTTCACACTCCAGCTGTGATCTGAATTATTGTTTAAATAAAGTGGATGAAATACCTATTTCAAGAGCTGGGCAGATTTCTCCTTTATTTTGTCATTGTGTGTTTCAGTGTTTTTAGCAGAAGATGGATACATATAGTAGCTGTCAATAGCAGTAAATTGTCTAATGATATGCTTGCCATGTCCACATGGGAAACAAAATATTCCTTTCTTGACTGCAGACCTTGGGGGCTGTGTTTGTATGATAAACTGGACATTGGTGTAATTGCCAATTTTGCTTGTGCTGCTGTGCCATAGAAAATGGCTGCATTTCCAGTATGGTTGGGAGGTGAAATATTTACCTGAGGAAGGGCCAGACAGGGCAGAGGAACAGCAGTGAACTTGGTGTTCGAATCAGGAGTGTCTGGGACTGCACATCCTGGAATGCTGCCCACTTCTGAGAGCTGGTTCAAGTGCAGGAAGGATCCATTTCCTCTTCTGGCTACATGCTTAAACCTGGGCATCCAAGACCTGGATTAATTTCTTGGCAGGGATTTTTTTTCTGCCAGGCTTATTGACAGGAAATTACTTGGAAAAATCTCTGGGAAACTTAGGACAAACACTGAAAGCATTGCTACCTGGACTGCTTCTGACTGGCTGGAGAGTGGCTCCTCTAGCATCAGACTTTGCACCGTGGCAACATAAAACTGTGCCTTGACATGGAAGCAGCATTGCTGGTGGTACTTGTGTGGAATGTGATCTACAGATTTTTTTTAGACAGAAATTTGTAACACAAATTGAATTTCTCACTCTCTTTCAAGGGATAAGAATAAGAGCTGGAAATTGATGTCTCTGTTGTCTTAGTGGATGTAAAGTGTTGCTCCAAACCTTTGCTTGCTTCCTTACAAACCCAGGAATATGCAAAGGGCTGGATGGAAATAACCCATGAACAACTCTGAATTCTTCCTGCTGTGCAGTAGGTATCCTGGGGAAACCCAGAGTGCAGTGTTCCAGCATCAACTCCCTGGATGTGCTCTCCTGGAAAAGTAGGGAAAGCACCAGTGGTACCTTTTGGTGCTCTTATCTTTATCTGAAGTAAGGTAGGAAGATTTTTACCTGTGGATCCTCCTGAAGCTCCTCCTAGTGTCCAAATGAGCCAAAGTCAAATACAAGAGAGGATGCCTTCCACAGTCATTTGTTACCTTGGGGTTCATGGTAGTCTGACATATGGAATTTCACATTGTAAAACAAAAAAATAGCCTCCTAATATGAAATATAAATTACTGCTTTTTAAATGCTCTTCTCATGCCAAATTTTTTTTTCTGAGTGCACCTTGTAGCTGGCACGTGGAAGGGGAGGGGAGAAAATGCAGTGATGAAGTGGTCTGATTTCTTTCACAGGAGCACACAGGGATCAGTCTGACTTCTGTTAAACAGCAGTTTTGATTCTTTTCTTCTCCTCCTGCTGCACACCAGGCAATCTTTTCAACTCTGATTTGTCTGTCAGGCATATCACTTAACTTGGGGCTAGTAGAAGGCTTTAGAGCTATGAGGTTTGTTGTTTTTTTGGTTTTTTTTTTGTTTTTGTTTTTGTTTTTGTTTTTTTTTGATGGTATGATGCTATTTCAATCACATTGTCTCGGTCTCAGTTTGGAGTAATTTTCCTGCCTCTTCTGTGAGTGCTGTCCTGGAGTCTGATGGTCACATTTTGTAAGAGATACCTCATCAGTGCTTGTCCCATCTCTTCCCTAAGTGATTGCATGAGCAGAAAAGGATGCCTAATTGCCTACTGGATTCTGGTTAGTGAAGGTCAAGGTAGTCTCTGCCTTGCCTACCCTCTGCTTGTCACACAACTCTTTTATTACAGGGTTTATTCAAGCCTAGAATCAGCTGAGTTTTACTGAGATGGAACTGTCTGCTTCACTGAGGTTTTTTGTTTGTTTTTTTTTTGTGGCAGTGTGGTCAGGCATTTTCTGTCCTTGACAGTATAGGTGAAATGCCCACAGATTTTCTGTTCTGGACCTATTGTATTCTCAGTTCTTTGAGTTTTCATTTCAGAGGCTGGTTTAAGGAAAGAAAGGAAGAGCTGTGTGGTGCAGTTGACACGGTGGAGGGAAAAGGGATCCAGAAGAACCTGGACAGGCTGCAGAGCTGGGCCTGTGCAAACCTCCTGGAGTTCAATGAGGCCAAATGCAAGGTGCTGCACCTGGCTCAGGGCAATCCCCACGTTTGCAAGCTGGGTGGAGAATGGGCTGGGAGCAGCCCTGAGGAGAAGGACATGGAGGTGTTGGTGGGTGAGAAGCTGGAAGGAGCCAGCAGTGTGTGCCTGCAGCTCAGGAAGCCACCGTGTCCTGGGCTGCATCCAAAGGAGTGTGACCAGCAGGTCAGGGGAGGGGATTCTCCCCAGCCATGGCAGGCAGCTGGAACAAGGTGATCTTTAAGATCCTGTCCTGGTTTAGGGAAAATCTGGGAGGAAACCTCTGAAAGGGGTCTCTCTAGAAAGCAGACCCAAGCAGCCCCTCCACCAAGTGGTCCAGGAAAAAATCTCTTTAGAGAAAAGTGGAAAAAGCTATTTATTTAACAAACAGAGTGCCCACAAGCACAAAGAATTAATAATATGAGACAATGAAACCTCTGGTCTCTCTGGAGAGAGAAATTGAGGAAGCCCTTGCCATGGGTGTAGCTCAGCTCAGTCTCTCATCAGTCCCTGCTCTGGAAACGCTGTCCTGGCCCCTGGGCTGCAGGGGTGAGCTCCCACTGCTCCTCTGGGATTTTCAGTCCAGAGCAGGTTTAAACAGTCCCAGGAAAAAGGAAAAAACAAACCAGTCCAGGGAGCTTCTCTGCCTCAGCCAGCTAAACTCACTAAAAGCACAGGAGATCTGTCCTGCTGTCTGTCCGTGCTGCAGACGAACACAGCCCAGGAATGTGCAGGAGGCAGAGCAGTTTCTCAAACAAACTCCACACTTCTCCTTCTCCCTGCTTCACTCCCAGAACCAGTCCTGAGGTACAGAACACAATATCCAGCACAAACAGAACAGGCAATTGGGGATACAAGCATCACAAAATCACCCCAGGACAGGTCCCTTCCATCCCAGCCATTCCATGAGACGACTCTCACTTAATGAGTGACATGGATGAGTTTTGTCCTCACTTAAATTTCAATCTAACTGGATACAGGAGTGTGGTGCAGCCTGGATATGCTGGCATTTTGTGCTTGTGTGCAGGATTTTTAAGTGTACTTACTGGCAATATTGTTCTGCTGAGATTATATCAGTCCTGTTACAAACACGTTATTAAGTTTGCATGACAAAATTAGTTGTGCCTGCATGGAAGCTGGTATGAAATTGAACCATACTATAGAATATCTTGAGGCCTTGGAGAATTCCATACATTCTAGTAATGGATTTCATAAGCATTAATTCTTGAAAGTTGTGTTTAATGTCTGTCTGGCCTTGGCCAAATCAAAGTCAGACCCTCTTGCCTGTTTAAGCTAAAAGATCTCTGGGGAAAAGAATATAAACCACTCTCTGCATGTGCTTTTGAGGCTGCTTGAAAATTCTCTTTGATGCAAGTTTTACCCTCATCTCAAGGGTCTGCCTTCTGACTAGTTCAAAACCAGCTTTGCTGCTTTTTTGAGGTTTTGCAGTAAAGTGAGGGAAAATCTGTTAGATTTTAGGTTATAGAGTCTGTGCTAAGATGTTTAAAATTGTGGCGTAAAGGCTGGGATACTTCAAAAGTGTAAGAGGTTGGGTCACCACCAGTCCTTTGGACCTTGGCAGTAACAGAGAATTTTCTAGAAAAATATCTTCTGCTGCTTCTTCACACCATGGTATTAGAGAAACACTAAAAGAGGTGGATGAGGTTATAGAATTTTGAAATAGTTCCACTGCCAAAATGTCTGATACAATGCTCTGGGATTTGATGAGAATTTGGGGTGAGTTTTTATGGGACTTTCTGAGAGATTTCTGGTTTAATCATATTGACTTAGATCTGGGAATTATTTCCTCTTTATCCAACTTAGAAGTGCAATTCTCTTTTTAAAAGATTTGTTCTGAGTCTTGGCACTCAAGAGGTTTATTCAGTTCGAGGTGACCTGTGTGGAAGGAGTCCTTAGTGTTGCTCTTCCTGAGCTGCTTTTGGGTGACAATTATTGTTACTGAAATTTTGATTTCTGAGGCCAAGTTCAAACCACTGATTTCTTGAAAATAGCTATTTCATAAGCTAGTGGTTTGTGTCACAGGCTAAAAAGAATGTTTTAAAGAGGATTTTTAGGAAGTATTCTATACCTGCCTTTCACCCTTCTGTCCCTGGAGCCTGGTATTTGATTTCCCAGGGGCAGTGTCTCAAGGGAATGAAGGATACTCAGTGTGTGCATTGCTTCAATAATTGTATATTGGAAACTGTAAAGAAACCCTTTAGCTTATCCACAGAGATGAGAGAAGTAAGGACAAGAACTAAAAATTATTCTGTGCCTGTGCATAACATCTCTTGATGCTTTAAGTAATCAGATGGAATAAATTAAATTATGTGGGCTTTTGTGAAAGACAGCTTAGCTGTCTTCAAATACAAAACTCCTCCTTAATTAATGTGTTCAGAGCCTTTGTCAGTGTGGAAATACTCTGTCAATGTGGAATAATTATTTAGTTGGTTATGTATTTATATTGAAGAAGAGAAACTGCAATGTTACATCTATGTGATTGCTTCAGCTTCAGTTGAGAACTCAAGAGCTCTTACATCCATTTGGAGTTACTTTAATGTTGAAACTTTTTGTCATAAGAACAACTTAGAAAATGCTCCACCTGAACAATTCATACTTTGTCTTCCTTCATATGTGATATTCCCTGCAGATGTGGTCTCTTTTTAGAAGGGGAGAGAAATATATTCCCTGCTTCCCCGCTGAATGAAACAACTGTCTCTCTGGAACAAATCATGGTTCAAGGCTGAAATTGCTTGAAGATGATGCCTAACACTTTGTTAACATCCTCTGGTGGGGGCTCTTATATTTAAAAACAAGAAGTTCCCACTGAAAATAAACCAGGCTCCACATCTGGCTTTTCCTTCAAGAAACTTCTCTCATGGTTGTGTGACTGAACTGCCCACCATTAACAAGTTTCTGACTTTTTTTTTTTAATATGCTCAACTGAATGTGAAGTGACAGTCTCTATTTTCTGCTCTCCCTCAATGAATAAGCTGCTTACATCTGGAACTGGGGTCTGTTGCTACAGAAGATACTTTCTGCTTATTTTCCTCCACAGAAAATGGATGCTACATAAGCCAGTGGCTCTGGGCTGCTCCTTCTTGCAAACAAGGTGCAGATGGAGGGGTGAAGTGCAACTTTTCAGAGTCTGGGATAAATTTTGTGCAAAATTTAAATAAATTTAGCAAAGAAAGGACTTGTGGATTGAGAAGGATTGCTGGATGCTTTGACCTCTGCCACTGCAGAGTCAGAGTAGAAGAAATGGCATTGATAACTCAGTACATTAGAGTACTGAGCCTTCCCCACACAGATATCAGTTGTGTTCCCTGCAAGAAAATTCACTATCTCTGCAGTGTATTCACTTATTAATGCTTGGGGAGGAGCAGAAGGGGAAGGGAGGGAGTTAAAACAGTTCAGTGTATACAGAAGTCAATGGAAAGATTCAAATTAACTTCATTGAATTTTGGATTTGGAACTTAAACTCTATTATATGGTCTCTTCAATAAAAGACCTTCTGTTTTTCTACTTAAGCAAAAGTTCTTGAAGACTGAACTGAACTTTCCCCTCAAGGTGCTTGCACTGTAGATTTATTACAGTTGCATTAAAGCAGCCATTTCTGTGCTCTTAATGCATTAACAGTCTGCCAGTGGAATAAGATTGTATGTTTGGGTGGAAAAGAAATCTAGAGATGTGCTACAGACAGTGCTTGGAATGGTAATGAGAATGGCAGCTCATTAGGATTAGCAATGCAAAAAAAGGTTCCAGTTAATGAACAATGAAAACATTTTGGCAGTTGCAGGGTTGATTATTGCAAGGCTGTTCCTGCTGCTGTAATTTAAGCATCTAACGTGACTGTCCATTATCAGCTCAGATTTTGAGAGGTTTATTATTCCATCAAAACATTAATTCTGTGCTGAGAGTTGGCATGGAAGACGGGCAAGCAACTAAGTTGCATTATATGTGTAATTTGTGTATTTGATAGAGACTTCAAATGAAGCCAGCAGCCAAGTTTCTTAGGCCCAAATTAAAATCCTGTTATCTTATTCTGATTAGAAGGGCTTGAGAGAGGCTGCATGGACATGAGCAGATGATCCTGCTGGAGAAGATCCCATTCAGTTCATGGGCAAGCACAGCTCCAGCCTGTTCCCTGTCCCAAGGTCTGGCTACGGGAGATGAACCTTTCTGAGCACCAGCTGTGGTAAAGAGGCTCTGAATGAATTTACTTTTTCATGTAGAACAGTAGAGTTTGACTGCTGCTGAAGATGGTGAAGCTTGACTTTGCTGTTCCCATGGAAAACAAGTGCTTTGCCCCTGACATTAGGGAAAGGCTACTTAGCACTGGGCTAACCTTCCCAGGAAAGTTGCTCAGGAGAAGTGTAGGGGGTAACAGGAGAGATAGTGAGAGTAACTTCTGACTTAGGTCAAGGTTTCAGTCTGACTGAAAATCCAAGCCTTCAGGCTATTTGCTTTTCTGCACTTCTCGTTACTTTGGTTTTAATCTGATGTGAAACCAAAACCACTTCTGAATTCGCAGTCAGCTGTAGTCAAAGCAGATTTCTCAGTGCTGGCAAGGATTGTTGGCAATCCCTAACAGAGTAAAAATGACAACAAGTACCCAAAAGTAATGCTTTGTTAATAACCCAGGGATTGTTCTGTGAGACCTGAAAGATCTTGAATTTGGAGGGAAGATTTCCCTTGACTTCTGTTTTCCACCCTGATTAATTTTTAATTTATTTACTTCCATCTAAATTGCACATCTTCTGTCTAATGGGGCTTTCACCCAGCAGTCCCCAGTGCCCAGCTCCCCTCTGCAGCAGATGGTGTGAGTAACCTGGCCCTGTTTCCACCCTCAGTGAGCAGCAGAAGGTGCTGCCAGGTTGTTGGATGCTGTGGATGCCTTGCGGTGGTTACAGTTTAGCTGTAGAAAATTATGCTCCCTGACAATTAAGCAGCACAGTTGGTATTAAGCAAATGCGAATATTATTGTCTAGAAAATGGTATAGGGCTCTAATCAATGTGATTTTCTTATTGCTGTGAAATTACCTGTGAAAGTATCAGCTCAATCTGATTCTTTGGTAAACTGTGTGCATTATTCCATGGGATGGTTAAGTCTGGGCAGAGGACATGCTTTCCCTCTGGTGTGGAGGGGTTTGATCACTTCCTCACCAGTTCTGCCATATTAATTACTATGGAGGGAATTATTTTTATAACCACATTTTGAGTTAGAGTTGGCAGCATTGTACTAGACATGAGTCAGGTTTGATGTGGTTTGTGATGTTATGGTTTTACCAAGGAGATGGTCCAGCAGTGGACTGGGTCCCTTCTCATGCTGATATTGATGGGAATTTTGGACACTAACTTTTGCTTGATCTTAACCACTCTAGCCAATTATTGGGCACCAAGAAAAAGGTGCAGCCAGAGCGTATTCATCAGGTCTGTAAAAATGACAGATTTGTAATTCATATGTCCTGAAACTCTTTTTGACTATTATTACTCAGGCTGCATTAAGCCCTTAGTTTCTTTGGTCAGAGGCCTTTGTACAAAATACTGTCCTGATGTAGATGCTTCATAGCAGTCTGTAGTAGTGGCTACAAGTACAAAGTTGCAGCAGCAGGAAGGGAGCCTGCAGGTCCTCTGACCTCTGCTGACTCTGCCTGCTGCAAAGGCCTCACGTGCAGAATTTGGGCCCACACTCCTTCCTTCCCTTCCCTTCTGCAGACCATTCTCATCTCTCTTTGGTGGCACACTGGAGACAGGCTGTGCAGGGCTGGAAGGTTTGCCTTTAGCTCTGTCTGGGGTGAAAATGGGGGTCAGCAGTGGTGTGGCATGGACAGGCTGTCTTGGTCCTGCTTCTTCCATGATGGGGAGGAGGCACCTGAGATGCAGAGAGAGAAGGAGTTGAAGTGGAAAAGACACATTACAGATAGCAAGGAGAGCACATAGGAACTGTGAAGACTGCATAGAGCTTGGAAATTGTCTTTAGCCCAGAGGAAGTGACATGTTAAAAGCTTCCCTCCATTGGAAAAGCCAGGGTGAGTAGCCAGCTTTCCTGCCTGAGCCTCCAGTTCAGCCCTCAGCCTGCTAGGTACTGCTGCTTCTGTCTTGGTTTGGAAAGACAAGTGTCTGCTAAGGCTTGGAATGGAGAATGTAAACCCCCTATCTCTGAATTATTACAATTTTGAAATAAAAGGGCTCTCAGGAAACAATATGGGAATAGGAATAACAGCTCTTTACTAAGAAAATTAAAATAAAAGTGAAGTACAATAAAACAACCAAACAAGGGTCAGAACACAGCCTGACCCCCTGTTGGTCAGGGTGTTGGGAGCAGCCCAATCCAGCCCTCCTGCAGTGACAGATGTGGTTCTGTTGGAGCAAGGATCCTGGAGCAGGGTGCAGTTTTCCTCTGAAGGTCCAGTGGTGCTGAGATGGGTCTGGTGTCCCTCAGGGAATGCAGTGCACACAGGCTGTGCTGGTGTTGTGAATGTCAGGTTTTCTCCAGGTGGGAATGCTGGGCTCCTCCCCCTGGGTGGAGCATCTCCCCCTGGGATGCTGGAATTGTCTGAGGCCTGCAGTGAGCCTGGCTGGCCCCTGAACAGCAGAGATCCCCTGCAGGGAGGGTGGGTCCTGGAAGGGATAAAGAAAACAAACCACCTCTCCAGCTGTTTTCAACAGATGGGAATAGAACACACACTGCTGGTTACATCTTGCATTGCAACCCAAGACACCTGACCAAACCCTGGTTTAACTCCTCCTTTCATTTAGTGATCCTAGAGGACAAGGGGATCTCAGTGTCTGTCACAGCCCTACGGACACTTTCTCAGCTGGATGTGTGCAGACTGCACTGGGAATTCTGGCCTGTGGGATTTGATTACAGCTGCTGTGGGTGTTGTGGCTGTCTGCTCTGTAGAACAACTCTTGATGCCCCTTCAGTGCTTTGTTCAGTGATCAGTGCAGAGGGTTGTACCATTGATGTAACTTGTGAGAGAGGCCTGGAGCTGCACATCCTCGGTTTGTTCACAAATTGTTTTACCCTCTGTATTAGAGGTGAAGTAAATAGGATTAGACATAGAAAGCTGTAGGAACATGGGCCCTGCTCTGAGGGTGACAGTACAACAGACAGGGATTTTTGTGAGGATTTTGGGTTGACTTAACTTCCCACAGACCAGCTTCTGAACTGGTATCCTGCCTGTACCCAAGGGTCTGGCATCAGAACTTCATCTGATCTGGTTTCCCTTCTCTCTATAGACTGCTGCTATGTAACTGTAGAAATGAAGAGCTTGTGCATGCTTGAATGGTGATTCATCTCTAGAAAATTTGTTCTCAGAGGTGGCTGTAAATGCTTACAGAGGGGCAAACCTTTCAGAAGCCATTAGTTCAAGCTCTTTCAGGGGGTTCCCAACTTGTGCTCTTTCCTAGCAGACTTTTTGTACTCCCCATTCTGTAGGAAGGAGAAATTGTTTGTTTTTTTTTTACTTTTATATTTATGCTGGATGTTGCAAACTTTCAGCTGGAAGGACAGTATTGTAGTTCATCTGTGCTATGATTGGAATTTAAGTTACTCTGTTGGATTTGTGCTTTGATGCTGAAAACAAATGCATTTAGATAAAGTATGATCTTTGAATCAAACAATAGCATGTTGTAGATATGTTAATTAATATCTAACAGCTATTTTCTTTAATGAATTTAAGTGCAAATAGATCTTAGCCATTTGAATGTGTTTAATCAAGTCACACCTCTGTATCTTTTGCAAATTATCTTAGGGATAATAGTCAAAATAACAAGCAAATTTTGTGCTATGGAATATATTGATGATATAAAAGCTAATCTATTGAAACTAATTTAGAAGCTTATTTCAGACACTTCATTTAATATGTTAACAAAATAAATTGTAATTGTAAACAGCAGCCTCACAGTGTGAATTACTGAATTAACAATGGGATGCAGAAAGATGTAAGAAGTTAAAAGGATAAAAGCCTACTTGAAATCATTTAAATGCTTTCTGATACCTACATTGTCTGCTGAGATTCCCTTTCTTAAGCCAATGGTAGCTTTAAACTAATTCCTGATGGTTTTGGGGTTTTTTTTGTAATGTAATGAAAATGCAATATCTTGGCATCAAGTAAGTGAAAGTGTGGTGATCCAGTGGAAGTCATGCACTAAAGGTGTGCTGGCCCAGGGTGCAGGGAGCCACACGGGCAGCCCTGGCCTGGACACAGCCCCCAGTCTGAGCTGCCCAGGGTGTTTTGGGAGCCTGCATGGATGGTGAATGCCACAACCTCCCCAAAAGTGTGTCCTTACCCAAAAGTGTGTCCTTACCCAAAAGTATGTCCTTACCCAAAAGTGTGTCCTTACCCAAAAGTGTGTGTGTCCTTACCCAAAAGTGTGTCCTTACCCAAGGCTGCTTGGGCAGGAGCAGAAGCAATCCCACTGCCCACACAGTCACACACAGTGGGTAGAACGAGTCGGTGAATGAGAGGCAGGAAGGGTCTTCTGTGTGGGGTTCCAGTGGGGTTCACTGGAGTTGCACCGAAGGGGACCAGGGACAGAAGGGCCAAGAACAACGGAGGGTGTGGGTTTAAATACAGGGGAGGTAGGGGCGGGGCAGAGCATCAGAGCCAATGGTCTGAGGGCACAGGGGCGGGGCAAAGGGTAACAGCCAATGGGGAATAGCAGGGTGGATGGGCGGGGACACAGAAACCAATGAGGACTAAAGGAAGTGAGAACATTCTGGGGAACATGTATGGAAAACGGGTGGAACCAGGGTGACATAAGCTTACATCAACTTCATGAGCCAATGGAGTAACAGAACCTTAAAGATATTGACATGTTGCTGCAAGGATCCACAGGAGGGAAGTCCTTCTCACCATGTAATAAAAGCCCTTCTCACCATATAATAAAAGTATTTCTCTTGCATTAGTGGCAGGCCCTCCTGGGCCTCTGCAACAAATCCTCGAGTGGCAAGTTCTCCTGGGGTGCCTGCCACACAGGGACCCCTGTGTGCACACAGGCTGTGCTGGTGTTGTGAATGTCAGGTTTTCTCCAGGTGGGAATGCTGGGCTCCTCCCCCTGGGTGGAGCATCTCCCCCTGGGATGCTGGAATTGTCTGAGGCCTGCAGTGAGCCTGGCTGGCCCCTGAACAGCAGAGATCCCCTGCAGGGAGGGTGGGCCCTGGAAGGGATAAAGAAGACAGTGGAGGGTGTTTTTAACAGCTGGGGATTAGAATACACACTGCTGGTTACAGCCTGCATTGTGACCCAAGATGTGTGCAAAGCAGAGCAGCTTTTGAGGTGCAAAGGCAGCCCAGGCTGGGCACAGGACAAGGTGTGGCTGAGGCTGCCACAATCTGGTGCTGTGTTTTCACCAGAGAAGTCTGTCTCCCCAGTGGAAGCATCACACCTATTCCAGGGTGACAGCACAGCTACTCTGCAGAAAGCTATTGCCACATCTCAGGGAGTTAAATTTTCTTCCAGATGGCTTACTAAGTTGTTGTGATATCCTGGGTGATTCTCTTAATATCTTCTGTGACAGAACTACACATTTGCAAACTGTTTGGCAGAAGGTGACATTTGACTCTCTCCCAAAGCTTTTCACAGCACTGACAGGAGCAGAAGATATGCCCCCCAATTTATCCTTGTCAAAAAAATAACTCTGGAACTCATTGACAGACGTGTTGTGCAAGGAGGCACTGTTTTTAGAGTTGCTTTCTAAAACTGAACTCGTGCTCAGATTTCCTGAACCAGCATTTCCATGCCTAGTGCTATTCTAGAAAAGCTGTATATCAGCACAGCGTTCTGCTGACCATTCAGAACACCCTGTACATCAGAAGAACACATTATGCCTACTTATCTCAAGTCAGAGCACTGCCAGTGGCAATCACTGTGTGATAACAAGCATTCCAAGCTCAAGGTTACGTGGTCACCTGGGGCACAGGGAGGAAGAGTGACATGCACAGACACATTTTAGATCATATCCTACTTTGGAACCTTGATGGTTTTTATAGACCAGACAAAGATATTTTAAAAATAGAAGGTATCACTCAGCACAAAACAGCCAGTGTCAGATTATTCTGTGGCAGGACTGGAAAAAAAAGCCTCTTGTAACTCACTGTCTCAGAAACAACTCTGTTCTTTATGTTTCCATAATACCATTTTTATCAAAAGCCCAGTTCCTGCTCTGGATCTTTTGTGTGCAGTTTGTGGTCCATAGAGTGAGTTCATAACCCAGTATCTACTCAATCTGCCTTGCTCTTCAACCAGGGAAACAGTCCTTTGAACAAGAGTTTAACTAATGGACATGGATGTAGGCTTGTTGCATGATTTCAGGCCTTAACACTGGATGTGGGTTTATTTGTATGTTTTTTTCCCTCTGAAAGCTTGGTTCTCCTGTCTGACAGATGCTCCTCCTGTGAAGGGATGGGTAGGAGAGAGGCAGAACCTAGGCCAGTGAATACAGCTTCATACAATTGCTATGTCCAGGTCAGCTTAACTTCCCAGACAGAGGTATGTGTGTATGGGTACATCCTTTCCATAATCAGGGTTTTCCAGTTTTACTGGCAGTCTTGAAATAAACCTTTTGGGGATCTGAGTCACTTCAGCTCATTATATTCTTTTGTTCTTTTTGCTATTTGTGGCAGTTTGGGGTTTTTCCAGCCATTCTTTACAGAAGGCTGCTGTGAGCTCTGGGTGGATTTTTAAAATGCCTTTGAAGATCATGATATATTGAAAAATATATGAGGGAAGAGCTTCATCTGGTTGGACCAGACCTTTCATAATGACCATGGGCGCCTATTCTAGGGGGGCAGTTGCATCTGCTTGTGTGCTGGGAGCTGAATGTGGAGGGACAGAGGTTTAGAAATGCAGCAGCTGCTTCTCATCTGCCTTTGGCATTTCTGTGCTACTGGGGTTCCTTCTGCAAGGAGAACACAGCCTCCACCAGGGAGGAGGTTTGTGCTTCCCAGCTGTGTTCTTAACTTATCTGAATTTACTGCTTGGGATTTATATTGGGTTAGGATTCTGCTCCACCCATTATGTCTGCTTTTTAGGGATGCCAGCTCCAGGGATTGAAAATAACAGAATACAGAAGCTGTTAACCTTTAAAGGCACATCAAGGGTAGAGGGACAGTTATCAGAGAAGCTGTACTGAAACAGAGACCTTGGAGCACTTATAGCTGAGGTACTCTAGGGGCTTTTGGGAGCTGTTTTTGACCTACACATCAGCTGCTTTGGGAGATTTTTATTGTGCAGGGAAATTAATTTGAGTTTGCTAATTGTGTTTGCAGTAGCTGCTGCACTCTGGCTACAGGAAGCACTGCTGAGACATCAGTGTGTGTACCAAACATCTGCACAATCAGTGGTTGGTTTGGCCTTTTATTGATCAGCCTGTTTCTTGTATTTACATTTGGACATATTGAAAGGTTCCTCAATATCCTGTGGGTAGGAGATTAAAAAAATCTCCCATTGAGTCTCTTAGAAATTGCATAAATAATTTAGTTTAGCTGCATGGCAGCATAAAATACTCTTCACAAATATGTAGTGAGTTTCAAGGGATCCAGCTGTCCTTTACCCTCTTCTGCAAAGTATAGCTACACCTTACAAGAAGCCCAATTGATTTCACAGGAGCTACTAATAGATTAATACTTGATGCATAAAAAGTGGCATTCATCTTTGAAATTAATTCAGCTTTGATTGTGATCTTTTCTTAATATATTTCTAAAAAAATTTAATTGGATTGCATAAGTATTCAACAAACCAGCTAATTTAACTTAATCTTGCACTGTCCTTATTAATAAAAAAGCAAATTTTAATTTGTAATTAAGTCTCACTGAAAATCTGACTCTTCACTTCAAGAAATGTGATGTGTGGAGGCAGAGATAAAGTAACCATTTCCTGGTCAAAACCAAATTTCCCTCTGGAGCAGCCTGCTGTCCTTGATCCTTTATACAGAGACCAGGCACTGAGCTTCTTTCATCAGGGCTGATGTTCTAAGCTGTGCCACATGAGTTACCTCTGTCAGAGAACATGTGATAGTGATGCCTTAAGTTTGAGCTTTCGTGTTTTCCAGAGTCTGTGCTGCCCAGGGGTGCAGCTCTGAGCCTCACATTCAGTGCTGCTGAGCTCCCTTCACAGAGCAGGGACACAAAACAAATCCTTTTCCTGCTGAAGACCAAGGACAACTTTCAGGCCCAAAAGCACAAACAAGGGTGGCTGAAGAGGGGAGCAAGTAGGATGAGACCTCACAATCTGAAGTTTATTGGACAATTAAAGTAATTGGACAATTAAACCCCAATATGCAAATGGACCAAAGCTTACAAAAGTGTGAGACCTTGTGACCTGTGGTCCATTTTGTGACTATTTTGGGTCTAACTTGGGTGTAGCCCTGGCCAGGCTCTTGTCCTGCCCAAGGTGTACCCTAAAGGCCTTTCAATAAATACCTGCTTTATTCTCCAGCTCTGTCCTGTCTCTGTTCCAGGCCAGCCTTCCCACGGCAGCAATAGAACAGTCCTTGTACTCGAAAGATTGCTGGGATACAGCATAAAAGGGAATAGACAGAAATGCACAGGCTTTTTAAAGATCATGGTTCAGTTAATAACTTGAGTGGTCACTTAGGCTCTGGTTGCTCCAGGAATTTGGAAAGCTTTCCAGCATGCAAGGACTGAGCCTAAACTGAACTCCATGTGATGCCTCTTTTCACCAAGTTATCCTCTAAAGTGACAGGGTGCTCTATGCAATGGATAATACTGCAAACCTTGGGAATAGCCCATGGGCTTCTGGCTAACGTGTATCTGTTGTGTTCTATAATACAGGTGAGGAACAAAAGCAGTCAGCACACAATGGGACCAAGAGAAATGCCCTAGGAATTCCAAATCTGATATATGTTTTGCAGAGAGAGCATACAAGGTTCTCAGCAGACACTGACCTTACCACAGTATGTGAGCAGTGAATCTTGCACTCTCTATGGATGCTGTGAGTCCAAGCTGAATTGAGATGTACTGATACTTCCCCAGCAAGGGAATTGTTCACTCATTCTCTGTAACCCTTTGTCATGGTGCATGAGGAAAATTCTTTTCCATTGCTGCTAATAATGTACAGCACAATGTGGAGGGAATGGGCTGGCAGAAACCCCAGCAAGTTGCAGCTGGAAATGATGGTGCATTAGGCAAAGGCATCCAGGGCTGTTGCCAGAGTCCACCCTTGCCTAGGGTGATATATTTGACTGCAGCCAGTCAGGAATTTAGCAAAGCAGCCTCTATGAGTCCTCTGTGGGCTGCATTGAAACCAGCAATGTTCCTGGAAGCTGAAAAATGAATCATTATTTTCCATGGTTCCTGCTTTATGGTCCTATGGAGTCTATCCTTAGTCACAAAGGGCTGTTTTAAATGGGAGTCCTTTACAGTTCATTAGATGGTCAAGATGAAGTTATGCAATGTCTAAAGTTTAAAAACTGCATGAGATCAGGGAGTGCTGAGAGCAGGAGGTGGCAGTTTGGTGTGAACTCCATATGGAGCTTTAATGAAATTAGCAAAGACAACACAGTATTGAATTAGCCCATGAAACTTGTTGCCCAGGGAGCTGTAGAGGCTGGGAGCTCTGGAGAGCAGCCATTGATGTAGATTGTGGAATGCAGTCACTATTGTGGTGTTAATTTTTTTCCAGAAGGCTATTGAGCTATAGACCTGGGATTTTAATAGTTGTATGTGAATCAGTGAAAGCAGAAGATTCCTTATCTTCCAGTTGAAATTTCTTACATTTTCTTCAGAGGATTCCAAGAAGGCCTCTGAAACCTTTAGATCTAATCTAGCTGGGCAATGCTGTATCTAATGTTCATGCTACATTATATATTTGTCCTGTGAGAAGTTCTTATTTTTCCTGAAAATTTAAGACTTTTTCATTTCACCTGATTTTTTTTCAACTTTACTGACAGCTTACTGCAGTTTCACTGGACTATCATAAGGCAGTGAACAGGATTATACTTTTTCTAGTGTCTGTAAGGATTGGGTTTGGGAACCAAAGAGGCTGTGCAAGCCAACAGTTTGTTCCAACTTCCCACTAGATTTAATGGTATAAGTTAATTTTTTTTTCTTTTTTTTTCCCATTCAGAAATGCTACTGCATCTCAAAGTTGGGGGTAATTGGATCAGCTTTAATGATCACTTTATTGGTTTGTCCTGACAGTCTGTATTTCTTCAGGAGCAAAACATTAAGTGTCCCTAAGACACTTGTCTTTGCCAGACTGTGTTGTTACTTGCAGTGTCTACTGCTTTTGGTTTTTGGAAATGGTAAAAACTACTACAACTACTCATATCTTTTTTAAGGGAGAACCAATAGGTTTAATAGATAGTCTGGAAAATATTTTTGTAGGGGCCACATGTGAAAAAAACCTTGCAGAAATCACTAAAAAATACTTGAGTACATTTTTCTTTGTTAGTGAGGGTGCCTTGGCCAGATATTTCTAGGGATAGGAATGATGGAGCTCGGATGTTGGAATGATGAGAAAGCCTACTATTATATAAAGTTTGAATTTGGCAGCTACACGTATTCTTCAGCACATTTATAATCCAAACACATTTTGGGTGGATCTTAGTGGATCAGATTTTGTGGATCTTCTTTCAAGATTCTAGGTTTTGTTTTGGATTCCAAACAATGCATCAGGGCACTGAACTCTGCTTTTACAGGTCTCTACAAGGTCCTTAGAGTGGAGCATGTCAGGTGATTATCTTTTCTTTTAGGTGCTTAAGTGAGTTTAAAATCATAAAAATTCCCACTTCAGTGGTGATTGCCCCATCCCAGCGAGAGCTGTGTGGAATTCAGAGCTCCCCTGGAATGAGCTGTGGTGAAGCAGACTGAGAATGATGCTTGGGAGGTCCAGCAAAACCATGTAAACTCCATGTAAACTGTGAAAACCTTTTCATGGCAGTCCTGCCTTCAGCATCTTTGCCCTTTCAGCTTGTATGTAGCTCTGTGATGTGATCCTGAAAGCACTCACTGTGGGACAACCAATTTGAGAGCAGCAACTCTCAGTTCCTGGTGATGCCTTAAGATTTACCTTTCATGTTTTCAGATTCTGTGCAGCCCAGAGGTGAGTTCTGAGCCTTACATTCGGTGTTAGTGAGCTCTCTTCAGAGAGTAGGGACACAAAACAACTCCTTTTCCTGCTGCACACCAAGGACAACTTTCAGGCCCAAAAGCACAAACAAGGGTGGCTGGAGGGAGGAACGAGAAGGATGGGACCTCACAGCCTGGAGCTGGAATTGGACAATTAAACCCCCAGTGTGCAAATGGACCCAAACTTATAAAAGTGTGAGATCTTGTGACTGGTCATGCATTTTGTGACCATTTTGGGTCCACCTTGGGTGTAACCCTGGCCAGCCTCTTGTACTGCCCAATGTGTGTCCTTAAAGGCCTTTCAATAAATATCTACTTTATTTTCTGGCTCTGTCCTGTCTCTGTTCCAGGTCAGCCTGCCCAAGGCATCACTGGTATTGCAAAAACTCATTCTGATTTGCTTATGATGTACTACTCCTTCTAGTGAAGTCTCTGGCTGGGGGCTGTCTGCCCTCACAGCCATGTTTGGATGCCTTGGGCACCACATTTGAGTTTCCTGCAGGATGGTCTGTGGTCGTGGAGCTTTGCTGTTACAGCCTTGTAACAGCACTGACCTGGTGGGGAATATGTCAAAGCCTCACAAATATCTCCAGTTATTTCTCCTTGCATTGGTGTGACCCCCCCATTATTCCTCCTGCACGTTTTCAGAAGAACATGATGGATTTCTTGAGATCTCACCCAGTCTTTGTACGGAGTTGCTTGACAGGCTCCAGCTGTGGTTACCCCAAGGCAGGCAGCTTGGGTTTCTCCAGTTCCCTGCCCTGGAAGGTGGGAAATTGCTAGTTCCCTGCTAGCCCAAAGCTGCCCTGTGTTCCATCCTGTTCCTGGCTCCCTTGGGATCACATCCCTGGGGCATTTCAGCCGTGCAGTCAGAGAAAATTCTCCTTTGGGAGCAGCCTGCCCAACTCCTATTGTTAAAACTTAATGAGTTCATGGGATTGACTCTGCTGCAATTATTTCTTGGTGATGTATAACAAGTAGCTGCTCTTACAGGCTTATAAAATGTTCCAGAGCTCCATCAATTTGCCCTTCATTAGCTGTGTAATTTTGCTAATGACCCAAGATATTTAGAGGCATTGTCCTGTGAGAATTATGAGTTTCACTGTGAGGCCTCACAGAAGCTCTGCACACACAGCTCCAGCACGTCTTACTACCAGAAATTTGTTCTGCCCTGCTGCATCTAATTGTATTTTTTACATTTGAACTCAAGTAGACTCATCTCCTATTGATAAATGAATAATTATTTCATATATGAAATTACACATTTAATGGAAGTTTGCATTGTTAGAGTGTTAAATGATTGAATTTGTTAATTGTGTAATATTACTGGACATAATGATGCATTTAACCATTAACAGTTTTCCATTGCATTGCCTTTTAAATTCTTATGTTGTGCAATATACATTCTTGTAGCTTTTTCATCAAGTGTTAATAATAATGGAAAATAAAGGTTAGAGTCTGGTGAGGGAAGTATCCCAACTGTGATACCTGGAAGAAAAATGATGTGTGTCACTGGAGACCACAGTTGGTAAGGTGGTGTCTGAGGAGAAAATATGATATCTGAAATACTCAGAGAGGTGGACTTTTTAATTTTCACAGTATAAAATAGCAAAAAAGAACAGGGAAATTTGTAAAGAAGTGCTGTGAGGGACAGTGGCTGTAGTTCCTACTTTAGTCTTTCTGAACATCTCTTTGTCTCCATTAACCTGAATATTCATTTGTCACATTTCCTTCCTGTGGTAAGAACAGGAGGAGAAGATTTGTGAGGCTTGGACTCTGCTATCCTCAAGAGTGGATGTGCTTAGTTTGCTTGGAGAAAGAAGGGTTAGTCTCTAATTAGTGGGGTGTGATGGAGAAGGGAAGCCCTGTGGCCTGTGTCACTGGGCTGGTGCTGTGGAGGGATGCCCAGGATGGCTCCAGCTGCCTTGGCCACTGCTGCTGCACAGGGACACGGCTGTTTCCTCAGCTCCTCTGGAGTGAAGGCAGCTACTGAACCACAGGGGCTGAATAAGTACCAAGATCATAGAACCATGAGTTGGAAAGGACCTTAAAGGTCATCTCATTCCACTCCCCTGATGTGGGCAGGGACACCTCCCACTGTCCCAGGCTGCTCCAAGCCCCATCCAACCCTGGCCAGGGTCAGCCACAGCTTCTCTGGGCACCCTGTGCCAGGGCCTGCCCACCCTCACAGGGAAGGATTTGTCCACAATATCCCATCTAAACCTTATTTCCATCATTGTGAAGACATTCTCCATTGTCCTGTCACTACGTGCCCTCGTGAACAGTCTCTCTCCATGGCTTTTGTCAGCACTGGAAGGTCACAGTGAGGTCACCCTGAAGGCTCCTCTTCCCCGGGCTGAACAATCCCAATTCTCCCAGCCTTTCCTCCCAGCAGAGCTGCTCCATCCTTCTGATGATCCTGGTGTCTCCCCTGGGCTGGCTCCAAAGGGCCCCTCCTTGCTGTGCTGGGAGCCCTGGGTCTGGATGGAGCTCTGCAGGTGGGATCCATCCTGGGGGCAGCCTGGAAGTGGGAGCTGCATGTCACCAGGGAGGTGTGAGGCGTGGGCAGCAGTACTGGACAGAAATGCTACATTTGTGTCCCACAGCAACCCCTGCTTGGACTGGGATTTCAGTTTTCCCCCAGTCTGCAGCTTGTACCTGCAAGGAGCTGACTGGCCTCTGTGTTTTGGGTCTGAGATGAAGGCTTCCAGAAGGGTTACCTTTACTGATATTGAAGTAAATCAGCTTTCACAGATCAAGCAGATCAGGCAACACCATATCACAGTAAGACCAAAGTTGAAACAATCCCTAGGAAAGCCAGTAAAGCTTCAGAAACTGACTTTAACACTACCTTTGAAAGCAAAGTCATTTTGCTTCAAGATTATCATCACAATTTAGATGCTGTACATTGTAGTCGGATAAAGAGGAATTTGGCAGATGAGCTTTTGCCTCTGGAGCCTCCAGATGACTGGAACAAGCTTCCCTTTCAGCTTAAATCAGCAAACAGCATAATCTCCTTTAAGCCTGGGGTTTAAATGGCTGTTTGAAGGAGGATTGTGCAAAATCTATTTCCAGTAATATGGTTACTGGAGCTAAAGAGTATGTGTTGTTTTCCTGAGATTTTTGGATGGCCCTGTAGTGTGCATTAAATTATTGCATGAATGATGCAGTTGGTGGTTTTCACTTAATCTTTAGATATGTGTGCTGGGTTCCTTGGTAAAACTGAAGGCAGCTCTTAGTTCTTGGGCATTTTTTCACCATGGTAAACAAGGTAGCTGTCAGTACCCTGAGCTGTCAGTCCCTCATGCTGGCTGTAGGAAAGGTGCTTGTGTTTGTTGTGTCCATCAAGAGTCAGTTAAAGGTCCCTCTCCTGATGTGTAAGTGAGGGACAAATTGATGAGAACAATCAACAAGCAGCAACCTTCACCTGTGTGCAGGCAGTGGCATTTGTACCTCAGGCTGTGTCCTCACTGCTGTTCCTGTTTGGGGTACCTATTCCTGGTGAAAATTGCCTTTCTGTTCTGGCTGGCACAGTTTGAAGCCCTGACTTTTATGATATCAAGGCCAGAGTGTGCTGCACTTCTCCCCATCCTGGGTGCCCAGCCTGGGGTCCAGCTCAGTGGAGGTGGGAGCCTTGAGCCTTCTCCATTTCTTTGGACATAATGTGCCTGAAAAAAAAGCCACTCTGTGGGCTTTGGTGACAGAGTTATCTTGGTGAGAGATTAACTATATGTGAGTGTCTATTAGGACTACGAGCAAAGAAGTTTCCTGAAAAGCTGCAGGCAAAACTCAAATATTTGAGCTAAATCACAGGATTCTGCAAATAAAACACTACATGTTCTCTGCCTTTGCTAGCGGAACTGACAGCGGTTCTGCCAGGAAATAAATACCACAAGCATATTTCTCTCTAGATTTCCCCTTTTTTTTTTTGCTTTTGTTTTCAATGTGTTGGACTACTTGTGGACTGTTCTTCCTTTTTTTTTCTGTGTACCCTCATTTCAAAGTTGTAGACAAAAGCTGGAACTATCTTTTATAATTTTCCAAGGGAAGGAGGAGCAATTAATGTTGAAGTAATATAATTATCTATGGGGGAAGAGGAATATTTTATTTTAAAACAAATACTACTTCACTAATGCTCTTGTGAGCACCAAGATGCATGTGGACAGGCCAGCATCCAGACACTAAGCCAGGTTTCCCATGGGAATTCCTCAAAACAAAGAAGAAGACAAACTATGCTGTCTCCCTAGTTCTTATGATGCACCCTGCAACCTTCCTAAAGTTAATGAAATGTGTGCTGGTTTTGAATGTTCCTGGATTGTACCCTTCAGGACATCACAGTAGTTGTGATCCTTCTGTGTATTGTGTCCCCCTTCTCTCCATTGGTAAGATTTATTTATCTTCTTATCTGTGTTGACTTGTCTCTCCCCCTACTCTGTCTTCCCACCACTGTCTCTTCCTGAGTTTAGCCTGTATTTCAATATCCTGTGCTTTCCTTGTCTGGGTTGTGTTGGATCCTGACCTGCTGTCAGCACCTGACACCTTTTTATCCCTGCTCCTGCTGTTCCTTCTGGTGCTCCCACACCCAAGCCTCCCATCTGCTCCCCATTCATGCTTCTCTCAACACTGTTATAGATATTAGCTGTGTGTGCCTCTGGTCCAGAGGGGGTTTTCAGATGCCTCCCTGTCCTCTCTGGGTCACCAGAAACTGATGCCTTGGGAAGGCTGACCTGGAACAGAGACTGCACAGAGCTGGAGAATAAAGTAGGTATTTATTGAAAGGCCTTTAGGATACACCTTGGGCAGGACAAGAGCCTGGACAGGCCTACACCCAAGGTGGACCCAAAATGGTCACAAAATGGACCACAGATCATCAAGGTCGCACACTTTTATAAGTTTTGGTCCATTTGCATTTTGGGGTTTAATTGTCCAATTACAGATTCAGGTTGTGAGGTCTTATCCCTTTTGTTCCTCCCTTCAGTCCATCTTTGTTTGTGCTTTTGGGCCTGAAAGTTGTCATTAGGCTTTATTAGCAGGAAAAGAATTTGTTTTGTCTACCTACCCTGTGAAGGGAGCTGAGTAACACTGAATGTGAGGCTCAGAACTGCACCCCTAGGCAGCACAGAATCTGAAAACATGAAAGCTACAACTTAAGGCACCATTTCTGCATAGTGGCCATAAGAGCTCATTCTGTGCCATCACACCACACTCTGAATCCCTGCATGCCCCTGCAGTCTGCTGTGTGAGCACGGCAAGTTGCATGAACACCTAATTTATTTATCATTTCATATTTCAAATAATGAAGTGAATTGCTGGCACTGCACAGATAATATCTGTAGATCTTAACAACTGATCGTGTATGGTTATGGTAATCTGGAGAAAATGCAAATGAACTATGAAAACTGCTTCGTCTATAAATAAAACCATTTAGCTTCAAAGCAGTATTGCCATGGAAATTCTTCACTGATAAAGTATGGGAGTGAGGTTTTTCTCATTTAGATTTCCTGAGCTTTTTTATTTTATGCTGACAAGATGCCAGAGGGAAAAGAGCTATAAACTCAGTATTGCATATTTAAAAGATGGTATTTTATTTCATCTTCTTCTTCCAAATCTTTCCATTTACAGTTTACAGCCATGAACTGAAATTTATAACAAATGAGGAAAAGGGGATAGGAAGTATTGTTCCCAAGCTGAATCTGATGATTACTGAAAATTTTTGGCTTTGTTTGGAGGTGGATTCCATCCTATATCTGTAAATACTCTTCTAATCAATATTTCTCAAATGCCTTTAGAAAGCTTTCTCTGAACCACACACAAGCTGAAGAGCCTCAGAGGATACCTGAGAGAAAACACACTTAACTATTCCATGAGGGGATGCACGTGAAATCCAATCTCCATGAATGCAGGGTTCAGTGTATGCCTGTCTGGCTGGGATTTGCTTTCTCTTGGAGCTCTGGGTAGGACTGAGCTCCATGTGCCATCAGCCTCTCAGGAGTTGCTCTGTGGAGGTAGGAGGAGCTGGTTGGAAGCTATCTTGGATATTGCTGTGCAGTTTCACAGCAGCCTGAGTCTCCTCTGCCTTGTGCCTGGCAGTCCCTGCACAGCAGAGTTAGCAATTATCAGCTTGTTTTGATTTTCTGAACCTATAATTCTGCTATTACCGTATCTGTGTGATGGCAGTTGTGTCTAGGTGAGGTAAGGGTGTATTATCATATTTCTGTGGGGTTATTCAAGGCAGTTTGTAGTGTTTCTTCTGACAAAGTTTGTGCTAAATTATGTTGTGCTGGACTGGATATAAAGTTGGCATAAAATCACCCTTCATTTTCTTTTTGTATGTGAGTTGGCAGAGGTGAACCATACCAATTCACTGCTCTGCTTCTCTGCCTACTGTGCTTTTTGATTTCATAGCAATTATCTGTAACTGCATTTACCCTCTCCTAGAATGACAATTTGCTATTGAGGTCTCTAGATCCTATCAGACTTTGGTTTCTGAAGCAAACACAGACTGCTGGATGAAGATCTTACATGGAGCTATGAAATGTTGTATCACACCTTTCATCCCATGCCTCTCTGTGGAAACTCCTTACACAGCTGCACAATCTTCAAATAGATCTGGATGCAGAGTGGTGCAGTGGCACAAATGGAGACCATCCAAAAGCCTATTGCAAGGTATGGAGAAAGAGCTTTGTTCTATTTCCATTTTTTAGCATACATTAAAAGCAATCAGGCAGTCCAGCCCATCAGTGTTACTGGGAGAAGCCTGGCATCTTTATGAGCTAGTGATCAACGGTAAGGATAATGCTTCCCTTTATTGATCATAGGCTGCTGCATTCCATTAAAATGAGAAGTAATTTAATGAAATTAAATCCAACTCACCGGGGGCGACCAAGCGTGCCACGCACATTGTGAATGGTGCCCACAGGAGAACTTCCCTCTGGAAATGCCATGGGAGCCATGCCCTGCTGGCAGCAGGAGCTGCCCAGTGCCTCTGCTGCCCCAAGCACGCACACATCACTGATCCCACAGCCTGGGATCCTGCTGGGAGAGCACTCACTGCTGAGCCTGCTCCTCCTGCCAGCTGCCCATGGTAACAGGGGTAACGGGGCCATGGGGTCATGGGATCATGGGATCATGGGATCATGGGATCACGGAATCATGGAATCACAGAGTCACGGGGTCATGTGATCACAGAATCACGGGATCATGGGATCATGCGATCACAGAATCACAGAATCACAGAACCACAGAGTCACAGAATCACTGAGTCACAGAATCACTGTCACAGAATCAGAGTCACAGAATCACAGAATCACAGAATCAGAGTCACAGAATCACAGAATCAGAGTCACAGAATCACAGAATCAGAGTCACAGAATCACAGAATCACAGAATCAGAGTCACAGAATCACAGAATCAGAGAGTCACAGAGTCACTGAGTCACAGAATCATGAAATCACAGAATCACAGAATCACAGGGTTGGAAAAGACCTTTATGATCACTGAATCCAACCCAGCTCTAACACCTCTACTAAACCACGGCACCGAGTGCCACATCCAATCTTTTTTAAACACATCCATCATGGTGACTCCACCACTCCCCTGGGCAGACAATTCCAATACTTTATCACCCTTTCTGTAAAAAACCTTTTCCTAATATCCAACCTACATTTCCCTTGGCACAGCTTAAGACTGTGTTCCCTCCTTTGAGGAAGAGCATCGCTGACCCATCATGAGGCCCTCTCCAAACCCATGCTGCAAAAAGCAAGAGCCCTTGGCTTTCGGATGACTCAGAGCAGGAAAGCAGCACAGAACTGAAGAGTCGATTTGCAGTCACAAGTGCAGGTTCCCTTGAGAAGGTCATGTCTGACAATTCAAAGGAGAAAGCTTTGTTGAAAGCGAGCAGGCTTCAGAAGTATCAAAGCGTTCCAAATGGACCGTTCTGCTTAGCACACAAAGCAGGAAGGGTTTGGCTCCTCTGTGACCCCGGGAGATCTGGATGCTTTCAACACACCCCTTTTGGCTGCCTTTGCCTCTCCTCAGCAGATGGTGTTACACGTTCTTTCAGCCCTCCACAGCCAGACACAGAGAGGGGCTTGGTTTACTGGTGAGCCGCAAGGTTATTTCACTCCAACAATGCTTGATTTCTCTTTTTCTCACCTGCAGAAATCAAAGTATTCCCATACCTATCACTTAGCAGTTACTCCTCAGAACAGTTAGTTTCCTTTTCAAGTGGAAATCTACAGATTTGTCACCCTTTGAGGATTAGATGAGTGATCACCAGCCTCTTGCCAGGAGCACAGTCAGCTTTGGCTCTGTGCTTCTCTATGCTGCACAGCAGTAAATTAGAACACCACTATCTTTTGTGGGGAAATGCCAATATGACTCTTCTGGTGTCCCCAGTTGCCCCAGGAGGGAAAAATCATCAAAGCCAGATTTTCCTTTTTTCTTCTTCCTGTCCTCTAGCTTGTTTTTTTTTTTTTTTGTTTTTCTTCCTGGGAAAAAATGGTGATATTTCACCTATGATAACTTGTGTTGCATTTTTTGCTACAATCTCAGCTGAACCAGGCCAGTTGTAGTGAGCGTTGTGCATACACATAAAACAATCCCTGGCCTTGTGCCTGTGAAGGTGTAATGGCAAAAGGAAAATCTTCTTTGAATTCGTGGAGAAAAGGGAACATGAAAACAGAGAATGTATTTTCTTCATCCTCTGAGACTAGCTATTTTGGTTTCTGCTGGCCATCATGTTCCTGACAACATTGGGGGTTCCTTTTTCTAAGAAGCAATTAACCACAGCTCACATTGGTGCAGTTTTGTATTTGGCTGTGAACTTCAGGAAGAAGCAGCTCACATTTTATGGTCCTTTGATTTGTAAAATGTGTAAAAATCAGCAGAGTGAAGACTGTTAATTTTGCATATTTTTAAATCACAGAACCACAGTTTTTTTGGCTCTGTTTAATCTTTCAAATTTATGGCATGACTTTATGATTCTCAGGAAACAGGAGCTGTAATGTTTTAAAAGCTTATGCAGAGGCTTTACCTATTGGAAACAATAATTTTGTTTTGAGGGCAAGATCACTTGTCTGTACATAGTAGCTCTGTGTTGGAAGAAGCAATAGGGTGGGGATGAAATACAGTGAGAGACATACACTGAATTAGTTTAAAGATTAAACTGGACAAAGCTTTTCCTGTGACAGAAGTATAAGTACTAAGTACTTTATCTGCTGAACACTGATTTAATAATGTAGGAACTCTTTTGGCAGCTAAAGCTGGCTATAAAACTTTTATGTCACTGTTATTAAAGAATCATCACCTGAAGTATAGGTTATATTTAGTGATTTTTTTTAAATCACAAATTGCATTCAATGAATTTTCTAACAACAAGTCTTTCAAATGAACTTTCCTCTTCTTCCCCTTTATTCCCCCATCCTCATGCCTCATGGTATCCAAAGGGTTTCCTATATCTTGAATGCTCATTCTAGTGGCAGCAACCTGCTTGAAAAAAATTCTTGCCTATTTTTTTTCACGTTTCTTTGACCAGAGGAGCATCTTAAAGAGGTTCTAAAGAGGATGTTTCCATCTGACAGAGCTGTGGCCAGATGTACATCACATCTCACATCTTGGGAATGGCATCCTCAGGAATTACAGACCACTAAAAGAGAAAGCCTCTTGTGGGAACTGAGCAGGAAGTCCTGGGTGAGGTGGGGGTGTTTGGGGACCTGCTGTTTACTCTGCCTCAAACCTTTTGTTTGAAGAACCTCCAAGGCTGAAAAAGTCAGCTCCTGCTGTGCCAGGCAGAGTTTTATTTTGGGTTTATTCAATTTGGAATTAAAGCATCCACCTGCAAATTAGTATGGAAATTTTGCTTCAGTTACTTTAATCCATTTTCATTACTTTTCTATAGACAAATCCACAATTCCTTATTTTGACTTTTTTCCCCCCTCTTCTTGCTTTATGTTAGCAGGTTGTGCTATTTAGGCATCAGACACCAAGTTCAGTCTTCAATGGAAAGAAACAAGACTAGATGAGGAGGAGAATTAATTTGCCTGGTGTCTAACAAGAGCCTTCCTATTACATATACACTAGTCTTTAATGATGCTGATGATTTTTTATGGAAATGCTAATGATGCTTTTTTTTGAGGAAAGATTTTACTTCTCTTTCTGTGAGAATCACAGGATTGCTGAGCTTGGATGGACATAGGGAGGAGTGGCAGAGGAACGTGTTGCTTACAACAGTATCTCAGGAATGTAAGGATTCTTTGGGCAGCAGATCCTTTCCTCCACACCCAGTTAAGCTGTGTGGTGCTGGCAGTGTGACAGAAGACAGGGAATTGCAGTGCCCAGCCCAGCTCAGGCACCCGAGGTGACAGCACGTGGGCAGGGCTGTCAGGGAGGCTTTCCCAGTGCACAGCTTAGAGCAGTGGTGTGGAAGAGCAGCCATGTGCTCCTGCTAAACAGGCCATCCAAGCACCATGGGAATTGGCTTCAGCTCTCTGGAGCTGCTCATGCAGAAACCTGTTAAGGACTCCAGAGGGTGAGTGCTGTCTGCCTGGAGTTACACAGCTGCTGCTTCGTGTTCAGTCCATGCTGGGTCCTCAGGGGTTAATCACTGACAAGTGTCAGGCTTCTTGTGACATGCTTGGCCAGATTTAAAGTACAGACTTCAATTTGAAGTGAGCAGAGTGGTGAAAAATGAAATGTTTTTGAAAGTTAAATTGCAGTCATTTATATGAAAATGCGTTAGGTAGTTCATTCCCCCCCAACCCCCCCAAAATATACTCATTTTATAGCACATTAATAATTCATGTGCATGTTGGTTGCAGACAAAAACATACATTCTTTATAAAGCACTGATTTTTGAAACAAATAGGAATTGCTACTACCTGATGACAGTAATGCTTGATTAGCTCCATACTATTTAATTGTTGATGAATGTTCACAAGCATTCATTGTCACAAATAAACAGGATCCTCTTCAGTGGTCTGCAGGAAGTCCCCAGGAACACAACTCCTGTGACATCAGATTTACAGGCATAGCAAGATGCATGTGGGGTAGCCAAGTTTAACCCTTGGGAAAGCTGATATTAAATATGTGGGATAACATGGACAGGCACTTCCTCTGGGCACTAAAATAGGGATCTCCAGGGAGTTCTTGATGTGTGATCAGTCATTCTCTGTCAAGAATCAAGGAGGAGCATGTCCTACCCCCCAGCTCCTGCAGCATGAACATTTTATAGCAGGGACTAGGCCACCAAGGGTCCTTTGGCACATTGCTGTATTAACATTGCCCTTGCCACTGTACTGATGTACAGAGGGGTTTTTTACTGAACATCCTTGTGCCATTAATCATTAAAATATTTTCTATCTCCTGTCCACAGGTGAGTGCTGTATACAATAACAATGTCCTGCTCCCACATGGCTGAGTTTTTGTGGTGTAAAACAGAGCAACAAGCCTCATCATGTTCATGTTGTCAGAGCTGTTGTGCTAGCTACAGAGAGGAGAAAACTGCCTTTCACTACATTTGGAGTCTCCTGGTAGGACTTGAGCTATGAAATGTGCTGATCAGGTGGATACCTTGGTGCCCATCCCAGAAGGAATTGGACAGTTGAGTGAAGAAGGCCACAGGTACAGCTCAGCTGTGCTGATGGAGCTCAGCCTTTGCTGTCCTGGAGCAGGATGCAAGTCACTGCCATTGGAATGAGGGACTTAGGCAAAGTGAATTTTACTCTGGGTCCCGGGTTTGAATTTTTGCATTAAACACAATACTGGTTTTTCAGAAATGCCACAAGTTAATGACTTGTTTGCTTGATTTCACTTCAGCTCCTGTGATGAGTAATTAAACACGGCAATGGAAAGCATTCCTGCACCAGGGGATGGACATGGAAGAAACAGTCATTCTCGTTCAAACTTGCTTGCCATAGAAGACAAGGCCACCAAGTCAGTTTAATTTTGTCAGGAGGGTTCCCCAGTTACCTATTGTTATGAATGAAATCAGCCGAATAAGAATTAATAAAGAATTTATTAATATTTGATACAATCAAAAATTTGGATTCGCCACTACCGATACAGTTCCGAGCCCGGGAGTCGGAGCTGGGTGAACCCGGGATCAGCCTGGCCTGCACTGATCCTCCCAAGTTCACAATTTGCCGTTTTTGCAGCCAGCTTTTATACAGTTTTCCAGCCCTGAGGCTAAGAAACTCCCAGTTCTTTGTTAAAAGTCCGAGCTTCGTGGATATTCATCATCGGTTGCTGGCTCTGAATAGAGTTTCTGACTGGTGAAGAATGGAATGATGGTTTTTGGGGAAATATTCCTGTGTGTGTGTAAGTTGATCATCATGTTGGTGATATGCATGTTCTGCTGCCGGGTCTCCTGATGACATTTTTGGGCAGCCAGGATGTCCTGATCAGTTCCGATGTAGAAATGCAGATTTACTTGCAGAGGAGAGGGGAATGTGTGAATAGATTTACTGGAAGCAGCCTATTCACATTCACTGCAGCTCGGTATTGAGGTGCAGATCTGTATCTGATTCCATATGGAGGTGCAGATCTGTGTCTGATTCTCTATAGCAGAGTTGTCCCGGGTGTGGTGGAGCTTTCCTGGCCTTTGCTCCTTTACAGACATTATCAGGATCTGTGTTCTCCCTTCCCTGGTGACACCCCTCTGTGGTAATCTGGCAGCTGGGTTTTTGCTTGTTGGGAGAGAAACTGTTTCCCTGCTAGGTTTTATGAACTAGGAACTATGTTTTTATACATGGTATTTACAAATATAGTACAATAAAACACAAATTATACATTTCATGCATAACACCTATCCTCCTGCCTTTGGGTGTGGAATGAGGTCACCTCTGGCACGGGTGATGTGTCTGGCCAGGGCAGCATGGCCGTGTCCTTCCCGAGCTGTGGAGGGAGTGATGATGATGCACATGTGCACTCTGGGAGGGTGAGACCCCGGAGGAGTGCGTGGTGCCTCTTGGCATGCAAGCCCAGCTGCCAAGATAACTGTCCCTGAAATTGTGTGGTGTCATGAATCAGCTCCGAGGAAACTGCTGGAGACAGGAGAAGCAGCACGTGAAATATGGGAATGACTTTACATTGCAGGATGATGAGGTCTCTTCTGAAAGAAAAGATGAAAGCTCTTCTGCTGCAGGTGAGGCATGCTGGGAAGAATAACTTCCCTGTGATTACTCTCTGAGGAATATTTAGGATTTTTTAATCCATCAGTGTATTTTTTGTCAGCTGTTAGAGACACTGGGATAACTTTATTCAGAGATACCTTGAAGATATCAGTGTACTGTTGGAAGAAAACAAGTCTGAGCATGTCATCTCTGTTGTTGATAAATATCAGCCTATTCAAGGTGCTCAACAACTTTCTTTTTTAGATGTTTCAAAGCTTTCATTAAATCTCTTTTTTAAAATTATTTTTCAGTAAAATAATAATATTTACCCATTTACAGTAACTTGACCAAGCTCGTGTAAACACATTCCAATAAAATTCTTACACATTATCAAAGTATACTTAGTTTTCCTTGAAAATATTTCCAGTTATCCTTCCCAGTCTCTAAACAGTATCATTAAAGGATATTCTTGATCAGGTCAAAAGAAATACACTGGGGAGAAAAGAGCAGCGTGAATGTGGAGTAGAAATGGGAGAGATTAAGTTATAAAATATTAGTTTGAGATGTTCAGTTCAAAGCTTACATCTGCCTTAGTAAAGAAGCTCTGTTTTAGAGGCTTTTCCCTCCAGAATTCATTTCTTCTCTGGCTTTGGATGTATTGACTGCAGGCTGTGGAGTACAACATTATATTTGCAAGCATTTTTAGGAGGGGAAGTTCAGATATTTAGGGCTGCAGAAAGGGAAGTACTAATTTGAACTTTTTACTTGCAGCTCCCAAGTATTCTTACTCTTAGAAGAAATGGCCAAGGGAAGTTTGACCAAATGCAGATATTTCTTATATCATGGGTCTGATTTTTAGTTTCTTGTGGTACCAGAGGCTGATACAGGCATTTTTAGAAATAGAATAATAATGGTAATTGCAAGTGTTGGGGAGTATATTTCAGAGGAGAGGACTGCAGCAGTACCTTTAAAGTCTAAAAAAGTGTTCTTTAACTCTGTGCTGGGTTTTTGCTCCTGTGGTCTTTTAGTGAGGTGTATTTGGTTTTGAGTATGCCTTTGAGGGCTCTTGAGCAGTTAAGAGAGTGTAATCAAATCACTTAAGGGTTGATATGGCTTTTTCTGTGGATTATCTGGATGTGGCTGCAATAACTGTGTTGTTTTCCTCTGGCAAATCACTGCTGTGTGCTGCCACGGAATGCCTGCGCACTTAAACTTTATTGCAAATTTAAATTACATTATTTTGCTGGACAGTAATTCTCTGATGCATTATAAACCAAATCATTAATTGCTGTTCCTAATGTGCACAATCCATTGGAAAACATTAAGCAATGCTCACGGTTCCCTTTATTGTTATAGCTCTTTCAATCCCTGAGGCTGCAGATCATATGGAAACTCCTGGGAAATCTCAGGCTGACATTCTGTGCTTCTGACAGGGATGGCTTTGGGCTGCAGATGTGCTGGGACCATATGGTATCTGCATATTGTCTTCAAGAATTATTACAAAATAGACTGTTTTGGAGGGGAAAGATAACCTGACCATAAATATGAATCACTGCAGCTGAAGTTTGAATGACTGTAGAAGTGTCACCATGGAATTCCAGACTTTTCCTGTTTTCACTCACTGTTGTATCATTTCCATACTACTTTATAAGTAAAAATCTATTTTTCAAAAAGCTCTTTGGTAGCCCTGCAGATTGTCTGTAAACCAGCTGAGCATTTTCTTGACAAGAACATCTGAACTAAGATGCACTGTACACACAAATTGCAATTCTCATCAGGAGATTTAAACCAGTGGCTTTCCCTGCAAAATCCTGTTGTCTCATTTCACCTCCTAAACTCTAATAATCCCATGTGTAGGGATGAACACTGCTTTTCTGCCTGAGTTCCACTAACACCAGGGCCTCAGTGAAAACCTGGTGCAGTCCCGTGGTTAAGCCTAAGTGCCAGGTTTTGTTGAATTTGACCTTTTCTATTTTCCTTGCAAATAAGTATATTCCCAATTCCTTGAGAACATTTGTTTGGACAAAGCTGCCTGTTACTGGCTCTGCTGGAGTGCTGTGTGATGCCTGTTCAGGTGCTGCTTTCTTCCCCAGGCCCCTTGATCTCAATTTCATCTACTGAAGGATTTTCTTTCACGGGAGCACAGTCAAGTGGCCCACAGCTCACTCTGCAGGGCTCTCTACTCTCCTGGGCTTGGTTACAGATTGTGCCTGGTTTGCATATCTCAGGGGATCCCATTGCTGTGTCCATGGGCTGAGGGAGGAGAGTGGCCCTGACCACCCAGCCTGGATGTAGCACCTTCTGTGGAGATTGGCTGGCTGTAAAATGTATTCCCTGGAATCAGAGATACAGCATTCCAGGTGGGGTCTCATGAAGGTGGAGTAGCAGAGGAGAATTACATCCCCTACCCTGCTGGCCATGCTGCTTTGGATCAGCTCAGGAAAAATTAGTCTCTGTTTGTAGTGGGCTTCTGGGCCTTCAGAGCTGATTTTAAGCTCTCAATGCTGAGGCTTTTGGCTTAAGAACAGGTAAAAAGACCAGGGAAAGGATTTAAATTCTTCAGTGCAGCTGATCAAATTCTCTAAATAATCTTCTTTTGATTTTGCTTTTAATTTGTGACATTAAATGATGGCTCTGTGTGCCTGCTTGTAGAGAATTGCCAGCATATTCTGCAGTGCTGATCAAATAAACCTCAGGTGTGGTGCTGGAATGATGCTCCTGGTGACAGAACACCTGACTGCTGTCTCACACCCAGGCTGCTAAAAGCACTTAGGAGACCTTGTGCTTCTCAGTTCTATTTTGGAAGAAGCTGCCATAGTGCTCTGGGCACACTTGCTGTGAGTGGATTAGGAGAGGTTTTGATGCTGAATATGTGAAGGATCTCCTGTACATTCGTAACATACAAAAGTGACTGTCAGTAATTTGTACAGGAAATTCTTCAGAATTTCACATATTTGGGGCAGTGACCTCAGGTTAAACTGCAGGAATTAAGAACAGGAGCAAGGCTGAACCAGGACAGAGTATAATGCCTGTCCCAGAGCAGTGAAGGGACACATGCTGCACATTTTGCAAGTACTGCTTTAAATCACTGTTTTGCTGAAAGTAAAGCTAAAAGACCATGGGTCTAAGAATCTGGAACTATTTAATTCATGCCATTAAGAAAACCTGAAGATATTTTAAATAACTTCAAAAGATTTAGCATGGAATAAGCAAAGTAGCAGAAGAGAATTCTTCCCTGGGAGGAGCCCAAGCAAATCAGTGATGGGTTCCTTGTTCCCTGGCAATAGTTTTATACTGCAAATATAAATGTGGTGACCAACACAGGTGATAGAGCAGGGTGCAGAGCCCAGTCTGTGGAACAGCCCTGGTGTAATGAGGATTTTCTTAGTGTAATTCCCCTCATTATTGATACACCAGGTTGCCCTGATTTTTTCTGTCTAAAACTACTGCCATTTTACATCTTTGCTTACTGGACTTCTGCACATTCACACAAGTCACAGCTGCAAGGCACAATGATGGATGAAGTACTTTCAGTGTTAAGAAACTATATTTTAGGTTAAACAAAGCACAAATTTATTTATCACAACCCTTCCTAGGAAGATGCAGTCCAGTTTAATGGGCTTCACCAAAGCTGTGGATACAGCTCAAGAGCTGGCTCAGCACCTCGTGCAATAGGAGCCTCTCACTGCAGTTCTACTGCTTTGCAGTTTGTCTCCTTCTTATTTATGTTCTTTCCTCTTGACCTCATCCTTTTTTTGTAAATGCTAAAAAGGCAATAATTGATGCAGTCCTGCCCAGGACCAAGTACTGATCTCTGCTTTTACTGTTGATTAACAGAGAAATGTAAAGTGTATGTATGAATATTTTATTTTTCAATTTCTGTGTTTTGCTACATTAATTTCTTTTTCATATGTGCAGAGCTGGGAAAGTTCAGGTGTTGGATTGTCTGCTGTAGTGAGATTATACTGAGACAGGGTCAGAATACTGAACATATGCAGCCTTCATCACAGATGGACCCTGGATTCCTACTTGGGCACCCAAATATTTGTGAGGGAAAAAAGAAATTTCTTGGAGTCTTGGAATAAACAAGCCTTTTGGAATAATTAAACATAAAAAAACTGTGCAAGCACTTTCTTTTACCCCAAAAGAACTACTTGCTTTCAGCAGTAGGAGTGAATTTGGAGGATTTTTGAAAATGCAGGAATTCAAAGCATGTTTTATATGTGATATAGAGTATTGAGAGAATAAACAGAGTCCAAACTTATTCCCTATCACAACTCTGCTGGTTATACTGCAAAAGACTCCCTCTGTGATGAGCAAAACTATTAAAGGGTGAAGCTGCAGGATGATGCAACTGGTTAAACTCAGATATTCTGTGAATACAAACTCCCCTTTAGGAGTTTTCCCTTCACTGGGGATTTTCCTGGCAGTCTCCAAACTGCTTAGCAGAGAGGAATTTATTGGAATCTTTCAGCTGGAGTGCTAATTTCAAGGTGCTCACTCTGCCACAAGGGCAGATTTCTGGGATGAAAATCCTGCAGTCTTTGCCCCTGTGGCAGTTCCAGGGAACACTGATTATATCAGCTCATCTGTTGGACCCTGGTGGTTGAGCAGAGTGAGACAAACAGAGACCTAATCCAAAACTGAGTTGTTTGCTGGATTTGCCTATTTTCAACTAGTGCTCCCACAAGAATATGCTGGAATAAACTGAGGTGGAACTTCTGGAATAAATTAAACTTATGCACAAATTAGTGTATTTGAGGTTGGATGAGAGAAAAGGATTTGGCTTAAAGCTTCAACAATCTTTTTCCTTTATCCCTGAGGGCTTGCTCCACTCTTGAGGATTCCTTGAGGAAAAGTGCCCTCATATGTACAAGGAAAATGTTCTGTGGAGTCATGATGGAGTAGGAGAGGACCATGGAGAGGAAAACAAAGATCAGAAGTGGAATCTACTTTTTTAAACCTTGTAAGTTCCCTGCAGTGGGGTGGGATGTGCTCATCAACATGTGTCATTGTGATGGTGAGTGGGTGATGGACTCTGAGGTTTCTTCTACCAGTTCCAAGCAATTTCTGTATATTGACATTTCTTAGCAGCTCTTTCCTGACACTCTGGAATTTCCCTCTTGGTTATTTTTCTTTTAGTGAAAATATTTTTAGAGACTTGGTGGCTTTAGGGTGATGGGCTTTGTGGTACAAATCAGGATTCAATTTTGTGACTTAGGTAACTGAGTTATTTTAGTAACTAACTGAAAACTAAACCAAATTGACTATGGAAGCCATTGCAATAGGAAAGCAAAGGCATGGATTGCAGAGCAAACCAAGTGGTGAGTCCTGGTTCAGTAAAGGATTTCTCAGAGATGTGCAGAAATCCTTTGTACCATCCTGCACTCCTGTCTAGTGACATCCAACTACCTTTGAGGAAAACACTGAGTTTGAATTCAACTCATTTCAAACTCTGGGGGCAAGAAGGGAGGGATGTATTGAGGTTATGTAATATTCTGTCATCCCTCTGATTTTGACATTTCCTAGAGCTGAATGAAGTAAAGCACAATGAGTGTGAATGAATTCTTAACATTTCCAAATGAAACTCCATGCAGTGTAACTCAGTGTAGGAACCCAGGCCCTCTCCCTGTGTGTCTTGGAGTGCCTCTGAGGATAACTCACCAGTCATGTCCTGAGGATAACTCACCAGTCATGTCCTGAGGATAACTCACCAGTCATGTCCTGAGGACAACTCACCAGTCATGGTCTGAGGACAACTCACCAGTCATGTCTTGTTGCAGAATTGATCAATAGGAATGAAAATGGTGATTCAGTTGGGCAGGCCCAGTGTAGCTGCTGGGTTCAATTCCCAAGGTATCCAGCTCTCCCTGCAGGGACCCAAACACTTGGTGGGAAAGCAGGCTCAGGAGCAAAGCTGAGTGTGTGCAACAGTAAGATCAAGGGCCTGTTGTGAGAAGAAAGATGTGGTAGTACAAACCACCCAGCATCTCCTACGTGGCTGTAACTGCACTGGAAAAGCATGGATGCGAGCCAGGATTGTTACGGGAGAGCTGAGGGACAGAACAAGAAAATGTCATCTTCTTTTGGTCTGTAACTGGCCATAGTAATTGGCCTAATAATGTTATCCTACAGTTATTTATGTGCAGCAGTTCTGGGCTCAATTCCATTTATTTATGTGCTGTAGAGACAAAGATAAGAGAGAAACCATATGCATTTTGATAGATACCATATGACTCTGGTTCTCATCCCCCAAATTCTTCCCATTCCCCTCCTCTTTTATAGGAGCAAGAAATAATAACAGATGTATTTCTTTCCACAGTTTTAAATTTTGAGGTTTTAGCCCACTGATGTTCCATCTGCTTGTTACCATGAACTATGGGAGCAGTGCATTTTCCTGTCTCTCTTTAGGATATTCTAAAAAGAGAGAACAGCTAGGAAAAATTAATAATTGAAAAACATATCACACAAAGCAAATGTGCTTCCCTTCCAAATCCCAAGTGTGGATCTTGGGGTACTCCTGTGCCTGAGGGGGGATGGCTGAATTCTGGGCACATTGTCAGCAAAGACATCACTCCAAGAGGTGTGCAGGAAAGAGGATACACAGGCTGTGGGTCTGACAGCAGGAAAATGTGTTTAATATGGGGCTTTCTATGGTGCACTCAAGCTGGTCATGGTCAAGTCCCACTCTCCAGAGAAATACAATTAAAATTAAGTATTTGGTGTGCAAACTGGCCTAGTATGAGATTTTTGGCCTTTCCAGTCCTTTCAGGATTGTGTTTATTCTCTTATCTTTGTCACCATATCTGGACTGGCTGAAATCAAAGACAGATTAGCAGGGGGGTCACAATCCCATCCTTTCCTACCAGAAAGGCAGAGCTCAGCCACTCAAACTTTTGCTACAGGCTTTGCTGTCCAGCCTGGGACAAATCACTGGCCTCAGTCTGGTCCAAGGATTCAATCCCAATTTCATCAAACTCTCTCCATCACTGGGGCTCAGCCCCTGTTCAGAAAAAGCCAAACTGACATAGGCAGTTATTTACTGGTTGACCAAATAATTGACATTACAATAATGTCACGGGAAAGGGCTGGTGTTTTACCTAAGCTTGTGGATTCTGACTTTCTAACTTACATTCCATCAAAGAATTGTTCTCCTGAAGCCACTGTCTGTGACATTGTGTTCTAACAGGAAAACAGAACTGCAGGCATTCCAGCACCCTTGTTTGTAGGGCAGGCAAATACAAAGATGATTCCCTACCTCGGTGTGCAGATCTTGCCCATTTTGCACACATTTGGAGTGATTTGGGAATCTGTGACTTAACTGGTCAGTGACAGTTTTAAAAATAACTTTTAAAAATAACTTCAATTGAGTAGTTTTATTAAATTGCTAATGCTTATAATTATCATCTGCACTTGAAAAATGCCTCTAATTGATAACAGGAAAATGCCAGGAATTAATGTAGGTGAGGATCTGCTGAGCCTTTTATGAGTGTTTAAAAATACACTTAAAAATAAAACTAACATTAACCACTCACTAACATTAAAGAAATCATATAGAGTGGCTAGCTCTACCAGAAAGTGGACAAAATTTGATTGCTGGTATTTTTAAAATGTATTTTATAGACCAGAGAAGTAAAAGTTTTTAGCATTTTTTGAGGGCAAAAAATAACTTGTTGTTGGATACCTCTGTGTATTAGGTATGATCAGAGTTTTTTTTTAACCTTTTTTAAACATATGATATATCAATTGTTACAGAAAACATTGTAGCCAACAATAAAGTATATATGTATGTCATTTATATAATAATATATGGTTTTCATATATAAGAATTAACGTGAAGCATGTTTCCAGAACTGAAGTACTCTGTAGCCAGAGCAAAGAAAATGGAATTTTCTGAATGGCTGCAGCTCAGGAGCACAGGAGGGGCTGTGGCTGTAGCCCAGGGGGCTTTGGCCAGGCCCTCAGGCTCCTTGTCAGCTCTGGTTCCCTGTCCTGGTTTGCTGGGAGAGCAGCTGGTGCTGGGTATGGACCACTGCAGAGCTTTCCCCACTGATCCAGAGCCCAGGAAAACCACTGACAGTGCTGGGCAAGCTCCTTTGGGACATTACCCACCCCAGGAGAGGATTTCAGTGTTCACCCTTCTCTCTGGCTGTCTCCCCAGTGATGTGAAAGGGAGTTTTGTCTGATTTAGGGCTGCTGAGCACCGGGGGATTTCTCTCTGTTCCAGCCAAGAACATTTTGTGGGCCTGTTGAAATCACTCTGTATTGGCAGCCTGATTTACATTTTATTTTCTTCCAAAACACTAATCCTGAGTTAGGAATGGCTGAAGGAATATAATGTCTGGGAGCATGTTTGCCAACACCACTGATATTTAATGACACTGCCTTTGGAATTTCTTTTTAGCTCACTTTTTCCCATCACTGTCTTAGAGCAGCAAAAAGCAGGTAACCATTCCTTTGTTGAGGCAGAGCCACAGACAGAAGTGAATAAATACCTGACCCACAGGACAGCTGGGGGTGCTCCAGGCAAGCAGAGCCCATTCCAGGGTAAAAGGGTGGGTGGGAATCAGCCTGTGCTGCTGGAGTTACAGTGAGAGGTTGGTGCCTACCCATCCTGTGGCTGGGAGAAACTGGCATCTTTTCCTCCTTTTTATTGCAATGCTTTGAGGCACCTGAAATGGCAGAAGCAGCAGCAGTGCTGTGGATGAGCAGGGGGAGATTTGGTGCAGTGAAAGCCTTTACTGAAGGGAAACTTGGAGTGGTTCCCTGAGAAGTGTTTGTTCAACTTACAGGACAAGAACAATTACATCTTGATGCCTTGAGAGGCTGCCTGGAACAGTGGCTGGGCAGTGTTAAAGGAATAAAGAAGGTATTTATTAAAAGGCCTTCAAAGGATACACCTTGGGGTAGAAGAGCCTGGCCTGGGCTACACCCAAAGTGGACAGTGGGTCACATATTTTCACAGTTTAGTAAGTTTTGGTCCATTTACATATTGGGGTTAATTGTCCAATTACAGCTTCATGTTTTGCAGTCCCATCCTCCCAGATTGCTCTCCTCAATTCCCTGTTGTTTGCACTTTTTGGGCCTGAAGCTGCAATGGTGTCCTTGGTTCTAAGGCTGGAAAGAGATTGTTTTGTCTGACTGAACTGTGAAGAGAACTTGCTCACACTTTATGTGCAGTTCAGGGTTGTATACTAATGCACTACAGAATCTGGAAAATATGAAAGCTAAAACTTAAGGCATCAATCTCAGCATTGTAAGAACATGGGGCTACTTCATGGATTAAAAGGCAAATCCCCCAAAACATGCAGAAGTAGTTAAGATGCTTGACAGTTTGTCTGCAGACCACCTAGTCTGGGTAATTTTGAGGAGACAATTGTTTCAGTAAGGGCAACTGTGGGTTTGAACATTTGTCTGAGACTTTTTTCTAATCTGTAGCACTTGCAGCAAATCAGTTTGGATTTTTAAAGTGTTTTAAGACTGTGCTTCTTTGTAACATCTGTTAGGATACCACCCATGTGTTATGAGCTTTGCAGAGCTGTGGGGGTGTAGATCTCTAGGATATATTTCCAGTTGCCAAACTCTGGGTTATGGAAATCATTGTCAAAGTGGGAAGATGTGTGAGTTCATTAAGAGGTGAATTTTCAGAAGAAGTCAAAAGGGGACTCCGGCTTGTAGTAATCTGAAGCTCATTTTTGTTAATTCCCCATCAGTAGGTAAAGGTTTCAGAAGACCATAAGTACTATGCACCTGGCTCATTGCTAAAACCTTTTTGTGTTAAATGAGATCTGTAAAATTCCCAGTTCAGTAAAATATTGAAGTGCCTGCTGAATTCAATCCTGTTGAATTAAGTCAATGCCAGTGAGTTTTGAGCATACACCTAAAGCTAAAACATGCCCTTACCTACTTTGTGAGAGAAGTGCTTCATTCTTTAAAGTTTTCATGTGACCCAAGGGCAGAGCTGAGGTCTGCATTATTTTATCTGAACATGTTTGGTCTCCTCCATACGCTGTTCCAGTCTCTCAGGAAAACTGTCCATCCTCCCAGCAGAGGTTGTGTTATGATCTAGTTCTGCATAAAAGTGCTCCAGGAGGCAGGAAACCACATCAGTACTTTGTTTGGCATTGTCCCAGGTTACAATGTAAGATGTGCCCAAAGTATGTATTCTATCACACCCTCAGGAGCAGTTGGAACCAGGTGGGGCAGTGTTTTCCCTTGCCCCCTCCCTCTGGGCTATCTCCTGTTCATGGGCCATCAAGGCCTTGCCCACGGCTCACAGGTGACTCCCTCTGGGTGTTATCTCTGTTAATGGGCAATCAAGGACCCATTGTATGACTCATAGAATGATCTCAGCCCATTGTGAGATGCTCCACCCAGGGGGAGGAGCCAAGTATTTCCACCTGGATATAATCTGGGACAGCACAGAGGGCACTGGGCCTGCTGGACTCCTGGAGGAGCAGAGCTACCAGACCTTTCTGTGGGATCACTGCTTCAACAAGAGCACTTCATCTGGACTGCTACCACCACCCTAACTAACAGGGTGTCAGGTTGTATAATCTTTATTTATTTTATTTCACTTTTATTCCTCCTATTAAATTGTATTTTCTGACTTGGAGTCTCTCACTGGTTTTACTTTCAAACCAGCACAGGCATAAATGCTGAAACAACAAAGCCACAAAACTGGTCCTGAGAAGAAATGGGATGAACATCCCATGGGCAGGCTTGTTCAAGCTACTGAAGTGCTCAGCTGGAAGGCAGTAACAGAGGTACCCCAATAATTGTAACCATTGGCAGGAGGCCTATCCATTTGCCAATAAAATTAATGCCAATAACTTAACTTATATGTAGTGACTTACAAATTCAACCAGAAATGCAACTCCTGGCCATCCCAGCAGTGCTCTGCATTTTCCCTCTGAAGGTGGATCAAAGGAGCCCTCTCAGATGGTGCTGCTGCCCTTCAAGCCTGTGTTTTAGCCTGTGTTAAAGTAGGAACACAACTGAAAAGCTGTTGAAATTCTGCCTTCTGCTGAATTATTTGCTGTCCTGAATTTTAAAAATGAATGTTTCTCTTTGTCAGTGTTCCCTCAGATAAATGCTGCCTCCAGCCTTCTTGCCTTTTATGTTCTGGGTGCTGGATTTTGTCCCTGAGCCATTTCTGTTCCACGGCAGCAAGGCTGCTCCTTCACTCACCTTGTCTGCTTGCAGCAGTTTTGCCTTATTCTGTGGGAGCCAACATGAAAACCTCTGATTTTGAGTATTTTAATGTGTTACAAAGTAGAACAAATGAGAGAAATCTAACCTAAAGAGTGAGGAGTGAAGGATGAACCATAAAGTCAGCCTCTTAATCTTCTAATCTGATTTTATTATGGCTGTAATGGGGGCAATTTCAGTTAAAAGTCTCTTGTCAGACAATAGTTACTGTAGGTTACAGCTGCATAGGAAAATGTCTTGGTCAAAGGCAAATCAGGAATTGCTCTGAAAAAGAGATCATTTGCTCAAAGCTCCCTTCCCCTTAAAGTGACCAGACTTTAGTCTAATGAGCAATAAAGAGAATGAATCTACAAACGTTGCTACTCTATTAGCTGATGTTTCTGAAAAGAGCAGAAAAACATTTCTGGAGGATTTATGGAAATAAATTTCAGAATAGCCACATTTCAGAATCTTTTAAGAGGCAAATTGTCCCATTACCCTTCAAACCCCAAAACTTGGGTTGAACTGATGTTTGGTATTGAATCCCCAGGATACATCTCTGTATAGCACAGTCAAAAATCACCTTAGGTCTTGTCTCATCTTCTGCTGTATTGCAGATGCCTCTGCCTGTGGGAATTTTATTGCTGGTCATACCTTAAGCATTTATATAATTTTAGTATTACTACTTCAGCACTCAGAGAAGTATAGCTCATTGCACATGCTGCAGTTAGCTACTTTCTTTCCCTGTTTTGTAAAGAAGAATAAAGAAAACACGGAATGGTTCAAGGTCATGGAGGAATTGCCCCTGCTTTCTGTAGCACTCTGAAAATATTTGTTTGGATATCTTTGGCTAAGGATTGTAGAGGAGCTAAACCATTTGGCATCTGCTGCAGCATGCATTTCAGCACTGAAAAACAGTAGGAGCTGAGTGCTGAAGTGCCTGAGAGGCTCTAGAACACTGAACAGTGTGAAAGTGTATTAAATGTTGTTTTTGATATAGCCAGAGTGATATGAAGGATTGGTGTTACCTCTGAGTAGACAGAAACTGAACTTGGTGAGAGATTTAAGTACTGTTGATAATACACTGCCTGTCTTAAGGCACTCCTTATAAAGGGACATACATAGATTTTTAGCTTGGTAGTCACATGGTGCCCACAAGCTTTAGGAAATAATTTCTGAATGTCACATTCAGCAAGTTCTTTTTGCAGTGCTGGGGCTCAAATTATCAGCCATTGTTGTAGCCCAATTGTCTGAACAATTGAAAGTGCTTTAAAATAACTTAAAAAATTGTATAAATATAATTTTCTGACGTTTGGGCTTAAATAAGAGCTCTCTTGCATGACAAGTTTCATTCCAGAGTGAATTTTTACTGCCGAGTTATAAACCCCTGGAGTAGCAGTTTCTAATAAAAATGCTGCCAGAGCCATAATGATAACAGCACAGTAGTGCTACTGTAATAAAGAGAAAAAGGGAATCATCAGACTTGCTGCTTAAATTATTTTTTTATATAGTAGGCCTTTGAGAGAGGATCCAATGCTGATGATATTCGTGGAGTACTACTAAGAGCTATAAAATTGTTGACAAATATATGGTCCTTCTACAGAAAAGCAAAAAATGAGATATTTTTCATTTGGCAGTTCAAGAGTTGCCAATGACAAAGGAGCCAGTGAACATTAAGTCTTGAAATTATTTATTATGAACACCACATCTCACAAAAAAAAAAAAAAGAAAAAAAAAAAGCAAAAAAAAGCAGAAGCAATATTAGAAAGCATCTGAGTGGAAAAACTGATTATTTTGTTATTCAGTGCCTGCGTTGCAGGACATTTTTCATGTTAGTTATCTGTAGTGCTGCACACTGTTCAGAGAAACTGCTTTTTCTGTGTTGAAAAGTTGTTTATAGGGCACAATACTAATCTGATGGAAGTGAGCTGAAATGGTGTTTGTTAGGCTTAGGCAGATATGTTGAGGTTATTTTGATCCCTTCAGTATTTCTGGGTACTGCCCAGTACCTCCCAAGAGTACTCCCCTTGGCAGGGGCTGGATGTTGCTGGCAGTGGCTGCTTGGGGTCTGTAGCTGCAGCCCTGGGTGTCTCCCTCTCTTCTGCAGGGCTGGGTGTTTCCCTCTCCAAAGGGGCAGTCAGGGGGGTGATGAAGATGAGGGTAGTGCTGCAGTCAGGGGGGTGATGAAGATGAGGGTAGTGCTGTAGGCACAGATGTTCAGAGGAAGGCACTGGAGGGGTGTAGGTGGGTGGAGGTCCCAGGAGTGTCTCAAGGAACACACAGGAGCAGCAGAAGGCACTGCAGTCACACCTGGAGGGAAGCTCCTGCTCTGAAGCTGTTTTTGTACCCTTGAAAGTGAAGCTGCAGCACTCAGATCTCATTTGGTGCCAGGTTCTCAAAGCCCATCACAGCCTTGCCCAGATCTTGCTGTTTGGGACATGGATAGAAGGTAGAACAGTGATTTAACTATTGAAATGGCATCCTAAAGATTGGCTTGGGAAGCAAACCTGCTGTTTCTCAGTGATGGTGGAATATGGCCCAACTTTGTCTGAAATAAGGACACAGCAGCTTTTTGGGTGCTTCTTTTTGAATGCTTCAAAATCAACCTGACATAACACTTGTACATCTTGGGTTTGGTTTTATGTTTTTCATTTTGCCATTTGTTGTGGAGACCTGAACAACAGAATTGTATAATCAGACCTGTTCTTTCTGGCTTTCAGGCTTCAAGGCTGAAGCCTTTCAACCCTTTCTTCTGCCTAGGCAGGTCTGCATGTCTGAGCCACATGGAATCTAGGTGTCTTGCAAGCATTTCAAGTCAAAATTTGTTGTCCTCTCTAGCTGCTTCTGGTCTTAAAAAAATTATTGGCTTTATTGATTTTTTTTTTTCTTAAATATTTTCTCAATTCAACAGCACTGTCCAAGGACTGGATTCAGGCAGGTAATGACCTACTGTGCTGCCACAGCTTCTGATAAGTTCCCAGAATCAAAAACTTGTTTAGAGGTCCTGCTTCCTATGATAATGTCCAGTCTGTCTTCAGGTTCTGTCTGCAGGGTACCAGAAGTACTCTGAGAAAATCTGGTAAAAAAATGTTGAATCAAGTTCTCAGTGCTTGTGGAAGCTGCCTGGATGTTGGTTTCCAGCCAGGCCAGTAGCTGAAAGGCTTTATTAATGTTCAGAGTAGGTGGTTTCCTGCAATGAAAATAAAGAGCAGGTTGCTTAATGGGCAAAATAAACCTTATTTTAATTACAACAGCTCTGGCTGCCAACATGCTTTAAGTATAATTATTTTTAGTTTAAATATTCTCCCTGGGTATGCCAGGTCCATTTCCTTCTCTGTCTTACTCCATTGGCTGACTTAGATCTAATACACCACAGACCTTGTGGGAGTGCTGCTGGTTACAGAGTGAGTTGTGAGGAGAGACCACAGAGCTGTGGAACAGAAGGGCAGAGCTGAGCAGAGGTGTTGGCAGAGGGGGCACACCTGATCTGGACCTTAAACACAGAGGAGCAGTGTGTCCAAGGGTCCTGGAACAGAGACTGTGCAGTCTGAACCTTGTTATACATTACAGACATCTGAATTTAAGGTCTGCTGTTGAACTCTATTTATTTATATATATACTTGATATATTAACTCTGGGTAATTTCCTAGAGAAGGGAAAAAAAATAAGGCTTTGAAATTTAAGGCAAAATCTTTTACAAAGCTGTCCTGAGGAGTAATTTCCAATACTGGGAGTTACAGAGCACCTTCAAGCCCACTATACATTTACATAAAGTGTAATGATTTGAGTAGGGGATTTATGTTGGAATTTTTCTTATAGCACAGGCTCATTTGGCTATTAGCAACTCCACTAACAATTCCATCAATGAGTTTGGTTTTAGTAATGAGTCTAAAGGGATGCAGGAATCTTCTTGTATGTTGGTCTTCTCTAAGGATTGCTGAAATGCATTTCTGTTGAAGTGCCCCTGAGCTTTATTTCCTCTCTGGGTCAATTGTCAAATGCACACATGTGGCAGCACCATGGGGAGGCTGAGATGGAACATCCATTTCTGGGCAGCTCAGAGGCAGGAAGCTCATCCCCTCCAGCACTGCCCTGGAACAAAGATGCAAGGCCAGTGCAAAAAGAATGATCAGTGATGTTTGCTCAAAGAAAGGAAAAGGTAAATACAGAGAAAAAGAAAATCCTGGTGAGGAGCAGCCTTGGGCTGTCTGAGCCTGCATCTACCCAGATGCCCTGTCCCTGTAGCAGCAGAATGCTCTGAGGATGTGACTGCCCACGGGGCATTCTGGGCAGTCACAGCAGCAAACACTGACCCAGACAGCTCAGTCTGAGTCCTCAGCCTTGAAGCCTGAATGTGTTCATCCTTCTGTGCTGAGGGAGGAGGGCCTGAGGGGTAGCCTAGCACCCCATCTAGGTTGCCTGCACAGGGGCTGATGCCTGACATCCTGAAGCAGGCAATCTGAAATAATTCACCTTAGCAAACCCCTCCTCCTAAATGATGCAATTTCAACCCACTGGAAATTCCCACGCAGCAATGTTTCTCCTCCTGAAGTCCATTAGAGGTAGAACTATCTGTAGAAACTCTCACTTTGACTCATACCAGGTTCCAGAGGAAGGTTTCACCATCTCATGCCTGGCTTGCAGCCAGACAAATTACATGGAAACCTGCTTCCCTCTGCAGAGGGAGCTTTTAATGGCATCAGCACACACAGGCAGCCCCGAGTGCAGGGAGATGATGCAGTCTAACACAAACACTTAACCATGGCTTCAGTCATCAAATCTTGCACTTAGCTTGCTTTAATTGTAGCAATTACATAGGTGATGAAAAAGGAGAAAAAAGCCATCAGTTTTTCATCAAAAATCATCATGAGAAGGTAACATCAGATGCATATGTGCACTGTGCTCAGTAAATTCCTATCTCTGAAAGCACTGTGACATGTGGAACCTTCTTATTTCTCTTGCAGGACTTAGATCCAATATACCACCAAAATTCATTGCAGGCCACCCTCAGAGGTAGTGATATGCACAGTATTTCAATTTGAGAACACACAAATGGCCTCCAAAAAGTGAGAAACCAACTAATTAAAAGCAAAAGTAGATTCTCACCATGTGCTTGCAATTGAGACTGCAGATGGGGAAGAGCATTTCAGGGTCAGACTCTGGTCAGTCATACAGAGCTTGACTGTGTGAAAGCAGCAACTGTGTATCAGGGAGGGGGATTGCCACCTGGGGGTTTAGAGAGAAATGTGGAAAATAAGGGGTGACTGATAGGCCAGGTTATGGGTGTTTTATTTTCCCTCTAGATTTTAATCCTGCAGCTCTTTACTCACCTGAATAGGAGAAGGAGACGGTGTGTTGTGACTCAGACATCAAAAAACTCTCTCTTTGGACCTGGCTGATGTCCCTGAGCATGGCCTTGAACCCATGAGCCAAGCTCGATTCCCCTAATGGTTCTTACTCCCCTCACTGCTAATGAAGTGCAGGAAGGAACATGTCCATTTTCCTGGCCTGTGTGCACACTGCCTGCTGCCCAACGTGCAGGGTAGATCTCCAGTTCTAGCAGCATATGGGTGTCCAAGGAGTATTTCCAGCAGTTTCCAAGCATTCAACAGTTTCTGTTTTTCTACAAGATGACTTTTAGGGGAAGGTGACAACTCCAGCTCTGGGTTTTTCTGCCATTTCTCACAGGAAGCATAAGGCAAAGTTAAAGTCATCTTATCATGCTTGCTGGCAGGAAGGTTAAAACCTGCCCTCAGTGAATGTTTCATTTATTTCTGTGAATTTCACATTTATTACATTGAATTTGATCTGTCAGTTTTTTAGCCCTGTCTGCTCTGCAATGTTATTCCACAGTTCTGCAAGATGATGTCTTATGGACAACTTAGTATTAGCAAAATGTGTTGTTCACCTTCCTTTGTAGAACTTTTATAAATTTTGTAAAATTTTGAAGGACCCGGACATATCACAGTCTCTGTCCTTTTGAAGAACTACTGGTGATGTCCCTGCTGTAAAAAATAGCTGGTTCCTGCTCAGTTTTCTGTCTCTTGGGCAATTATTTATCCATGTGAGACCCTTGCTTGTAATTATATGGCTGCTTAATTTCCTTAAAAGCTGCTGCTAGGTGGACCTTGCTGAATGCTTTTGGAAAGTCCAAGTGTACTGTAGGAATTTGATTTTACTTTTGCTCTTGACCTCTTCAGGGAATTTCAGTAGGACTTCAAAGCTTAATTTCCATCTATGAAGCTATGTTTGTTTTTTCCCCAAATGCTACATTTGTTTGTATATCATAAAATGATTTTTTTGTTCTGTATCTATTTGCCTTGGAGAGTCATTTGGCTTACTAATCCCTAATTCCCTTGATTTTTCCAGGAATCATATCTCCACTTCCAGCACCAAGGTGATTTTGGTTAAGAGGTTACATATCACAACTGAGAGCCAGAAACCTTTCATTCTTAGCTCTTTCAGAGCTCCTGCCTTAAATCCTCTTCTCCAGTGATTTCTTGCTTTTGCCTTCATCTGCCTTTATAATATCTTTTACTCACAGTTCAATCTCGGAACAATCCTGAGGCAGCCTAAAAGCTGATCCTGGCCTTGGAGCTGAGCTGTTTGCACTGTTGTGCCTGGTGTCCACCTGAGATCAGCCTCAGTGACCGTGGCCAGTGCTTGCAGGGTCAGTACTGGGTGTCCCTGCAGCTCCCTGAGGTGATGTGACGGGACTGACCCCAGTGAGCTGCTCCCTCTGGATCTGCCTTTGCTCCCAGCCCTCTGCAAAGGCTGCCCTGCACAAACCAGGTGTGCACATCTCCCTGCACCTGTGAGAGGGGCAAGGAGGACCTCACTTGTGAGCAGGTGCCCAGAGCAAACAGCCCAGCCTTTGATAACCTCCTGTTAGTTTTAACTCGTGGCAGCCAAGATCGTGTCTGAAGCTGTAATTTCATGTGAGTCAAAAAACTCACCAAAAGTAAACCACTTCATGGAGCAGGTAGAGGCCTAATTTACATCTCTGGTGCTTTCATAATGGGAAATTCCATTGGGACTAAAAGACATTGAGTCTCATTGAATCCTTCATGTGTGGACTGTGTTTAAATAATTGATAAATCCTATCCTTTGTTGTAGAGTTACTATTTTTTCTGTGGTTTTGTACCTTCTGTTGAAGGAAGCAACATTAATCAGAAGTTAAAAGTTTAAGCTATCTCTTCCTAAAGGCTCCAGGGAAATGAAAACAGACTGATAATTTCTTAGAATTCCCTGAACACCTTGACATGACAAATTGCTGGATCTCTGCCATATGGGGAAGGAGAACATTCCTGAATAGGGATCACCAGTGCATGAAAGGGAAGGATGATATATTCCTCCTTTATAACTATCAAAAAAGGCAGATGAGCAGGCACAATTGTGCCCATAAAAGTCTTGCACAGGAGAAACTGAATCCTGATAGTTCTGTTACCAGTACCAAAGGAAGAAGCAAGTAGGATGAGGGAAGTTGCCTGAAATCTAATGAAAGGGATGAGGGGAAAGTATTAAATACATGGAGGAGGTGTGTTGAATCTGCTCCAGTAAAACTTACATCTGTTAGAGAGTTGATGATAAGTATTTTTCTTTGAACATGGAGCTCTTCATCCTACTTATTTACTTCTTAACATGGGAGAAATAACTCCACCTACTGAGATGAGGGTTTACCTCATTCCCCTGCTCTCAGCTATTCTAGGATGACACCAGGGAGATTTATGGTTAAAGTATGAAGAGACATGACCACATTTTGTGCCATCAAAACTTAACAGGAGACTGGGGTTTTAACTATGGTAGGCTGTGATAGGAAGTGACTCAGCCACCATGGGCACAAAGAGCAGCTTTGCTGAGGTGCTTTCAGGGCAGGAGATGCTGTGTCAGGCAAAATGTTCCTTATGCTCCTCTGCATAGAGAATGGCAGATGAAAAAGACCTCTGCAAAGGTGCTAAAGAGGAATATGGGATCTCTTCCTGTATTTCATCCATGAGTACTTATGTCAGCATTTCACAGCAAGGAAATAAATCACCTTGACAAGAGATAAATTGTGCTCTACTAAACCCCCTGCCCATGGGGAGAGCCAGGAGCTCTGTTGGTTTTGCTGACCCATTTCAAGTCAAAAAGAGTTCCTCAGTTGTTCAGAACAATCTAGAGGAAGCAAAATTTGGATCAAATGTTGAATAAATTGTCAAATGTATTCATTAATTTTGGCCTAAGTTTGGGACTTTGGCAGGCCCAGGGGCAGGGTTTAGGGCCTCTGAGGAGTTCAGGGCCCTTGCTGTAGGTGCTTGTACAAGGTATGGCCCCATCTATTCTGAAAGATAAAGGCAGGAGCTGTGGTGCAGGGAGAGTGTGCTGACCGATTGCACCTTTGGTGTGGTGTGGTGTGTTGTGTTGTATCAGCAAAGAGATGCTGGGGTGCTCCTCTAGTGAGAAATCATCCTCCTTGCCATTAAAAATCACAAGAGTGACAGTGCAGCCACACAGACACTGAATCCTCAAGTGATGCTTTTGGACAGACATTGAGTCGCTCTCTGGGAAGAGGATGTGCAGAGGTATTGAAATGTTCCCTCCAGGAAACACTGGCTACTAAACAGAAATCAGATTCTGAAGCTGTGCCTGACCAGCATCACTCTGATGCAGCTATTCCCTTATGGATTCTGTGTTCCAGGGATTTGGATGATTTCATGCACGCAGGAGAAAGCTGCTGTTTGCAACTTCTGCACAGCTATTGAAATATCCAAGAGCAATCTCCTCTGGTTCTACATGCAGATTTATGGCCCCTCATTTGAATGGCCAATCCTGCATTTGGCACACCTTGAAGAAATTGGTCCCTCCAACCCATCAAGTCTGTTTTCTTTGGGCTGTTGTGTGCAATATTCTTTATTGTTTGTGGCAGTGGAGAGGGAAGCACATGATATCAGGCTGGAGGTGGGAAGTAATGATGTTCTTGCAAAATTTCTTTGGTGTTATCTTGCATCTATCTTGCATCTATTTGATTTCCATTGTTGACCAATGCCCCTTTGAATGGACAGTGAATGTTTCATGATTGCATTTTAAGAAGAATTACTTAAAAGATAAAGAGTTGCATAAGATTTAACTTGTGAATTGGCTATGATAATACCTGCAGTTAAAGAAAATTGGTTTGCTCTTAGGAAGACCTATAGGTATTTCTTGTATTTGTTTTTGATATCCTGTATATGATCTTCCCACAAGGTGTAGGAAGAGGCAAGTTCAAAGCTTTGTGGCTGGGACAAAGACACATTTTTGGAAGGGTCCACAGGCAGGCCCAGCTGTGATCTGTCACCCCTGGACACAGACATGCACTGTATCTCCAGCTGTTGCCATGTGCAAAACACCATGGATGATCACACATCCTGCACTGCCTTGTCCTTGGTCCCTTTCAGATCAAAGACTGTCATTCCTGTATGTGTAAGCTTGACAAGAGTGTGGGCTGGAATTTGGTCAGATCTATTAGGCAGAGCTGAGTCTAAATGCCAGTGTAATTGGGGAAGCACTTGCTAAAAGGTGTCTGGCAGATCCTTTCCTTCAAATGAAAGAAAGCATCCTGGTTGTATTTAATCCAAGGGATTACTGGGTTTAGATTCTTATTTTATCTGCTTTGTTGTTTGGGATCCATGTAAGTTAACAGCTCCATTTTCCTTCAGTATATTAAACCTCTGCAATTCCCTCTTGTAGTTGGTTTTCCAGGCACTCATCAGCCTCATGCACAGGCAGTCCCCAAGGTGTACTGTATTGCACGCCATTCTTCTTGTTTGACACTTGCTCTCATCAGCATTTAAAACTCTGATATGATGGTAATTAAACCCTGGATACTCTCCAGCTTTTTTTTAGTGGCTTAATCATACTTTGTGCTTTTGATGAAACTTAGCATTGAATACCAACAGCAGTGCTGATTGCTCACAAGCTGTAAAGACAAGGGCAAGCCATTCTAAGCCCTTCCCACCTTACAGCATTTTCCATCTTCCCCTGTATTGTGAAGAAATAGCACCTCTTAATCCTTTGTGTGTTGAGTTTTCCTTTGGCCATCATTCCCCTGCACGCTGAGCTGAATGGAAAAGCTCAGGGGGCTCTGTTTATCTAAACATCTCAAATGAGACAATTTGCAGCTGCATGAATTTGGAGTTACAGTGCAGTTCTCTCCAGTTGCCTATGAATAGCCTTTCTGCCAGCAGGGAATTTGATTCTATCTCAAATGATTTTTTTCATATGCTTAATAATGTTGGACAGCTTGAATACATGAACTTTTCAGTCCTGCCAATAGATAGTGTTTTTTTGCTAGGTTTCATTTGGACACTAACAACAGAGGGCAGGAAGCAAAGATGCCTTCCCTGCAAATCTCACATTCTGGGGCAGATCCAGCCTTGCCGTGAGGAGATGTAATATCCTCAGACATCTCTGAATCTGGAGGTTCATTATACACAGTGTGAGATGTGTAGGAGACTGATATAATGCCTCCCACTCTTCTTTCAGTGCTTTGTAAAGAATAGTCTTTCCTTTGAAAGTTATATAATTAGCCAAAATAGCAAACAGCAAGTTAGCAGTGCCAGCATGGAGCGTGACAGTGCAAGTATAAGCAATTTGGGGTGAGCTGCATTGCAGATGAATCAGCCTTTTCTTTTCTTGTTCTGCATGACTTTTGCAGAATAAAATGCTTCTCTGGGGTCAGAATGAATGGAGGGGCCTAATACTTTTCTCTTTGGGTAATTCATTAATATTTCTCCTGAGTAAAAATCACAAAATCCAACTATCTGGAGCAGCTAGGTGAGGAAGGTGAAATCCACCCAGAGTACTGAAAACCTCACTCTAAACAGAACACCACCCTCTGAGCCTTTTGCTGTGGTGACACAGCTGGTGAGCTTTAAACCAACTCAGTATGAATAGTGCTGTGGCATTCCCTGTGGTCAATTTAGTTTAACCCTTTGTCTACAGTTCTTTCCAGGTTCTTTGTGTGTGTGATATGCACACAGACACGTGCAGTCATTTCTCTCCTTCCACTCAGCAGCATTCATTAGTGTTTCAGTTCTCTTGTTGAATGCACTGTCTCATCTCTGTGTGTGCCCCATCCATCAGAGGATGGGGTATCTCTTTTGCATAGTTTAGATTCTTCCTTTCAAAGTTAAATAAAATTCAGAGTGAATCTATTTTTTTTTAAGTGGGGAAAGCTCTGAAAACAGGCAGAGCTCACAGTTACACCCCCATCACCCTTATAGTGTTGGTATCTAAACTGTGTATTTCAAAAGTTAAGACTTTCAGCTCTGGATGTTCAAATATTTTCCTTCTTTTTAACAGCAATCATGAGGAAGGTTCTGTTCCCAGTTCAGTGTCCTTTTCCAGATGTGCCAGTCAGGTTGAGTTTAGAGGGCTCCCTTCCACCCATGACCCTGTCAGACTAGAGAATGTTACAAATTCAGGACCAGATCATGTATCAATCTGTTAACAGCAAAAGAGGATGAAGCCTCCTATATTTAATAAGAGAAAAATCAGCTCCTCCTATGTCTAGATGCTGCTAGAAAAGCATTGTCCCTTCAATCCTGATTCAAATAATGTGTCTTCTAACACACGATATCATCTCCTTGCTGAGGCTGTAATTATTACTGTAACCTCTCTTGAACTTAGAAGATAATAAAAAAATTCTGGGGAGAGACATTTTCTGTCAGTTGTTCCACTTAAGATGAGAAATTGGTGAGTTAAATGTGACTTTGATGCAGTCCTACGTATTTATGAAGAATTTACAAAGGCCTGTGTCCCTGAGCACAGCAGGACTCAAGAAATCTCACTTACAAGCTGTCCTCTTTGGCTTTTCCTCAGGCCATGTTGTTAGTGCTTGCCTGCTGTCCAAGGCTTTATCTCTTCTGGCTTTTCAATGCACAGTTTTGCTTGCCTTCCTTTTTGGTGATTTCCACTGATCAGTGCCTTTTCCTCTCAGTGTACATCCTGACATCTGTGGGAAGCTCTCCATGGAATAATTAGTTCTGTTTGCTAAGGGATTCTAACAGTTTCCTTGCCTTATTTTTGCCTCTCTTCTCTCTGGGCTACAGTGTGCATCAGCAGGTTTGTACCACCCAGAAGAGAGGAAGGTTTGCCCTGTGTTGGTGTCCCTGCTCTCTGGCATTTGTGTGCAGGCAATGGGGACCTCACCCTGCCCTTTGCTGTGGGGTGGCTCTTGGGTGAAGCTCCTTGCCCACACAAGTGGCAACTGGCAGAAAGCTAGAAATGTTTTATCTGAGAAGGTGGAATGTGCAGAGCTGGCAGTTCTGAGTCAAGGTTTTTCCTCCCAGATTGGCAGATACATCCCTGCAAATCAAGGAGCTGCAGTGTCCAAATCGTGAGCTTTGTGGTGAGGGAGTCTTTGTCTGAAAAAAGACAAAGTGAAAGTTTCACTTGGGTGAAAAGTTTCTGGTTATGTGGCTGTTGAGCTTCAACTGGCCCCTGGCCACCTCAGGAAGGGATGTAAACCAGACTGGCTTTGGAAGGAGACAAGTTAGTGACCCTAATTGTGGAAGCAAGAGTCAATTTGTGATTTGTTTCAGCTCTGTTTCAGTCTGAGTCCCACAGCTTTTCTTCTGAAGCACTGGGCATCTTCTCATAATCCTGAATATGGAATGCTTCTGAAGATCTGGCTCTGGCTCCTGTATTTGCACTCAGATGGATCTGGGGAGCTACCAGATACTGAAGCAAATGAAGTTCATGGTGCCTGGTAGTAGTAGATACAGGAATGGTGCTGTGGACCTGGTATCTACATCAGAGATGGAATCAAACCCAAGATGCAGTCTGTGTGTCTTCACCCTGCATGTGTAGAACACCTTCCCTCATTGTCTCTTTGTATTCCTAGCACAGAAGTGCACTGGTGCAGGTCTGGAGTGCCATCAAGTCTCAGGAAGGCTCCGTTTCAGATGGTCTCCCACAAAACTTGGGTGGGAAATTAAGAGCATCCTTTGGAACCTCCCATGAGTACCCACCATGATAAAAGGGACTTCTGTATTGCACTTGACTTTGCACAGACAGCAGTGTCATTTCCTGTTGCCCTGCACATGTGAAGCACCAGTGTGTTGGAACAGGGATGAAATTACTATGGATGGAAGGCCCAAATATCCCTTGTAGCCACATGGCAATGCCTGGGATGGGAGGCACCACAGGAGTACCAGGGTGCTATGGCATCCTAGAGCATGCAGTCCAGATATTTGAGGATATTGACTTCAGTGGAGTTAACATTTGAGCTCTTTATTCTGATGATGCACATCACAAAATCATGGTTATGGCCATGCACTGCTGTTTTCACATATTGACTCTAGTTAAATATCTCTGTGGCTGGAGATAAAAAGAAAACTGTGTGTTTCACAGTTATAGCACTGTCATTTCTGTTCAGTTTCAGGCATGCTGCTGAGCACATTATACATCCCAGATCTGAGGTAAAAAAGGACAGTTTTCCTCTGCTAATGGAATAAGTTATTTTAGTGTAAAGTACAAGCTAGGAATTGGTGTCTGTTTCCTGTTTGAAGATAAACAATGTCCATTCAGCAAAATTACACTGTGAGGCAGCTCCTGAAAAGCTACAGAAATGGGAAAATCTGCAGGTTCTCTTAATGTAAGTTGCTCTACATGCTTTGGGAATACAGAATCAACAAGGACAAAAATGTATTTTGTGGAATAGATGTGCTGGTTCATTGCAAACTCATAAACAGACAAGAACAAGCAAAGATTTTTCAGATAATGGTCTCAACTGAGAACAGCTAATTGGGCCAATTAGCCCTTGTGATGTAGCTGCTTTATGACTAATCTGAGCAGCCTGTGGTGGGTGATGATTTATGGAACTTGTGTGAACAGAGCAAGCAAAGGCACAGGCTGCAGAGTTATGGAAAAGTCTGGTAGGGGAGCTCCACTGCAGCACAGAACTTTCCAAACCAGGATGGCAGCAGAGAGGTTTGGGTCTCACACCAAAGCCAAGGCTGGAGAGCTGTGGTCTGGGAAGGTGCTTGAGAGGCACTGGGAGGGTGCAGATCCCACCCACTGGGTCAGGCCTTTTGAAGGAGCAGCAGGAGGTGGGAACCCAGTGACTCCCTGGATGATTTTCTTCTCTTCCCTGGTGGAAGCAGTGGTAGAGGAGCTGTATCTGCTGTCCCTGAGGAGTTTGAGACACTGCAGAGTGTAAATAGTATCCCACAGCCCAATCCCAATGGATAAAGCATGGCTGGAGAGAAGTCTGTCACAGAACACTGATCTAGGTTTGAGCAGGGCTGGAACAGGAACCTGCTTCAATTCATTTGAGTTATGGCCCTCGGAGGTTAGTTTAAGTTTCAGAGAGGTTGATAATGATTTTTAGGTGAAGAAACTCTATCCCTGAAAGGATTTCTGATATAGAGAGAACAGCAGAGACCATGAGTTCTAAATGTGCTGGGAAGTGAGAGAAAGCCCCCCAAATGAGAGGAAGCTTTCCAGTGACACAGCAGTGGAGAGGAAGCCTCACCTCTCCAAGGGACTTGCTAATACTGAGTGGAATGTTGGTGCATTGATTCTGGTTGCATGTTGTGTGCTATTCCAGGCTTCCTGAAAAGTGCCTACCTCCAGTACAGAAAATCTCCTTTTCCTGAAAGTCTTGTAGTTTTCCTCACAGATGTTGTAGGCTGCAATTTAAGGGATTGACAGTAGGAGGATGGATATAATTATAATGGATGTAATTACAGAAAAGATGATCACATAAAAGATTAAAGAGCAGAGTATTGTGAAAGATGGGCTGAAAGCAGAATTGCCACAGTTCATGCTTGTGTCTGTGTTTAATGTGTTACCACTTTATGAATGACAGAAATGGGCAAAGTCTTGTTACCCACAACTGGTAAGGTTAATAAGGAAGCTGGATGGCTCAGTGCATGTGCACCTAATCAGAAAGGTGGCTACAATGCACTTTTTGGACAGAGAAGGAGAAATATGGGCAGTACTACTGCTGCACAGTGAATGGGTCATTAGAGCAATGGGGAGTATGAGAATCCTATTCAGGAAGCAGTGAGAAAAACGTACTTTAGTCCTAAAGACTCCTGGTAGAACATCCAGATGTGGGAAGCTTGACTTTATGCTGTATTTCAGGAAATGCTCAAAGGCACAGGCAGGGAACAGTGAACTGCCAGTCCTATAATGACAAAAAGCTATCCTAGATTCCTGAAAAGGTTGTCTAGGAACATTTTAAGAGAAAATTAGTTTTTTTTCTAGAATGAAAATTTACTAAAGCAAAGCTTTGACAGTTAAAAGGATTTCCAGAGACAAAGATCTGAGGAGGACATGAGCATCCTTGGTTAGGAAAATACAGATGGCAGCCTGCAAAGGGAGAAGGCAGCCCAAAGTAGAGCTTCTCTTTCTTGTGTTAGAGGGTAGCTTTATACAAGACCAGATTAAAAGGTTTGAAACAGCCTGAGTAGCCTTTGTGTGGAGGGTGGAGGACAGGAGCCTTTCATATTGAAGCCTGGATGCTACTTGATATCCTGTCAGCTTCCATCTCTCTGTTCATGGTTTAAAAAGTCTAATTGCTGTAGTTCCATTCATGTCATTTAACTTCCTCCTGCCTTAAAGAAAGATTAATTTGGCATTAACAGATTATTTTTGTTTGTATCACATTGGTGCTTTAAAATTATTTCAGAGCTAAAACTTCTTGAGAACTATCTGCAGGTTTCAGCTGAAACACGTAAGATAAATTACAACCCATTAATCAGAAAAGAGGAAGAAATTATGACAAACAGAGCACAAAATTAACCCTTTGTGCTGGATGGTGTCTGTGCTCTTCCCTGGCACCTCTGTGCCCTCTTTACCTTTTTAAGGCTGGTGTGTCTGCTGGAGACATTGGACTGAAGGGAGGCTCTGCACTTCCCCAGGACAGGAGCTCCTGTGGCCTCGAGTCTGCCTCGAGACTTTGGCCTGAAATGGTTTCTTTCTATGGCAGTTGTTCACTTAAGTAAGCATGAATATCTCCACGAACTCTTTGCATATATTTGTATTGATACTTCACCAATGGGCACCTCTGGTAGCCCTGCTGATGTTGTGTTGCAAAGTGTAGAAGGAAAAAAGAAATGGGCAAGAGAACACGGGCATGTGAGTACTGTCCCTTCATATTACCTATGAAAACATAACATTTTAGATCTGTTCCCAACAAGACTGCAAGTACACCTGAAGAATCTGTTCTTGTCCTATCCCTCTTTTGCACCATAACATTGTACTCATTATTCCAGAGCACTCATGCCTGCAAGACCCATTCAGCTAACATAGTTCCCTGTGATTGTTTGTCTCCTGAACAACGTCCAGAACCCTGGAGTTCTGCCAAAGAAAGTGAGTTCCACGTGTGAATCTGGAGTGAGAGCAGTGATAGAGCCCTGGACAGTGTTTGTTCCTGCTCCTCATGCCCTTAACTCGTGCAGATTTATTCTCCTGCCCACCACTGAGACAGACTAAGGCCTTTGTAACATCTGAAATGAAAAAGGATGTGAAAATATTCTGCAGAGGGGCTAAGATAAATCATTGCCATGCGGTAGTCTCCATCTTAATTTTTGAAAGTACAGTTGTCTTTGAGGTCAGGATTATCCAATAGTATTTTTATCACATCCAAAAGCATACAAAGGAGTAGGCTGTTGCTGGCAGCTGATGGAGGAGGGAACATGTGGGATGCCTTTGACCATCCATGTGCTCTTTTATTGCATGCTATTCTGGAGCCCTGGATACCCAGGAGGAGTCACTGAATGATCCTTGTAGCAAGGAGGAAGAGGGCTCCAGGGGTGGGACATCTCTGCTCGAGCTGAAGGTGCATTTTCACCTGAACAGAGTGGAAATGCAGAGGAGGCTTTTGGGTTTTTCCCAAGCCATGTGCATCCCCAAAAAGCTCTGTGCCTGCATGGAGGGGGTTGTGCTCATGAGGGAGGGATGGGGATGGAAGTGAGTTCAAGAGCAGCCCAACACTGGAGCTGAGGGAGCTGCATTTGTTTGCTGCTCACAGGGCACTGGGGGGCTCAGCTGACATGGGCAAAGCCCTCCAGCTCAGCAGGGAGTGTCTGAGCAACAGGAACAAAACCACAGACATCCAGGTGGGACACTGGGATCTAAAAGTGTGTCAGCCTGTAGGTCAGATGCTGTTCTTTCTATGCTGAGGAAGGAAGGAAAGAAGGAAATTAGGAAAGCTGTTTGGAATCACTGTGGTTGCTCTGGATGCTGTGGTGGTGTGGCTGATCCTTGGGCACTCTGTCCCTGGGGCTCAGGGCACAGGAACTAAAGCAAATGGATCTTTGGCCCCTGAAGCAGACAGTGACAATGCTCCAAATTCTTGGACTTTCTGAACAGTCCTGGTGTTTTGCACCTCTGCTGTGCTGCCTTGCTTGTAAGGGCAGGGCAGTGTGAGAGCACAGGCTGTACCTGAGGGCTTGGGGCTGTATTTTTTTCCTCTATCCTGTGGATGCTTTTCTATTTGAGATTTGCCTCTCTGGACAGTTTCCTGCTGACTTTGTGCCTGTGTTCTTCTTTTACACATGCAGCTCTACACCTACAAACCACAAAAATCTGAATAATACATTTTTCAGTTCTTTTCAGGCACAGTCTTATGACATGAATTTGCAGAAGTGTTTTCCTAAGTGGGTTTTAGGTAGATTACTGTTTTCTGTAAATTCATATTTTTCTGCAGATGTGGGCTTAAATCGCTTTTCTTGCGGATTATGAATCTTGTGAATTGTTTCAGTGATGCTTTTAGGAACATAAATAGATAAAACAGAAATAAGAATTGTTTGTGCCAAGGCTTGATAGATGTTTTCTTGTTTCTAGGAACACTCAGGCAACTGGCTGATGCTTTCTTCCTTTTTTATTTTTTTCCAAAGCTACTGAGAGGTAGTTCAGCATGTACTGCAAAGCTGAAATTTATTTGTTGTGTGCAGAGCTTAAATACAAATACTGTAATTAAAAATTATGACCTACCTGGAAAGCTGAAACGAAGCTGAATGTTATTACTGAGGTTTGGCACCTCAGTGCAGTGTTCAGTAGTGACATTCCAGACCATCCAGGGAATTCTAAGGATGGGTAGCACTCTAACCCTGTGCTTTGGGTTGTCTTGACAGACTGGCTACAGAGGACCGTGGGATTTAGGTTGCTGTGTCCCCTGCTGTTTCAAAAGGTGTTAGAAACATGACCATTTAAAACCCCTCCTTTTGTTAATGCAGGCACTGCCCCAAGAGCATTCAGTGTCTGTCAGGATACAAATCCCTCTGGGCCTTATCCACACAGGCCCAGGGGTGTTCAGAGATGTGAGGGCTGAACTAAAGCCTTCAGAGAAACTAAAATACATAAATCCACATGGACACAAGGAAGAAATGCAGGTGTAGTTTTAAATAAGTAGAGAATATTTTAAGTGCTTTAAGCAAATAAGAGACTGAATTAGTTAGCAAGAAAAAGCCCTAAGCCTAGTTTAAAGTTCAGTAGCTTCACCTTTAACAAAGTTAACTAAGTTCTAGACATAATGAAAACATAATGTAGCCTTGCTAGCGTTCCTAGATAGAACAGATAGAGTAATACACATAGAATTTGTGTCAGAAATTACAATTACTTTCACACATCATTATTATATTTGGATAGGTCCAACAAGGCAGTAATAGAATCCTGCCTATTTGTAACTGATTGTTTAAAATAGAATAAAAATGGAGAGCACACCATGAGCACCACCATGAATGGAGCACAGATCACAGATGCTGTTGCTGCTGCTGTTTCTGCATGGGACTTGGGGACTTTGTTAGAAGGCTTTCTGCACAATGGCACAGACTGTAACAACTCTGCCTTCATGAGGCTGATTTAGCTATGCAGTAAAGGACTTTTACAACTCCCCAGCTTTTCTAGTCTTCAGTGAAGATGCACCAAAAACTTGACAAGTGTCCAGTCCCCAACAAGCCAATTCCCACTGGAAACTTCTTCACAATGTAGGCTTTTCTGTGAGTCTGCCCTGTGTGCAGTGGCTGTGGTTACCCAGGATGTGTGACTGGGTGGGAATTTATCTTGCAGCATTTCCTTGGCCAGGTGCAGGAGCCTTCCTGGGGATGCATGACCTGCAGTGTAGAAAAGCTCAACAGAATTGTTGTTCTCAGCTGGCAGCTGCAGTGCTCAAGCCCAAAATCTCTCAGTGTCAAAGAATTTAGGAGGGTCACATCAAACAGGTGTTTGCTCTTTAATATTATTTGGTGGGGTTTTTGCAAGTACTTGAAAGAATTCTCCTGCATGAGCTGAAGCAGTGTTAAATGTGTTTGCTTTTTAGGAAATTTTCAGCCTCACAGCTGGAATGGAGCTGAGTAACTTCAGTAACTAACCTCAGCAGAAGGGGCCTGAAACCTTCCCAATGATCACAGGGCTAGGCAGAGCAGCAGTTGATCTGATGAGGTGATTAAAAACCAAGCATCCATGACAAATTGCCCTTCAGAGGAAGTTAGCTTTTGTGGGAGCAACTTGAGCTGACCCTGAGGTAGAATAATTATGCTGAAATGACATGAATTGCCCAGCACACTTAGGTGTATTTTAGTTTCTTGCCCTTCTGATCGTAATTAAGTGCCTCTACCAGATCAGAAGCTGTTTCAACTCATTTGGAAATAAAATTACTGTGCCTACTGTGCTGTGTAAAGTTTAGGAAAACCCTAATGAAACAAATTCTGTCAAGGGAGGCTGCTTTACTCTCCCAAAGTACTTTGTTTAAATCAAATGGATATGGATTTCTAACTTAAATTTATTCCTTGTATTGTGTCAAATCTCTTTGTGGGTAACCATTGATTCAAATAGCACTGAATATTGTAGTGCTGGGAATTCAGTTTTTCTTATCTGAGACCTCTCTCTTTAGACAGGTCCCTGACACCAGGGTTCATCTCAACAACCTTCTATTCTCATTTACCTTCCAAAGCATTAAACCTCATTTCATTAGAGTGTAAGTACTCATTTGGGATTTGTCAGTGAACTCACAAATTGTTACAGAATTCAGGACCTGAGCTGTTTACCTGGGAGAATTGTGCATCAAACCCAAGAAAACTGCTCACAAGCTTTGGTTTTGCACAATTGCTCTCTTGCTTGTACAGACTGCCTTCTTTTTGAACTCTGAATTGTAGCAAACATGAGAATTCAAACTGATTATTTTAAAAAGTGAACAGCAATTAATTTTTTTTCTGTAAAAAGTACTTTGATTGGAAATTGAATTTTGATTTCATGTGATTTAGTATTATACCCCTCAAACAAAATTTAGCTTGTTTTTTCTAATATTTTTGACCAAACTTGGGGTTTTGTTCTGATTCATTGAAAGCCTTGTGCATTTCAGTAAGATCTGTATTCTAGGATTTGATGGTTTGTGTATTAATTCAGCTCTTCTTTTCCTGCTCCTTAGGTTCAGACATTACTATTGCAATCAAGGGCAGGATTGTAAAAGGCCAAGATATTGAATGAAACCTCTGATGTATGAAAACCCAGAGAGGGACAACTGTAACTGTCATGTTCTCTTTAAACAAAAATAACAGCCTTGTTTTAATGAAAACTGTGTAGGATAAAGACCCTGGTGAACAAAAGTTACAGTTGGAGCACTCAATTAAATTTTATTGCTTTAAAATCTATGAAAATCAATACCAGAAAAATGGATTGTTGAATTAAACCAGAATTTAATGTTCCTGCTCCAAAATTGTAACCTGCTAGTTAGAGTGGAAAAATTTATGAAGAACAATGGATCTGGACTGAGACCAGGAATTTAAAATTCTGACATTTTGTTTCAGTTCCCTACCTGCCTTAAGTGAGCAGTATCCAAAAGCTTTGTGCTTATTCACTTGCATTTACTCATCCTCAGTGCATACACTGCAAAACTGGGTGAGCTCATGCTGTCTGCTCTTTTCTTTCTTGATCACTTTTCACTAATGGTGTTTTATTCCCAAAGATACTTGCTGGTTCACTACTAGGTGCTAGTCAAGACTGTGCCAGTGGTAGCCACTTGCTTCATTGTCATATTTTGCAGTATTTAGGGAATGTTCTGGATTCCTTCCCAAGTGTGTTCTCCTGTTCAAGGCTTGCATTAAGTGGCACCAGGGAATCCTGTCCTGGCTGTGACTGACAGTGGCTGCCAGCACACAAACAGGACACCTTTATCAAGTGGTCCTTGCTGCTCCTGCCAAGGCCATACACCGTTCATGGCACGCTGCAGGCAAGAGATCAGCTGTGAACATCCAAAATTCTGACTGCATTTCTGGGAGTGCAGGGTTTCCTCCAGCTGGGCTGTGTTGGCACTGGGCTGAGAGAATGAAGAGCTCTCTTCACCAGCCAGCTCTGCTCAGTGTGAATTTGTTTGGTGTGGTTCATCTTTGGCACAGTGCCCCAGCACAGGGAGAGTTGAGGCAGGTGTCTTTGGGGCTTGCTGGAGTTGCTTAGGTTGGGGCATTTTTTGTGTCCTCAGGCAGCAGCAGTGGTAATGCACAGAACGTAATCTCTGAAGAGCACTGTTGAATAGCAAAATGGATATTTACAGATGAGTAAGTATCCATAATCCTTTTACTTAGGGATTATATTGGGAATATTCATATCTCAACCCCACTGTGGCCTAAGCACTGAGCAAGGCATTTTCTGTGTGTGAGGTGGAGCTCCAGTGTCCACTCTTAGAATAATGAAAGTGAGCACTTTCCCTGGCCCTTTCAAGTATCAAATATGGAATTTTAAACTCAGAAAACCTGTCTTTTGACATTAGCTCATCTTTCACCTGCACTGTCTTCACAGCCCTTTTCCTTCATTCTTCACACACGCTCACAAAGGAATACACAAGTACAGGCTCCAAGATCTCTGGGAGGTTGCACCAGACTGTAAGGAGAATGGAAACAATCAAAGTTTATCTCATATCAAAGCAAATCCCTTTAGAGATACAAGCTTTGGCTCATTTGCAGACATGCTATGTTTTTCACTCCACTGGGCTTAGAAAGCCAGTCCAGTCCAGAAGAGTTGACAAGCAAAAAGCAAAGTGAGATTATATGGGTCAAAGATGTGTGGCTGTGTTCACACTGAATTGCTGCCATCTTTTCTCTCTCAATGCCCTTCCTTTCCTACATTGATTCATTCTGTTGTTACATAAGAGAAGGAGGGTTTTTTTGTTTGTTTGAAACCTTGAGTGAATTCTAGAAAAGGGAGTTCCAAGTCTTGTTCAGAAATGTCCAGTAACCAGAATTACTGAGTATATTTTAAAGACTTTGAACTTCACATTATAGTTCTTTTTTCTCAAGATAAACCCTTAGGTAGCACGAGAACTGTTCTGGATCATGGAGTTGAAATTTTTCCCTATATTCTGGGAATTGCAGTGCATTACCTATCCTATCCATGTGTTTCCTTCCTAGTCCAATGAGCTGCATTTGCTTGTGTATTTTGTAACAGGGACCACAAAGCTGCCCACTATCTTAGAGAAGGTGTAAAGATGCATTCTGGTTGAATGCTGTACCTATTTGCATTGGTATAGGGATATACAGATGACCTCATGCCTGATCAGTAACAGCTCTGTTAATTACCCAATACAGCCTCACCCCTGATGAGTCACAGCTGTGTCCAATAAGGATGAGTGAGAGAAAAGAGGGGGGAGCTTGTAAGGGGAGCATCATCATGGAGGAGGAACCTTGAGGGGCATGAAGGAGAGAATCATGAAGGAGGAGGATCCTGAGGAGAGAAAATCACTGCTGTGAGCTCAGTCTGGGTCTGTTGTTGGAACCTGCAGTCACAGTCTAGCTGGGTAAAAGCCTGCACACAGATCCCTGCACACAGATCCCTGCAGTCAGAGGCTGAAGGGGAAACCTACAGCAGGAGCTGCTGCAGCCAGAGTCAGGGAATGGTTGGAGTCAGGATGGCTGAGCTGTAGAGAGGAATAAACCAGGCCCCTTTTCATTTTGTGATAAATAAGAAGTCTGTGTCTCAGCACATTTTACCCTCTAACAAGAGGGCTGCTGCAACAATTGGCTGGCTGATGGAAACCTATCTTATTCCCCCTTGACTGTGCTACTCAAGTGATAGCTTGCCATCAGTACAGGATACCTGGTTACACTTGTCAGTGGAGAATAATTCTTTTGCTGTCTAAGGAAAAAAAATTGCATCTCCTTGCATCCTGCTATTTTCCTTGTGTACCACTGCCCCCCCAGTGCTAAACACAGTTCCTGCAGTTACACATGGACCTTGCCTTAGCTTAATCAGCAGTTATTCTGCTGGTTTATCAAGAGTTACACTTCTCTGTGCTACAGCAACACTCAGCTGTGTAGCACAGCCTGCTTGCAAACACCACACAATGCAGGTATCTCCTGATGCCCTGGGGAGCAATAAACACAAGAAATGCTATCAGTTGGAAATTGTTATCAGTTGATCTGCTCTTGTGAAAATTATATCATGAAAATTATACACTCTCTTATAATTAGCTTTTTTTTTTTTTTGGTGTGTTTTTTTTTTTTTTTTTTTTTTTTTTTTTTTTTTTTTTTTTTTTTTTTTTTGTTTGGTTTGTTACTAATGGATCCTCTTCAGATGAAAAAATACGTTGAAAAGGTGAATGCCTTAATTTCGTGGCCAAAAATCTTTCCTGATTGTCATGGACTCTTCCCTGCTTCTTTAGCCCTTGGATTATGTCTGTAGTGAGCAGCTGCCTTTGCTTTTTTTCTCCTCCCTCACAGCTCTGTCCCTACAGATTACAGATTTCCTACAACCTTAAGGCAACACACTCAGGAGGGGATGGGAGAAACCAGGCAAGCACTGGGGAGAATTGAAACCATGACAGAAAGTCAGAAACGAAGCTCTCAAAAAGAGGTAACAGAAAAGAACTGCAATGACTAAACTTTGGAAAATATAATTTGGTGTTTGAAGCTCATAAATCAACAGTGACACTGAATCCCTGGTGTATTCAACTTAAGTAAAATTCCTCAGATTCAGAGGCAAAAGATGGAGTATTTGACACTGTCTCACAGATTTCTGTCAGTCACATTACCTGTTCCTAAGAGCAGACAGATGTTGCAAATTTTAATGGCACTGTAGATAATCTGAGAAGTGGGTATCAGGCTTAAAAGCCCTGTGCTGCATTTCTCTCAGTTGTTTACCCTTGCTCTGAGAAATACGTTGTTGCAGGCAGGATATTCATGTTTAGTTTTTACTCAAAGAGGCCTTGGAGAGTTGGCAGAACTGGTGAATTTTGATTTTAGAAGGGGGAGACCTCTTGAACTGCTTGGCATTGTCAGATGCAGTTGCAGCTCTGGCGGAGAGGGGAGATGGAATTAGCATTAAACCATTTTAAATTGTGGCACTTAACTTGACTAACTACAATTATAGTAAAACGCCTTCTAAAGTGTCTGATTATATCTTACAGTCAGAAGTTCTAAATAAAATGGATAAACATACATTAAGAAGCAAAACAAGAGTGAGTGTTAAGTACAGAAAACAAGAGAGATTGCTGAGGATAATTATTCTATGCAACACCCTGCATGAGGTGTTAGTGTTTTGTTGATTCTTTGGTGTTATATATTTAGAAAAGGAGGCTGAACTGTTGCCTTTGTAACCGAATCGCTTATCACCGGGTGCATTAAGTGGGAAACAGATCACTTATGTTGCATTTACATGGTTAATCTGTCTACCACATTCTGAGTTTCTCCCTACTCAGCCAGTGGAAGATTAGAGCCTTTTTGTCATAATTGCTTTGTTAAACCACTTCACTGAAATTAGCATTTAAATAAGGGTAAATTGAGCAGTGAACTGAATTTCCATAAAAATGTGATAAACCCCAAGCCCATACAAGGTCTATAAGTGCAGGTAGCTGCAGCATGTGTAAGGCTTTGTGTCGAGTATGAAAGCAGCCAGGACACAGCTGCCTTCTAGGACTGGGGCAGCATCTATGTGTGTTTGGTGGTTTGTAGGGCAGGGAATTCTGATTTACCTGGCATCTCTAAATGGCACAAAATATTGAGACATGAGGAAGGCTCTTTTTGCTCTGCTGAAATTTTCATGTATGTGCAGCCTCAATTTGAGATTTGACTTACTGATTTCAGGTGCAGTGATGAATGAATATGAGAAAAAAAGGGGGTTTATCAGAGGGGAGTCCTTCAGACCTCTGTCCTTTTTTCAACCTTCCAGATGACAACAACTGAGTGAGAAAGCTATTTGTCTCCCAGAGGTATTTGGCCAGCTTTTAGGGTCAGTGCTTACACCCTGTGTGGCCAGAACTTGCCAGAAGCACTGAGATTTCATGCCCATTTATATTCCACTGGCTTTCAAAAGAACCATGTGAGCCAAGTGTGTGGATGCAAAGCCTGAGCTCTTCTGCAGGTCACCTTTGGTTTTATTTTGGTGGGAAGCCCAGGCCAGCATCAATCTGTCTATTCTGATTTTAGGATAAGTGTAGAGGGACCTAGTAGAGTCTTCCAGGAGAGCTGCTCTCTCCCAGAGAAAGATATTCAATTCCTATGCTGGGCTCCAGGTCTGGTTCTTTGAACATTGTAAAAGGCACAACCTTGCAGTATAATTTGGGATAATGACTTAGCCCCTTAAGAAAGGGGGGTTTATATGCATCCCTTCCAGATGGCTGAGTACTATCCCTCTCTTAAGATGTGGCAGAACAGAAACATGGTACAAAGATGAAAGAAAGTTTAGGTAATGTGATGTCAAAAATCAGAGAAAGGAGTGCTCTTGGTCTGATTTTCTGAGTCTGTGGAGTTTTTCAGTCTGTAGTACCTGATTTCTTTTGCTTGAGAGAATTCATTCCCCTCAAAGATGGTGAATGTAAATAGTCTTTATCTCTTCACAACATGCTAATTTTCTCATACAGCCCTCTCACAGGAGTTGTTTCTATTATTTAACCAATGAAGAGAAGTGTTGTCTTTACTGACCAATTATATCGTTCTTCAGCGCAGCATGTTATAAAAGGGCTGCACAAAACTGTAAATAAAGCCTTCTGATGTTTCTTCTACCTGGAGTCAAGCTCCTCATTTTCGTGTCCAACATCAATAGAGTGCATGTAAATATGTGGGGAGGAGAAAAAAGAGAGGACGTGAGGGCTGGGGAAGAGACTCCTGCATTGGCCAGGAGTTGCATTTTCATTTGTCTGAGCACTTGAAGTCCGCACATCACAATCTTATAACTGAGAGGGTTTGTAGTTAAACTTGATCTGCACTATTATATCACTGTCTTAATGTGGGTGATCATTAAAAGACAACCTTAAAATTTGCTTATTCTGTATGTTGGCATTCCTGGCATGGTAGATGTGATTGGGTTATGATGGGCACGTGTTTGTGTGGCTGAATTATATGCATATGTCATATATGTACATATTAAGACCATTTTGGTTGATCTCTTTTCTACTTCTTGTTTTAAACAAAAGGTTGGAGGGATCCAAAGTAACTGTGAGCACTCCCTTCTGATGCTTCAGTAAATTCTGACATAGGCTGAGGTCTGTACCTCTAAGGATGACAACAAAGAGCCTCTCCAGTCCAACTGAATAGGAAAGCTGAAAATGGAATGCAGTATTTATGACACAATGCTGGAAGCAAATGGAAACAAACATAAGAAATCCACTACACAGGAGTCTCTACATCACTTAGATTTTTTTTCCCCCCAGGTTTGCATCATGGCTTTGTTCAATGGTCATGGGAAGCTCATTTCTAGTGTTGGCTGTTTTCAGGCTGGGGGCAGGATCTCACCTTGGAGCAGCTAGTGAGCTGGCTAGATAAAAAGGTGAGGGCATACACAGGTCACCCAGGATGGTTTTTCACAACAGGAATTTATTAATTGTTAGCACTGCAGTCATTAAAAAACACAACTTGCACTGCAAATGAAGAATGAAGTTAAGGAAATGTGTAACAGCAAACAGTAGAAGTATTTCCTGTTGATATTCACAAGTGGTCACCTGGGTATTTGTGAAATGATGGTGAGTCTGTGTTTCCATTAGTTTTATGAATATCCTAATATGTAGGTTAATACATACAAGTACTCTGGAATAATTAAACACAATTCTACTGACTCAAAGTAATTGCTGACTTGGGGATTCACTGGAATCACTGTAAAGAAATTTTACCAGTAAAATGGCTCCTCAAACACTGAACTCCAGTGCTGGCCTGAAAGAGAAGCAAGAGGGGGTGATGGTGAAGGGCTACATATTGCAAAAGGAGTGTGAAATGCTCCTTCTCCTTATAGGCTGAATTTACTAAAGCTTGTTACATTTGTAGGCTATGTTTATAAATGTGAATAGATGAATATTTCTCTTTTACAATGGAATGAGAGGAGGTGAGAATGTGCCAGGAATGCTTTTAACGCCTGATCAGTTCCTTAAAAATTCTTCACACAGAGGTTGTTTCCTAACTCAGGATGCTAAGCCAGCTCTTCTGGTTAAGGCTCCCATCCTTTTGGTCAGCACCTGCCTTGAAAAGAGATACTTTTCTTTTCGGCTTTTCAAACACCATAGGCTGTGCAGTGCTGCCAGTGTGAATGAAACTTTCAGGAGCAGACGAAGCAGCTACTCCAGACCCAGTGGGCACTGTGGAGTAGAAGCCAGGTATGTGGCATTTTTCTTGGTTGCCAAAACCTTCTGTCCCCAGGGCAGTGTCCTTTGTGCCATGGTGCTGAGATATGGAGCAGAACAGAATCCCAGCTGTCTTTTATTTCAGCCAAATGGACAACAGACTCAATCTCCTCTCAAAACAGAGGGAATTGGAAGCAGTAGTGTGAGATATTTTTTAAATTTCCTCCCTGGTGAAATACCCCACATCATGGAAGGTCTGCATTCAAACTGTGTACACTTGGGGGTTTTGCTCAGAGGAAATACTTGCCCTGGGCCTGGATGTTGCCTTCCACCAACATGTGAATGGCTATTTTAAATTGACCTTTATTCCATTTTATTTAGCTCTTTTTCACTAAGATTTCAGTTAAGAGCTGAACTATTTGTTTTTACTGTTACTGTGTAGGTCTCTTTCCTTTTTCCCCCCTTCTTTTTTCTTTTTAAAATATAACTTCCTCTAGTTAATTTTCTCACTCTACCGTTTACTTATGATCCCTGTGCAGTAGAGTTGTTGAGCATCTTCAGCCCCATACCCTGATGAAAGGAAGAAGCAGTAGGATCCCCCCTAAAGGTGAAGAACCTGGTACAGCTGTGGGGTCACACCAAAGGGTTTGCTGCACACTCCTTGCTCCAGCAGTGTCTTTGCACAGGGGGAAGGAGCTGTGATTTGTCTGTGTAAGGAGCCAGACTACTAGGAAATGTAGGTTTTCCAACGACCTGCAGTTAAAGGACCTTGACTTAGAGATGGCATTGAACTTCTGAGAGAATTCCCCAAAGAGTCTGTTTGATGTTAATCTATTTAGTAATCTCTCTGTTGACCCGCATTTGCTCCTGGCCTCCAAACATCCTGTGGCAATTAACTCCACAGCATAATGATGTGTTATGTGCAAAAACCATGACCAAGGGGAAGGAGCATCAGAAGCTGGAATTGATAAAAGGCCCTGAATAATGTGGGTATCAGCTGTATGAAACCTTTGAAGGTTTTCCTATTTGACTCCAGATTTGATCACAATTCTGCTCTCACTCTGATTTTTATGCTAGTCTGGTATTGCCATTTTGAGGTGAGATGAAAATCAGGCCAAAATACTTCTAAGGGAAGGCAATATCTGATGTTTCTAATTAAAAAAAAATCAAATCTGCTCTTAATAAGAAATAACCCAATGCTTAAGAGAGATGGTTTCTTGTAAAATTTAAGGAACATCTGAAATCCATGAAAATAGTCAAGCTCATGTTATTTCCCTGTCATATAGGTACCTGTGTGTTTAATTAGGAATAACATTGAAGTCTTGGAGTGCTGCAGTTGTGATAAGAATTGATGTAACAAGCTTTGATATTGTTAGTTTAAAGAAATTCAATTAATAATTAAGGTGTTTGCTGATATCAGTCATGCAGCATATTCAGAGGCAATTATTGCATTCTACATATTTGATTTAGACAAAAACAAGTGTATGTCTTTGCTTTAATCCCTTGTTCCATAGACAAAGGATGGGAGTGTCTGACCAGAGAGGGAGAAGTGGGTGACAAGAAATACCGGGCCAACCTTATGCTAATTTAAACACAGTACCTGGTTGTCCTCTTGGTAAAGCCTTAGGATTTTAGCTTTTATATTTTTCATATATTTGTAATCCTGCAATTCTGTAGTGTATAACTCTAAACTCCATACACAGTGTTAGGTGCTGATTTCCATTTTGGTCAGACACAACAATTCCTCTCCAGGCTGGGAATCAAGGACACCTCACTGCCTCAGGCCCCAAGAAATGTAAACAGAAGTGAGTTGTGGGAGCAAATTTGGAGTAAATGACTTCATTACCTACAGCTGTAACTGGAAGATTAACCCCAATATGCAAATGGACCAAACTTATAAAAGAAATACGAAAACCTGTGATCTCTTGTCCATTTCTTGGGTATAGACCCTGGATGGGCTTTATCTGTCCTAAATGTACCTGGTTTTTATTCCCTTGGCTTTGTTTGGCCTCTGCTTTTAGGTAGCCCCACAATGCATCATTGGCATTGGGCTTTCATATGACAACTGTCTTCTGCAAGGTTATTTTATTGTTTTTTTCCCCCATGTCAATGAATTGCAGTCAGAAGTTTCAGCTTGTTTGTAGATTTTATTGCCTTAAACTAAGGGTCTTCAAACCAAGCTAAAGCCATCTCAGTGGGTATAAAACATCAGAGTACAACTGTGGCCAGCAGAGACATGCACTTCATTTTATCAGGATGTAACACCTTCATTTTTGGTAATTTATCCAGTTTTACACCTTGTCACACATTTAGTGTTTAATCCAAGGGGAAGACTTTCCACATTCCTTCTCCTCAGTTTGTGAATGAGCATTTGGTAGCGCTGCCTTGTTGCTCTGTCTCACCTCAAGCCCCCTGCATATTTTTTCCTCTTTCCATCCCTCATCTGTCTTCCCTTGCCTTTGTCCTTACTCCCAAGTTTCAAACCCAGGCCATGCTTCCTTTGTTGTTCAAGCTGCAAACGTGAGCTTGGGTGTGAAAAAGACCCATCTGTGCCAGTGGCAGCAGCCAGGGTATGGTTGCTGTTCTGCTGGAGCAGGGATGTGGATCCCTTACCCAGGGGTACAGCACAGCAGGCTTTCTGCTCTCTGATGCTCCAGTGTTACTATACAAGATTTTTTGGTAACCTAGCAATATCTTGGTTTGGAAAGACAAGGTGTCTGCTAAGGAAGGCAGGAGCCTCCCTTGGAATGGAGAATGTAAACTCGCTCCTGATGAATTACTATCATTTTGAAATTAAGGGGTTCTCAGGTGAAGATGTGGAAGTAGGAATAACAGCTCTTTACTAGGAAAATGAAAATGTAGCAGTACAAAAAAAACAAAGGCAACTAAACATAAAGAAAACAGTGACAGGGTCAGAATACAGCTATACAGCAATGACACCCTGCTGGTCAGTGTCAAGATATGACGTGGAAATGAAGGCACAGAACCCAGTGAGCTCGAAGGCAGGAAAAAGAGAAAGTTTATTTTACAACTTGGGTTTTATAGTTTTGCAGGGATTAGCCCTGGATTGGATGGAGAAGTTACCACCTCTCCATCCACACTGGTGGGGACAAAAGTCCATCAAATGTCTCTCCTTGAGAGAGGAATGTAATCATAGATTGTTTTCCTACAGAGTCCTTGAAAGGACTCCAACATATAAACATACAAAAGGAACTTTAGAAAAATCAGGAGACTTCAGAAACTCTCAGGAGGCTGTAAAAATGTGGGTTACAGGTCAGGGTGTTGGGAGCAGCCCAGTCCAGCCCTCCTGCAGTGACAGATGTGGTTCTGTTGGAGCAAGGATCCTGGAGCAGGGTGCAGTTTTCCTCTGAAGGTGCAGTGGTGCTGAGATGGGTCTGGTGTCCCTCAGGGAATGCAGTGCACACAGGCTGTGCTGGTGTTGTGAATGTCAGGTTTTCTCCAGGTGGGAATGCTGGGCTCCTCCCCCTGGGTGGAGCATGTCCCCCTGGGATGCTGGAATTGTCTGAGGCCTGCAGTGAGCCTGGCTGGCCCCTGAACAGCAGAGATCCCTGCAGGGAGGGTGGGTCCTGGAAGGGATAAAGAACACTGCCCCAGATGGTTTAACAGCTGGGGATAGAACACACACTGCTGGTTACACCCTGCACTGCAGCCTAAGACAAGCAGGAACAGGACTGGATGGAATTTCCTATTTAGGCACACAGCACTGACCCCCCCACACTGGGTACCCACAGCCTTTGGGGGTGTTGGGAAACAGAGGCAAAGGCAATGCCAAAGTGGGCACCCAATAATTGCTTCCCAAAGTGTATATTACATGTACCTTCTGCCACTATAAAATACTAACTGGCATATCTTGTAACTGCTGGCTAATGAGTCTCTTGACCTCCCACTGTCATGCTAATGTGACTGCACACTTGGAACATTCCTGAGCCAATAAATTACTCCTTTTCTTAATACTCTTTTACAGATTGCTGCTATCTCTGCAACGGAGACTACCTATCTCATTAATTTGTAATTGTGCTGAAATATTGGAGCCTTGAAAGTAGCATGTGATCTGAAATACAAATTCAGTAGATGTGCTGCTGCCAAAAGGCTGTATAAACTCAGTTAAGCTATATATTACTGTAGATAAGGATATTATTTTATACTTTCGGCTCTGGTATTACTTGGTTCCTTCTTTATATAACTTGGAATAATGTAAGGGTGAATGCAATGAGGATGTGGAGTTGCATATGTGAAATACACAAACCCACACACTCTATAATCTACAGTAAAAGGAGTTTCTCATGACAATAAATGGAAGAAATGCTGTTTTCTCTCATAGAGTCTGATATATGTGAAGATAGTCCCAGGTGAACTTTTCTCAAGAATTTTATATTTTTGTATATTGTATTTTAATAACATGTGGCTGGTGAAACAAAGGTCCAATGCAGAGACTCTTGCAAGCAAGAACAGGAAATATAGACAGATTTCAGTTGGATTAAATGCCTATAGACATACGTAGGGACTGTACATAGGACCTGAATATGTAATGCTGTACTGCTTTAAAAAATCTTTTTGCAAGAATTCTCTGGGAAACTCGTGATATTTTCTATGGGTAAAACATGCAGTTTTGGGAATGTGACATAGAAGAGAATGAATCATGTAAGAAGTGCAATTTTCATTGTGCTTTTGGGATACATGTAGTTCTGTTGTAGCAAGCACTAATAGATGATCTATCTTTGCTCAGTGCATGTATCTGAATAGCACTTTTCAAAGAAAGGGATACTCATTTTTCCACAATGCTGAGGCAGGGAGGAGGACATCTCCTGAACCAGGGTGGGAGAGCAGCTGCAGAGCAGGGCCAGGGGCTGCAAAGCCCTTGTACTGTCTAGATTACACAGATTCTGGTGGGTTTAAACTTGGCTGTGGGTTTGGGGTTTGTTTTTTTAAATAACAAATCCAGCAAGATACATTATGTGAATAATGTAGTTGGTTATGATTGAATAAAGCCTCCCCACCATCAGACTTGTGTGCCTATTCATCACTCACTTTGGTTTAACTTTTATCACTGAGATTTTTTGTGGGGACAGAAAAGAATGGAAGACTTTATAAGTTTTTTTTTTTATGGCATTAAACTACTTGTGTGTCAATGCATAAGTTTGGGTTGTCAGGAGAGCCAAGAGCATGAGCTATCAGAGTAAATAAAGGGGGATGATCTACTTACATCTGAACATTTCCTTGTTTGGTTCCTCTGTTAAATGCTAGGAATACTGTTTTTTCATCTCTTGCACACTTTTTGGACATAGAGAAATCTGTCAACTTTCCCATAATATTTTTAACAAGTCTGAAAATATTCAGTCAACACTTGAAAATATTTTAAGGTATTTTACCTTTGTGTAATTTAAATCTCAGGGTTTTTTAAAATGAAAAGTACATAAATTTTATGCTGGGGAGAGCAAGTATCCCTTTACTTTATTGGCATTGCTCCTAAATTGCAAAGCTCCGAAAGTGAAGGATAAAAGAAATGCAGAGAATTAATGATGGAATAGTGTGTGGTGCCATGTACAGCAGGGCAAACTGTGGCCATGTGCTGAACTTTCAAAGGGAAAAAAAAATAAATCAAAGCCTCCTCCAGTTCCAATCTGATCCAGTGTTCTTGAAACAAAGTTTCCCACTGTGACAGGGAAAAAAAAACTGGGATGGACCCTTAGGCAGATGAGATGTGACTGCATTCACAAAATCTGAGGCATGAGAGAGAACCAGTTTAATGGCACATCTAATGTCCTCCCCATTTCAGAATATGTTTCTTTTAAATTCTGTTAGCAATTAAAAACAATCCAACAGGCAAATGTCCTTTTATAGCAAACAGTTGATTAAACATTATGAATTTTTGCTCAGATGATGGTACATATCACTGTGGCAGTTGTTTACTTGTGTTTGAAATTACAGTAAATAATCATAGTGGTATTTCCTACTGGATATAAAATAAAATCTATTGGCCCAGCATTACTTTTAGCAGAGTAAAAATGAATCCCAAATGCAACATTCTCCATAACTTATGGTTATTTCCCCCCCACTAACTGGCTATTATTAATTATCCAGATATGTCTGTATTATACTATTGAACTGTCCTTCCTCCTTCCTGGGATAAGTACACTTACACTGGTGGTTAATTGCTCACAGCACTGTGACTTTTATGCAGGAGACACGAAGCTGGCTAATGCTGAAATTGCTGATGGTTGGCCTTGCTACAGGGGTTAAGGTTTCATCTGGACAAGTCAAGAACAGCTTTTGAATATTTTAACCTGCAAGAATTTGTTCTGCATCCCAGTTTTACCTGCCTTTGCCTGGAAACTTGTTAGTGCCTGGCAATAAGATATTGCAGAGGGTCTGCCATAGGTAAATCCATTTTTGGTGTACTGGGGCTTTAATGATTTTCTGGCAAATGTTATTCTATTATTTAAAGCAGCTCTGTACATGACTAAGAAAGTGTCCATGAGTACTGACAGGGACAGTATTGCTGAAGGACAGGGCCAGGTTTCATTCCCAAGCAAATTATTTTATGGTATCTGATTCTCGCATTGAACTCATTTAAACAGCTTGGATCAAATTGCACACATTTCACATGGTCAAATTGAAAATTGCCTCTGAGGCCCCCCAAAACTCGTATACTTCCTCTGAGCATTCAGTTGGATTTAGTTGTACCCTGGGTGGGAGCAGGGGCAGGAGAGGAGAAGGTTTTCTCTTGCTGCATTCAGCTGGGAGCGATTCCTGAGCCCGATCTCAGCCCGAGCAGCGGCGTGGCAGCACCAATCTATGGTTCTGTCTCCATTCATTGTTTGCAGTGCTGGCAGCTGCTCTTACCTCCCCGAGTGCTCTGCCCTCCCCAGATTGTGAGCAGCATCCCTGCCTTTGACAGTTGTGTCTACACAACTTCACTGAACTTCAGTCAAATGCAATGAAGACGTGCTGGTGTCGCTGCTTGACCTCAGCTGTGTTGTCGTCTACCAGGCCAAGTAAAATCTCTGGGCTGCTGGTCTTTTATTGCTTTACATGAATTGAATGAAGGAAGGAGTATTTCTTTATGGTCTGCAGATCAGCTGAAGTCTGATTTAAAGGTTGTCAAATTGATTTCAGGCTAGTGATAATGTTTTTTAATGTGAGGTCTTGCTCTGCATGGCTGCTTTTCTGTTGATCTATGTTCAAATATCTGCCTGAATCTGAAAAATAACCATTTTGTCCATCTTTCCTCTCAGTGGTGCAGAAATCATTAACATCAGAGGCCCTGATTTAGTGAAGTATTTTGATATAATGAAGTATATAATGAAGTTCTAAAAGAATTTCAATGTATTTTATGCTTTGCTGAATGAGGGCCTCTAGTCTCAGTTTTACAAAAGTAAGGTGCTAAAAAAACTGGAGCAATGGAGAATATGGACCTTCTTTTTGTCTTAATGAATTTTCTTGATTGAAAGAAGTGAGTTTTTGTCAGTTCTCTAAGCTAAATACATCTGCTTCTTAATTGGTACTCCTTTAGCAAGAGGCTGAAGGCATGGAACAGCATGCATCGGAGAAGCAATGAGTCCTGGTTTTGAGAAACATGGGTATTTTATGTTTCCAATGCTTCTTGAAATATGGCCACTTTTTCAGGTGTCTTTTGCCAGCATTAGTGTAAGAAGCAAATTTAGTTATCAGTGATTTTAAAAAGAGCATACAGTTAGGGAAGAGTGAAACTTTTTGAAGAGTCCTCTGTAAGGCACTATGATTAAATTTAAGCAGAGGTTTAATGTGTGTTTTAGTGGGATTAGGTTGCTTTTCAAAGCTATTTCTAAAGGCAGGTGCAATTCCATCTTAGAGCAGGTAAAATGATAGTACATGCCTATTTGATCTGAATCCACAGAATTAGAATAAATACATAGTAAGAGAAAATGCTCGTAATCCTGCTGATCCTTGACTTATCCAAGTGTATTCTTTGGGCATATTCTTTTCACGTGCTCTGATTTCACCTCTTTTTACCCAGGTGGGTAAGTTCACTCTTGCTGTTCCTGTGTGCACAGAATTGAGGAGCACTGTCTCCATAAGTGATCCTACTGAAGCTCCAGTAGGAAAGAATACACTTCACGTATAATACAGAATATAGAAGAAGATTCAGACTGCAACCAAACATTCTGTGTTGCAGCAGCCCTCTTGTTAGAGGGTAAAATGAGCTGAGGCACAGACTTCTTATTTATCACAGCATGAAAAGGGTCCTGGTTTATTCCTCTCTCCAGCTCAGCCATCCTGACTCCAACCATTCCCCGACTCTGGCTACAGCAGTTCCTGCTGTACGTTCGCCCTTCAGCCTCTGACTGCAGGGATCAGTGTGCAGGGATCAGTGTGCAGGCTGTGACTGCAGGATTTACCCAGCTGGACTGTGAATCAGTGTGCAGGGATCAGGCTCTAACAGCAGACCCAGATTGATTTCACAGCAGTGATTCTCTCTCCCCAGGATCCTGTTCCATGATTCTCTCCTTCATGTTCCTCAAGGTTTCTCCTCCCCTTACCAGCCCCTCTTTTCTCTCACTCATCCTTATTGGACACAGCTGTAACTCATCAGGGGCGAGGCTGTATTGGCTAATTAACACAGCTGTTACTGATCAGGGTGAGGTCACCTGTATTCCCTTCTCCTACACTTCTCTTCATAAATTTCATGTCCTTCTGAAAAGTAAGAAATATGGGGGAGCTTTTGTCCTCTTTGTGCCTTCACGGGGTACAGGAAGACCACAGGGAGGTGATGGAGTCACTGGGTGTTTAAGAAAAGCCTGGATGCCTCAGTGCCATGGCCTAGCTGACAAAGTGTTGTCAGGTCACAGGTTGGGTTTGATCTCAAAGGCCTTTTCCAACTTAATTCCCTCTGTGATTCTATGAAATGCAGGATCCCAACAGTCTGATTTTGTTGGCCTCTTTTATGAATGTTCCTAGTACTTCTCAAAGATTCCTGGAAACTGAATAATAAAAATACCCTTGCCCCCTGCTTTCTGCTACAGCCCAAACTGATTTCAGAGGCAGTGTGAGGGGATGGACATCTTTTACAGTGAGATGGGGGCAGGGGATGGACATCTTTTAAACTGAAATGGGAGGGAATGGATATCTTTTAAACTGGAATGGGAGGGGATGGAAATGTTTTAAACTGAAAGGGGGGGATGGAAATGTTTTAAACTGAAACAGGGGTGGGGATGGACATCTTTTAAAGTGGTATGGGAGGGGATGGACATCTTTTAGACTGAAATGCTAACAGTGTGTGTTCTGTGCACTGCCAGGCTTAGGAGGGGCAAGGCCTTTCTGTGTCCTGCTGTGTGAGGCAATGATGTGCTCTGGCAGGTGCTCTGCAGGCACCATGGCATTAATACAGCTTCTTAGTGAGCCAGATGAATATTTCAGTCTTACAAATTCTTCAAAGCTGTGCTAGGAATGCTCATTGATGCTCTGATGTCAGTCATTAGGTGACTGCAGTAAAAAATTAGGGGGCTCAGAATTGTCAAGCAGGCAATGTGTGCCCCTCAGGACAGGCCAGGAGAGCCAGAGGTACCCTGGAAATGTGGGGCAGAGGGACAGGGAGATTTTCCTGCCTGGGAGATGTCCTGGGGTGTAACTACAAGGACTGCTGGCTGAGGCATTAAGATTAGAAGCAGCAAGTTTTTGCACAGTGGGAGACAGGCCAGGGCTAAAGCAAGATAAGGACAGGAATTTGTAGGCAGAGCAGAGTGTAATTCAGGGCTGTGAGTGAAGCAGTGGTGGAGGGCAGGGAGGAAGGGAGACCCTGCTGATGAACAGCAACTCAGCTCTGCTTCAGATGCCATAAGGAAAGGGGAAAAGGCTGGGCTGTAAGAAAGGAGATGCCATGGCTCCAGAGGCCTGGTGTCTTGTAACAGAATGTGTCCCTTGGATGTAAAAGCAAGGGCACTTCTGACAGAAATTCATGGGCACAGCCCTTTTTTTTTAGAGCTGCACCATATGAAAATGCTTAATATTCTGGTGGAGCTTTGAGTTAGAGATGTTTCTTTTCCTGTTTGCCAGAGGGACTGGGTAAAGATACAGAACCTGCCTCACTTGTTCCTTGTTAGGCTCCCCCATCTTCAAGTTGCTTTTCCCAATTGTTAACCAATTTCATTTTTGATTTTGCATAATACTTTTGTGCTATTTCTGAAAATAGTTATGTTTAAATATTTCTGGTTTAGGGGAGGTAGAAACTGACTTAAAAAAATTAACTGGATTTTGCCCCTGGTAGCTATTTCTATCGATGTTGTAAGAGCTTCACTATGTCTTCTGTTTCAGTGGGGAACGTGCTCTTGCTACACCACTGCCTCTCAACAGAGTGATTTAGAATGGCTAGCTAAAATGATAATAATAAATTTTCCCTAAGAGATTGGTGAGCATAACAAAAATACAGTGTATATATATAGTATATACACTTCATACACATTATATAAGGTGTAGAAAAAGAGAGGGAAGAGGGGCAGCCACCCAGGGAGGAAGGCAGGGAGCTGCCAAGGCTCTCAAGAGCTGTGGCCCAACTTTAACTTTCACAGTGTATATCTTTGGAAAGAAAGGAGATGAGGTGTTTAACACCAGGATGTGGCACCCAGGAGGTTTGTAAAGAAGTATCTTTTGAGGAATCTGATAAAATAGAGCTGCCTAGGTTCACCTCGCTGGGTTCTTCTGGAGTTTTCAAAGGGTAAAAGGAAAGGACCTGTTTTTTTCCTGCAGCAGGGGAATCCCACAGGGAACAGGCTGTTGAAACGATGTGAACTATAAACCTGCAAGCAGCAAGGCTTGGTTTTTTAAACATTGTAGTGGTAAGTATGGATGAGATGCTGCAGTCCTACAAAAAATTGTTCAGCTGCAGAAAAATGACAAGATCCATGGGGAGACTGAAACACCGTTTTTCTGGATTCTAGAAAAATGTCTGAAATGCCTAGAAAATGAGGCATAGAGTATTTGACAAGCCATGCAGAATAATTTGGAAGTTGAATCCTTTCCCAAGTGAAGAATTTTATTGTTGATCAGTAAACTTTACAGACATGATATTTTCATTTATCTCAGTGTATCTTTGTGCCGTAGACGAGGCTTAACTTCATCTTGTTCTTGACACCAATTAATGAACTGTTCTCTCTGTGGCAGTGGCTCACAAGAAATTGGTTAGCTGCACAAGCACAGCTCACAGAACAGTCTGTGCCTTGAAAGTCAGATAATAACTCCCTCACTAATAGATTAACACCTTCAGAGCCCCTGTCCCTGCCATGTGCAGATTGTTAGATGCCACTGAGCAGTGGTACTTAAATTTTCACACCTCTTTTTTGCTGGGGGAAAAAAACAAGTCCAAAAGAGGAGATGAAAAACAACAAGGATTTAGCCCAAAGGACAAAATCCTTCTTCTCTTACAACAGGCCTGTAAAGTATTGTCTTGCTGGGGGTTTTCATAAAAATGGTGTTTCCCAATATACTTTAGATTTTAATTGCTCTGAAAACAAATGTGGTGTTCCAGCTTGTAGACAGAGTATTTCATCAAAATGCCACCAAGCCCTATAGCACAGCATATGGAGAGTCATTACCTTTGCAGGCTCACAGCCACCTGTGGCCACCTGCTTTCTCTCAGCAATATGCCACAATACCTGGGGCTGCTGGTTTTGCTTTCAAAATAATTTATTTGTGTTTTGTTAGGCTCTTCTCCTAATTTTGTTAACACAGTTAGGGCAATTAAGTGGAAGAAATAGAAAATGATTCATTAATAATGCCAGATACATGGAGGCCTGTAGACAGGATCAATTGCTTATTTAACTGATGTAAATTGCTGGAGTTAAATTCATCTCTACTAAAGTTACTGCTGACTTGCTTTTATCTCTGCTTAATACATTAACAAGATTTTTTTGTTTCCTTTTATGAACAGAATACCTTTGAGAAGAGCAGTTATCCTCCAAGGTAGTGACTTTCTTGCCTGGTAGCAATCCTGCCACAGAAGTGTACTGCATGAGACTGAGCACTGTAAGTAATTTATGGAACTCTCACACATCTCTCAAGCATGATCTTTTCCCTGTCTGTGCAAGAGTAGGAAAGTTTCCCTTCCGTGGGCTGGTAGACCCTAAACATTGCTCACTTCCTTGTAACTTGAGGACTGCTATGAACTGCTGTTGCTCCTTCAGCACTAGATCTTCTGGCTCTGAGTGTTAAATTATCTGTAGCTAATGACAGATGATTCTCATGTGTTTAGCAGAGCAGTTTGAAATCTGCATTTCATTTTCATTCTGATCAGGGAAGCTTCAGGTGCTGGAGTCATAGATAGCCAACTAGTTAGGCCTGAAGATATCTTTGAAATAGACAAGGGGGACTTTCTAACCACAGAAGTGTGAGCTTACCTTCATTCTTGCTTCAGAGATGGGAAGGATGCTGCAGCCTTTGCAGGTGATGGAGATGGTGCCCAGGATCCTGCCTGTTTACACCAGCTGCTGTGTGTGAATTCCTTCTGCAGACAGCTCCTCATTTTCTCAAGCAGAGACAGGGAGGATGCTTAAACTCTTTGAACTGGAGCACCTGTCTCTGCAAGTATACTGCCTTGCATGATCCACATTCAGCATTTTGCCAGTTTTCTCCCTAAGTGAATGTTGCTGTATCTGGATCTCACACTGATGGGTGCTCAGCTGCTGGGATTAAGCTTTTTAATTGTTTGTCCCTCAAGCACAACTCAGATTGGAGACACCAAAGGGCAGTTCCTTCTCTGGAACTGTGAAAAATGAGGTTCACTTTCTTAGAAGAATTTATAAGTTTAATAAAAAATAAAATATAGACAATTGGGAGACAGCAAATAAAGCAAAAGCAGTTTCTGGGCAGAGGGTGCCTGGCACCAAGCCAGCCAGCCAGCACAACTTACCCTTCAGATCCTTTGTTTTAAGGATCTCTGTGTTACATATTCAACAGACCCTAATGCATGATTCAAACACTCTTTTTGGGTATAATTTATTTTGTTCAGTTTCAACTCCCCCCAGTCATTTTATCTGGTAGATTCATCTCAGTGGCTCCACTCTGATATCACAGGGCCCATAAACTCTTCTCTCAAGGTTTTGGTCATCTCCATTTGGATAAGATACTTGATAACAGAGGTTCCATAGCTTTGGTCAGCAATCTCCATGCAGGAATGCAGGATGACTCTCCCTGCCTTCTGGTTTGGCCAGTTTAGATGTTACAAAGAAAGAAACAAAACCCTAGTCTTTACTGTTAACACTGTTACAATTAGAAAATATACATTCATTACCTTTCTAAACTTTGTTAATAAAAGAAAATATAGTACAACTTTCCCATATTATACATACAGCATTCATCTCAATATTTGTGAAAAACCAACTCCATAATACACATTTATAATGGGCACCATCTTTCCATTCAGTGGGATAGACAAGGGGATCCTGGGAATCACCTGATCCACCAGCATCCACTCCCTGCACTGGCTGCCTTCCTGGCTTCTTGTTTTTCCCATTTTCCTCACAGAATGTGCACAGCCATGAGCTGTCAGGGCTGTCACTGAGCTGCCAGGCTCTGCCTGCCCCGAGCATCCTCACGGAGCCCCAGGCTCAGGGTGGGATTCAGGGACACCTCACTGGGAGGAGCAGCTGCTCTCCTGTCCCAGGGCACCCCCAGCACCCCCACCAGCCCCTCCAGCCCAGCCCCTCTGCTCTGGGGTGCTGATTTCCAGTGTCCCCAGCCCACAGGTGGACATTGGACATGAGCTGCAGCCATCCCTGGCTCTTCTGCTGCTGGCCAGACACTGGAGGGACCCTGGAGCTGCTGCATTGCTGGGCTGTCCATGGCTGAGGGTTGAGAGGAAGGATGTGTGCTGCCAATGTCTCTACAAATGATTTGATGGGTAAAGTTGTGGGTGTTAATGTCTTTGAAATGGATTTTAATGTCTCTACTAACTTCAAGCAGGGGTTTTGTGCAGAGCCCACAGAGTTTGGCTCCTGAGATAAACAAAGGTCTGCACAAGGCTGAACTTCTGAACTTTGGGGAGAAATGCCAGTGTCAAGGGGGGAATACGTGGCAGGTGGTTTGGGAAGGCTGCACCTTCCTGGTACCTCAGCCAAAGGGAAAAGGAAGAGGGCAACTTGGGCTGGGAGTTTGGGATAAAAGGAGGCTGTGCACCCCAAAACCTTGAGAGAGAAAAGCCCGTGGGTGTGTGTTCCAGTGGATCTTTCCCTTTATTCAAATAAAGTTAAAGGACTCCACTGTCTCCTTTGTGGACATAAACCTCTGGTGTTTGTGGATTTTCCTGACGTGCCCATCTGTAGCAGGTTTGCCCCCTGGCATCAGGACAGGCTGTGTCTCGTTGGCAAACCCTGCTGTGTGTATTGTTACTGTGTTCCCCAGAACTGTAAAACACTCATGAAAAGAGGCTATTGAGTCGTGTGTCCTTTCCCCTTATTTTCTTGTCTACCAACTTCATCTTTAGAAATTACCTACTTATCTCCTAAACATAGTTGCATTCTTTGCTGAATGTTCCTCTTCAGGAACTTATTCTATATGGAAATTACCCTGTAAAGGAAATAATTTACCTTTTACTGTCCTCTTCTTACTTCTAAATAGTTGTGGGCTTTTTTCCCCCCCAGCTCTTAAAACAATGAGGCTGGAAACTGCTGACACCCAATAGCTTTGACAAACTGAGTGTCAGCCTGACATGCTCAAAACCATCTGCTTCTTGGATGGATAATTCTGGCCAGGGTTACTTCCAGCTGCAACGGATCTGCAGCCCTAGATTCTGCTGGGAAATCAAGGGCATGATGACAAGCCCCAGCAGGGAGTTTAAATCCATGTGCCATACAACAGTACCTTTTTGAAGATAGTACCAAAATGGTCAGCCTGGCTGGAGAGCCTCAGACTGGACTCTGGGTTTTTGTGACAATAGTTATTTTTTCCTGGTGAAATACTGCTTTATTTTATTTTTAAAAAAATTGTTAAGGCTCATCAGAATAGGTTAATTAGTGATGTTAAAAATCAAAGGCATTAGAGGAGGCTACAACACTTTTATTTCCAGAACACTGCTATTACAAAGACCAAGCCTTCAGGCAGCTGTCTGTTAAAGGATTTTGTGGCTTTCCTAATGCAGCTTTTATTGGAGAGAGACCCTCCACAAACAGCAGTGAGGTGAGCTGGAGAGATGGGGCTGGAGGCTCTGGGATCAGCAGGAGTGCCCAGGTTCTTTGTGTCACCCTCTGACACATAACCAGAGCTGTGCAGAGCTGCAGCACTGTGAGCTCCTCTCTTACCTGCACTGGGACACTTCAGAGAGCATTGTAAAAAAACAGGGCAGAAATCTTGGGACATTTGTCATAGAATAAAAACCCATCTTCCCAGAGACCTCGTCCTGCTTCAGAGGAAATGCAGTAGAAAGCTCAGTCAAGCAGAGAGAGAAATTTGGGAGGAAATGTGGTAATAGTTGAGGATTATGTATTTGTACACTGTGTCAGGTATGTAAACTATCAATAATTAAGGAGCAGCTATTAATTTGGTTCTACTCCCCAAACCTACCATCATTTACTGCTTTGAACATGGCAGCCTATGGGCTCTGTAATGCTTGAAACTCCCATGTATGACTGCTTTCTAAACATAAATGCTTTTCCTAATGTCTTTTGAGTTGATGTTTCATCAGTTCTATAGTGTGGATACTGAGATCAGAAAGAGTTCAAATTTGGGTTCCCAGTTTGATTTGTTTTAGCTCTAACTCCCTGAGTTACTTCATTTAATTTCCCTCCTTGTTCAGCTTCCAGGTTGGAGTGTGAAAGGGCTGCTGAAATCAGACCCGAGAATCTGGATTAGGGCATCTTTAACAAAATGATTGAGATGATTGTCTCTTCTGATTATATCAGAAATGGGAGGTGGCAGGACCTATTTTTGAAGGGGATGTCATCTAATTCAAAGCAGCAAAAGAGTGAAGTGGTCTAGGCTTGGATTGGGAGGCTGATCATGAGGGACAAGGAGCTCAGGAGGATCAGGTGTGGGTTGGGGTTCTGTGAGGAAGGCAGAACCTTATTATTCATGTAGACCAACAAGCACAGAATGAAATCTGGTGGCTTTAGTCAGGAAAGTGTAGGTTAAATCTTCAAATCAAACCTTGAACGTGTTTTGTCCAGCAGCCAGGCAGTAACACACTGCAATGTGTAACTGCAAGGAGGCTGCTTCTGCTCTGCTGCCAAAATAGAGAGGATGGCAGTGCCAAGTGCAGTTCTGAAAGCATTTACCTTCACTGGGATATCAGTTAAACTCAAAGATTTGCATGGAAGTACAACGCTGAGTGGAACTCCCACACTAGTACAAAAAGAGAATATACAGTCATCTGTTTATTTAATATACAATGGGGTTTTTTATCCATGTAGGATACACTCCCAATGATGGGTGCACCAGAATTATTCATTTTTCCTGCAGTTGCAACTGTGGAAAGTTAATTTAGAACAGAAAAAAAAA